>OX422202.1:5263215-5864092 GCA_949130485.1 Agelas oroides | reverse complement strand
CGTGCATGTAAGATGCCATTGGATGACATTATCAGGTGGTGCTCTTCACATTCAAATTTTAAATCACATAGCATACTTATACTTTAAAATGTGCATGATGTGTGTGTGCAAGAAGAGGATGGGAATGACGTGGGACTCCCATAGCTTGAAGCTCTGCTACAATTGCATTCTTACCATTAGACTCATCAGAGGCCATTGGTGCAATCACTTGTGCACTGTCTCCACTGACAGATGTCTGCACCACTCCCACCTCTGTTGCCAATAGCAACAAGTCATCATCACCACCTGCACACATAGAACAACAAACACAAAATTGCATGAAGTGGCAGTCCCCATTTTCTAGTCACCCTAGCGCAGTTGCTGAGGTCCTGTACAGTGGGTGACTCTGTATAGGCCTGTCCTTTTTCGCCCTATATACGTATGGTCAATGCTATATCAGAGAGTCGGTAGACTCTCTACGTAGGGATGGCACCAACATGCAATATATGCAATACAATGCATGCATGTATACCTCATAATTAATTGCATCTGTACCTTGCATTTTGGTTTGGAGTATGAATGTGCTGGGGTTCACAACTTCTCCCCCAGGACCTGCAGCACTGATAGTCAACTCATAGAGGGAGTCTGGTAGAAGGTCAGTGAGGGTGAGGGTGAGGGAGGAGGTGTTCACCATCTGCACAGGGATGGAGGATCCAAGTTCGGTGTAGTTGATGCAGTAGGTCCAGGACTGAAAGGAACTGTTACCTAGTTGAGGGAGGGAGGGAGGGAGGGAGGGAGGGAGGGAGGGAGGGAGGGAGGGAGGGAGGGAGGAGGGAGGAGGGGGGGAGGGAGGGAGGGGGGGAGGGAGGGAGGGGGGGAGGGAGGGAGGGGGGGAGGGAGGGAGGGGGGAGGAGGGAGGGGGGGAGGGAGGGAGGGGGGGAGGGAGGGAGGGAGGGGGGAGGGGGGAGGGGGGGAGGGAGGGAGGGGGGGAGGGAGGGAGGGGGGGAGGGAGGGAGGGGGGGAGGGAGGGAGGGGGGGAGGGAGGGAGGGAGGGGGGAGGGAGGGAGGGGGGGGAGGGAGGGAGGGGGGAGGGAGGGAGGGGGGGAGGGAGGGAGGGGGGGAGGGAGGGAGGGGGGGAGGGAGGGAGGGGGGGAGGGAGGGAGGGGGGGAGGGAGGGAGGGGGGGAGGGAGGGAGGGGGGAGGGAGGGAGGGAGGGAGGGAGGGAGGGAGGGAGGGAGGGAGGGAGGGAGGGAGGGAGGGGAGGGAGGTAGGTACACATCCGTTATTTGTGTTCAACGTGTGTATCTGTACTAGTACCTCACTTTATCCCAACTTACTGAAGAAGTCAGTTACAAACTGTGGTGCACTCCAAGTGATGGTGGCACTGGTGGAGTTTGTCTGTACACGTACATCAGTGGGGGACGTGGGGGGAACTGTGGAGTGTGTGTGTGTGTGTGTGTGTGTGTGTGTGATGATGGAGGGTTTGATAACCAGTGATTACAACAGGATTGGAATGCCATAAACACATATATATATATACCGTATGGCGAGAAATTTTCGCGGAACAAAATTTTCGCGGATTGGCCGCTGGAAAAGATTTCGCGAAAAAAATTTCGCGGTTCGACGATCACAAAGCACAAAGCACAACGATCACAAAATTTCGCGGTTAAAATTTTCGCGGTCTGAGGCAAATCCGCGAAAACTACGAAAATTTTGTCCGCGAAAATTTCTCGCCATACGGTATATCTTTGTGTGTCTTTATACATATTCACACCAGCTTATATAACCTACATGTGCATATATACATAATATTATGTACCGCATACCATACAACCAGAAAATCCAGCAGAGAATTTCATTTTGTGGTTTGGCGATTGGAAGATGATCTGAGCTGCCAAATTCAATTATGACAAAATAACATTTAACATCCGTCAGTAGTGAAACACAGCATCAATGCCATCGTACGTTTTGAACGTAAAACCCAAAAGGCCAGTTTACGAGGCAAGTTACAATACCTATATAGAGGAGGACAATGGTTGGAAATATATGCTTCTGAGAATGGCCTGAAACTTGTACATACTATTCCATCCATCGATGAGTCAACTCCGCTGAAGAACACATAACATTTCAGTACCATTTTTCAGTCTGACAGTGTAATTTGCCAACATTTATCTTGGAATGTGGATATCAACAGTTTTTCAAACTGACACTGAATGCAGACTTCTTAGATATGCAACTAGACGCACAAATTATGTAGTGAGTTTTGTAATCATGTCACCAATCTTAGATATGCAACTAGACGCACAAATTATGTAGTGAGTTTTGTAATCATGTCACCAATCGCCAAATTTAAAGTGCAGTAACATTTATTTACAGTAGGTTGGAGGCTGTTTCACGAAATATAATTCCTGCCAAATTATCTCGCTATACAGGAATACATGTATTATTATTATATATATTTGAACACACCATAGTAGGTGCAATAGGGGAGGGGGAGAAAAAACAACATACACTGCAGCATACAATTACGCACTAATGATCAACACTAAGTGTCTATTGGTATGTATGTATGTAATACACACATATACAAGTTATACATCTCTCAGTAAATTACCTGGCAATGGTTGCTTCACAGATCGGAATGCCCGCATTATCTGCACTTCTGAATATCCTTCAGGAATTGTTGGTACTGTCAGTGGCACAGTGATAGGTTCTGCTGGGCACATTCTAGTCACACTGGTGTTGTACACTGCTACATTTCTTGAATCATTTAGACCAATTAGAGCAACAAACACCACTTCTGAGAATGATGCTATTGCCACTGTCTGTCCGGACCGTCTGCTTACTCCAGAAGTAACAGTTACAGTTCTCCTGTCTGCATTCAAAGTGGTGGAAGAAAGACCTTCCTCTATCCCATTGCAGCTACTGCCTCCCCAATGATACAGTGAGGACTCGATGGTGAATGTTACAATATCTGGGTCATTGACGATCAGTGTTCCTTGAGGTATGCCAGAGGGGCAACTGGTTGTCTGATCTTGTACTGCATTCAACTCTACACGATATATTCCTGAACCATTCTGACTCCAGTAAAAATAGCTGAGAGAAAGAGTGATGAATGAGTAATATTCCGCTTTAACAACTTCAACCACATACCGCAAGAGAGCAGAAATGCCCAACCATGACTAGGGATAGTCTAGGTGCAGGATACAAGAGCGGATCTATGGCTCACCCATGCACAGGATCCACTTCAATATGTCCCACCGGGTTGCTGGTCCACTGTCCCACACAGTAAGGGTCCCCATTACCATCAATCACCAGACGCAATATCTGAGGGAAAAGGAAGGTAAAGACTGCTCCCCTCATGCAAACTTACAAGTCAAGACAGCCACTATGTGCACGGCAATTCATGACTATGCCCGCCCACCTCCCCCTATCCCACCTTTTTTGCTAGCACAAAAGCACCAACTGATAACATGCAGCCAAAGTTGCATGAGGAGTACACACGTCATTGGTAGTTAAAGGATTAACAGAGCCTGTTTGAAAATTTTAAACACTTGAAAAATTGTAATGTGAGATTCTGAATATTACCCTGCTAGTAGAGCTTCCTGTTTCTCTCTCCACGAAAAACACGTGATCGTTGACCCAGTCCACAGCAACAGCTCCAAGGGAGACACCAGATGTGCGTGTGGGGAGAATGGCAGATTCTGGGGGAGGGGGAGGTAAGGAGAAAGAGGGAGGGAGAGGAGAGAGGGAGGGAGGGAGTACCAGCTAATAGAGAAACAGCCACAAATATTCTTAGGAGTTATTCACAATTAATGTACAGGTATACTGTAACTATGTATGAGAGAACCTGTAGCTCTATACTGAAGCACTTCCGTGAACAACCTATATACTTGAGACAATGTCTACATTGCTATGTACCTGAGAGTACTTCAAGTCGTAATTCTTCACCACTACTCATCAAATTCACACTCATACGTCTCAAGTCTCTGCCAGCAGTTGTTATGTAGATCTCACCACGATAGAAGTGATAGTCCAGGCCTGAGGGAGGGAGTAATGGAGGGAAGATAAACACAAACAAATTGTGCAACAACTGTAGAACTATAAAATGAAGTGTAAGCCTTTTTTCCTGCTTTGTTATCGTATGTATAAACGGTAACCTCAATGGTACTGGTCAATAAACTGCTCTTGGACCAACAGGACAGAAATAAAGTATGTGCAGAATCTCCAGAGCAGAGTAGGTGAGTTACTGTACTAAGTGCTTGTTAATTAACCTCATTGACCTTCCCAACTTCCAGTTTTTGATCACTTACAGCATGCAAAAAGGAAGGAGCGAGTACTGATAAAGTCAATGTAATGTAGGTGGACAGAGGGGGGAGGGGCCCCTAACAGAAAATACGTCTTTCATACACATGTTCTGGACAAGCAGCAGCAACTCTTTCGCTTCACAAACATTCGAGACTCTAGCACTTGGATTGAAATTGCAAGAACAGGTCTCAAGCTTATCCTTTTGGTCGGGGGGGGGGGGAGGGGGGGCGGCCCCTCCCCCCCTCGGTCTACCTTAGTACACATTGATGTCACTCGATCATGATAAATGCTCCCAGGCCCTCCCTCTCCGTTTTTGTACACTGTAAGCAATCAAGAACTGGACAGTGGGAAGGCCCTGGAACGAGGCTACTTGCTAATACACACTATATGAATATTCAGTTAGTCTCAACAATACACCCCCAGTTTAACACAAGGACGCCACTATTCACAAGGGTTTGCCATACCTATCACAACATGCATCGCTGGTCGAATACCATGGAAATCACCAGAGGTTGCTGGTGCTAAGCTGAGAGGCAGCGGAGTGACTGGCATTATTGATGCCTATATCATCAGTGGTGAAGGTAACCACACACATACACGTAATACTAAGTTCCACGTACTGTAAGCAATGAAGATTTGGATGTTGGTCTTTGGGTGGTGGTTCCATGTGTGTACACATTGATAATGAACAATAACTGTTAGCTAAGCATGTGAGGTACTCTGACACAATGTGGTATTAAAATTACGAGAGCATTGACTCCAAGGGAGTGTATTAGTGCAAGCTTACAGTATGCAGTAACACACACACACACACACACACACACACACACACACACACACACACACACACACACACACACACACACACACACACACACACCTGTGATGGGATCAGTATTAGTACTGGCCAATGGGATCAAGTTCTCCAGCTCGCTATCCAGTATACTGCTCTCTGTAAGCTGGGCATAACTGATGTTGCTAGAGAAGACCAGCAGCAAAAGACCAGGAATGGCTGCAGAGGGGAGGAGAAAGGACAAAGAAAGGAGCAAGAAAGAAGAGGAAGGAGGAGGAAGAGGGAAAAGTGAGGACAGCAAAAGGGGGAGAAATTGCAATGGTCATTGGGAGGGAAGAGGAAGTTATCTGCTATTCTACATACCCATATGCCTGACTTGCATTGAAATTTGGATAAAGAAAAGGAGAGGGGAAGGAAGAGGGATAAAGGAGGAGAAGGAAGTGAGAGGAAGGAGGGAGGGGGGAGAGAGGGAGGGGGAAGAGGAAGGACGAAGAAAGAGAGAAGAGGGAGAAGCAAGAAAGAACAGAGGATGAGGGAGGAAGGAGAGGGAAAAGAAAGAGAAAGGAACAAAGAGGGAGGAGGTAGGAAGAGGGAGGGGGGAGAGGAGAGTGATGGAGGAAGTAGGAAGCAAGGAAGAGGAAGGAGGAAAGGCAGAAAGTTAGATGGGAGGTAGTGGGAGAATGAGGAAGAGAAGGTGAGAGGAAAAGTTGGGAGGGAGAGAGAGGGGAAGAGAAGCAGATAGTCTGGTCCCCAGACCCTCGGTATGGTTCACACAACAGGATCTCGCTGAGGGTCTGGAACGAGACTAACTCTAACTACACTCACTACTGTACATACACTGCAGTTGCTACATATATAATGGCTGGTAGCAAAGACTCACTGTTACGTGCTGGTGTGGTAATCTGAGCTATGGCAGGTACACTTCCACCAATATCATTGACTGCAACCACAGAACATGAGTATATGGTGTTGGGGAGGAGGGTAAAGGCCGTCAAGAAGGTATTTTGTACCCCTGTACTGTTGACGTCCACCGTGCCAGTGCTCACACGCACACATGTAACAGTGTAGGTTAAACTTGTGGCACCGTTTTTGATTTCAGGTTCATCCCATGTCACTGTGATGATTTGAGGGCCTGTGGCTGTGATTTGGACATTGCGGGGCCGGCTAGGGGGCTCTGTCAGAGAGAAGAAAGAGGAAAGGAAAAGGGTAGGAAAGAGTAATAAGGATAGGAGAGGGAGAAAGGAGGAGAAGGGGGGTGAGGGGAGTGGACAAGCATGTTGGTGACACATTAGAATATGAGTTTAGTTACCTTGAGCATTCGTGGTTGAGAAGCAGAAGAGGCAGCTGCCACAGTTATCAGAGTCAGAGACAGAGCCATTGGCACGACAGACCTGACCCTCATAGTTAGTGTTGGGGATGAGGTTGTCAATAGTGTAACTTGTGCCAGTGATCTGGTTGAGGGAGGGAGGGAGGGAGGGAGGGAGGGAGGGAGGGAGGGAGGGAGGGAGGGAGGGAGGGAGGGAGGGAGGGAGGGAGGGAGGGAGGGAGGGAGGGAGGGAGGGAGGGAGGGAGGGAGGGAGGGAGGGAGGGAGGGAGGGAGGGAGGGAGGGAGGGAGAAAGAGTAGGAGGAAAATGCATATATCATTTGAAATATCATTATAAAACATGTACATGTACTTTTCACTGCAGACTGTGAAATTCAATTTATTATACGCAACACTCCTCTTCTTGTGCAGAAGGTACTTCATCTCACTACTTGACTAGAAATAAGGAACACACACCTTCCATGCATTGATACATGTAAATTACAATACAAAACTACATGTATGTAACTATGATATATCAATACTGTACAAACATTGATATTACAATATGCACTCACTGGAGATGATGTGTTGAAAGTCTGGACATTGACTTCTCTAAACTGCACAACGTAGAGTGTGGTCCCTGGTCTGATATCAGAACTCCAACCGAGGGTGACTTGCCTTGCCATTGTGGTTTCTGCTACAAGGTTTGAACTCCAATTGCCAGCAGGAACTGTTTCAGGACATGCCGGCATACACTGTGTTTGTGTGTGTGTGTGTGTGTGTGGGGGGGGGGGGGGGGGGGGGGGGAGGTGAGGGAGAGGGAGAGGGAGGGTCACTTCAACTGGTTGAGAAGATAGTGTTGTATAATGGCACAAAACATGAATACATTTCTCTGGTCTGAGAACACCATTTGTATAATCAGTAGCTGGATAGCAACTTGTTAAGCTTGTCCAATCCTGAGCAGACATCCTGCATCTGCAGCTATGCTGAAGTGACAAACATCTGTAGTGCTGAGATTATTAAGTCAAGAAATGTGAAATGCTTGAGCTATAGCAATTCAGTATACTAGTATAGGCTTATACGTATGTTCACTACCCCTCCATCATCATTTTGGCTCACTGCGTTATTTCCTGTCAAGCAGCTGTGCTATGCAATAGATAATGTACTGTAGCCAGGGATTGGAGATTGTGTAGTAGATAATGCATGGGAGCCATGCAGATGTTCAAAGTGAGTTGAAATCAACAATTTCCTGTCAGTTTATATCCCTACCTTGGGGAGATGCTCATGCTGGGTACACATTTTACATATTGGTGTTGACTAGGCCTGACAGCATCATGCAAGACCACCCACAGGGAAGGTGGCTATTTATAATCTGCTACCTAAGTAACCCCATGCAGGGATCTAGTAACACTTTGTATGCTGCCTAGGTAATGAGATAATTATATTGGGAAATATTAGCCGACTCACTGTTACTATAGAGACAAGAACATTTATATAAATGCCAGTTATGTCAGCTGATAAACTGTCACTGCAGCACTTTGGCACATGACCATGAACTATCCTACACTACAATCAGCAGGTTGTATACAACATTTCCTTACAAAGTACAGTATTCAGGTACCTAGTGGTGCATGTGTGAGTATTCAGGACAGTGCAAATGCAACTTCAGTAACAAAGCATTGTTACAAGTATGTTCGAGATAGCCAAGTATGGTGAACACATGAAAATCTACATAATTAGCATAGGCAATAGCCAAGTATGGTGAACATGTAAATATCTATGCAGTTAGTATAGGTAATAATAGTACAGTTTTTACTGGGGTATTTATATATACCACAGTAAACTGTACTATTACATATTAATAGTGTCAACTATATTTGTGTACTATAAACTGTGCTATATAATTAGGGGTAAACAATATCAGTGTAGCTATAAACTGTGCGATGATTTACAAGTAAACAATATCAGTGTACTTCTATGCACATTGATCAATCAAACCAGTATTTCAACTTTTGCTCAGCAGACTCCAGTTGAGCAATCTGATTGTTTCATTTACTGTGCTATATTTCACACAATAAACTGTGCTATTTTACAGAAATAACTATGTATGTGGTACTATTAACTATACTATTACTTAGATATAGGTGTAATACACATAGGCAGTTTACACTGAGACATGATTCGATAAGAGCTCCTGAAACATGATTCTGAGTAGCCTGATTTGTCAGTCTGCTACTCCTAGCATTTCGATTATACAGTGATGCAATTCCAGGATCCTATATATATATACGTACAGGAGGTCCATATACTTCAGCATTAATAGTTGTTGCCGGTCTCTTGCGCGGGCGGGTGGTAATCATCACTCCTATACCGCTTGGTTTATAGTGATAGCTCTGAGGTTATAGTTGGCAACCAACGAGCACTATACACTGTAAAAACATTTGGGTTGCTTCAACCATATTTTGGTCATCTCAGTTGCATGCCTGTTGTGTAAGTGAAACATTAGCTATGAACGTCATCAATGGATGCTTACAATTTGAATCAAAGTGTAGTTGAGAAACTTCTCCCTTTTGTTAGATTAGGATCATCTTGCAGAAAGCCTATAAATCAGCATTTCTGGTAAGGTTTGGTGTTTCTTAGATCCTACACATCCGCCCCTGGAGGAGTTCCTTGGTTGCATGGTTATCCAGGAATGTAGCCAAATAGCTAGTCTTTCTGCAAGAAGATCCTAAGTTAACAAAAAGGAGAAGCGTCTCAACTACACTTAAGCTTTCAATCAAATTGGAAGCATCCCTTGAAGTTTGTAAAGTGTCACGTACACAACAGCGAGATGACCATAATATGGTTGAACAGGGCCGTCGGAGCAGGTCCGGCAGGTCCGGCAGGTCCGGCGGCCGCCGGACCAATGTTCGGCCAACCCACCCGCGCAGAAATGCCGTAAAAGTTTCGCCGGGCGTTTTGTCCAATTCTTGCTCCAAGATTACCGTACTAGGGACCTCGGCTTGGCGATAAAATTGAAATATTAGCGCCGTGATAAAATTTTCGAGCGATCGTAACACCGTTACGGCGACGAAGACAAGAAAGTTCGCAGACAGTAATACCTCGTTCACAAGTGTTAACTGCTGCAACTAAATCGTTTAGGGTTCAGCGACAGCAGCTTCAAAACGGTGTAAAAAGTAATTTGAGAGCATAGTAATTTGCTGGTGGGGTGAACTGGGGGCGTGTGTATTATGCGCGCGCGCTTCGCGCCGTATTATGGCCGGACCATTTCAAATTTGCTTCCTACGGGCCTGTTGAAGTAACCCAAATATTTTTACAGTGTATATACACATGTCCTAGCGCGCTGCACGGCATTTCACACAACCCACAAAAACGTTGCAATTCCGCAGCTTCTTGTGGTTCTTCAGCCATAGATACTAAGCACGTTTTCGTACTATATTATCTTTGCTTCAGCCTACGATTACAAACTTTTGCGACAATACGGTAGCTAGATCAAGGTGACTAGGTGACTGTGCACAAGCCGACCCTAGCTCTAACCTCATCATACCAGTAGGTTAACACATACCACTTGAAGAGCGGGCTGGAGTCTCACAGACAGCATCAGTAGTACCAGCATCCAACTATAGCCATAGGGATTCCAGTGGTCGTCACTCTGTGGCCATATGAGCACAGACATAATAATTCACTGGCCAGCCCAATGGGCAAGTAGATCTATTACACACGCAAGCACAGGTAGGTTAGTTCCAGCGCTATGCATTTACAAAATCCAGTTTATAAACAATACGTAATGCAGTCAGAATGTGGGCGGGCCCAAGGAAAAACACGGGGCCCGTTACTAATAATAATTATACACTGCAAAAACACTTAGCTTGGTTACTTCAGCCACATTTTTAGGTTGTCTCAGTTGCATCGGTGTGACCAAGGAATGTTACCAAATGGTTTTTTTTTTTGAAAGCCCATTGGGAAGCTTTTTCATTAGTTACATTAGGCCACTCCAAGTTGATTCATTGTTTCCCTGGCTAATAGCTAGTCTCTTTTTTCAGAAGACCTAAATTTGGCTACATTCCTGGCATTTCTATCACAACCACACTGTTAAAAGAAAGGAGTAAGAGTTACTCTTTTGAAGGAGTTCCGACAGCCGGGCACCCAAGGAGTAAAATTTTTACTCCTGTATGGAGTTATGGTAAGCACTTAAAGGAGTACACTAGTTACTCTTATGCGGAGTTAGTGTAACTAGTAAAGTATTTTGGATCCCTAGAGGGGCTGGAGGCAAGCACGCTTTGTCGCCTGAAGAAAGTCCCCGTCGAAGCGTAAGTTTTGTGAAGCTACAATAGACCGCGAATACGCGTGCCATTACGGCGGCGAAGACAATAAAGAACGCTTACAGTAATACCTCATTTTCAAGCGTAACTGCTGCAACCGAATCGTTAGGACTCAGCGACAACGGCTTCAAAGCGGCCTAAAAAGTAATTTGAGAGCAGTAACATTCTAGGGGTGGGATACTGGACCGCGGGTGGGGGGGGGGGGGGGGGGGGGGGGGGGGAGTGGGCGTACCCTAGATTATTATGCGCTCGCTTTGCGCTGTAATACGGCCGGACCATTTCAAATTTGCTTCCTACGGGCCTGTAGGTACAAATAACACAATTTTAAGTTCCTTTTGTAGTACATTTAGCATTTTGCAGTACACATGCGTAAAATAAAACAAAGCTGCAGTGTATTTAGATGAGAGGATGGCGTTTACCTTGTTGTAGTGCAGTATAGTGGTCTTGACCTTTAGTGACCGTGGAAACAACAGGTGCTCCAGGATTGTGACACACTTTATACCATCGTGACCTACATGTATACACAAGTAAACACAGTGATGTAACAATTATGAAATGCAAATGAAATATGAACTAGCTATCAGAGAGTCGGTAGACTCTCTATGTAGGGATGGCACGGACGCATAATATATGCAATACTTAAGTGCCCAGCCTTCATCGTTGAGTGCCTTTATGATCAGCGAGACTAATGTTAGTGCTCAAAAGCCACGCGGAAGACAGCTAAAAGCAAAAGTATGCGGTAGCGTAAGTGCCATTTTTCGTATTCCTTCTTTCCTTGTTCAGACCACTTTTCAAACAATGATAACTTGAAAACGGCTCAAGTACTCACCTTGGTTTGAAGTGCAGAAAGTATAAATGCATGACGTGTGCTCCTATCACATGCACGCCATTGAAATGCACATGGCTGACGTCTTTGTACGGCACAAATATACCAAACGTACCTTCTTTTATGTATTAGAACAGTAGTGTCAGCGATATGGGTTATACCCGAAGCAGTTTTGATTGCGCCCGAGGGGCGAAGCCCCGAGGGCGCTATCAAAACTGCTGAGGATGTAACCCGTATCGCAGACACTACAGTGTGTTAATTGGGAAGCCATAAGATGAAAGGCTTCCATAGGAACTAGTGACGTTTAGCTGTGCAATGTATATCGTAGCAACCAATTCAAACTGCGATTCAAACCAGTTGCGACTGAAGAGCGTGCATGGCGATGGCAGGAACGCGTGAGCCGCTAAGACCCGGATTCTGTGATAGTCCAAGCTGTCTATATAGGAGAACCGTGGTGCTCCGAATGGCAGTGTTGTGCACCGGCGGACCCGCAGGCAAACGTTCTGAAATTAGTCTAGGTACGGTTGTGTTTTACCACTTATAGTATCGGTCACTTGTAACTAACGTTTTCGGGCCTGGAACAGCTAATACTTGACCAAAGTAGACGAAATTGGTATCAAACAGTTCCATTTGGTGTGTACATTCATAATCTGATGTTTGTTTTCATTTTGCAGTGAGTGTTCTGAAAATAGTCTAGGTATGGTTGTGATTTAATTTACCTCTTAGATGTATAGGTCATGCACTTGTAGCTAATGTTTCCAGGCCTGAAACAGCTAATACTTGACCAAAGTAGACAAAATTGGTATCAAACAGTTCCATTTGGTGTGTACATTCATAATCTGATGTTTGTTTTCAGTCTTTAGGAAGTATATTACTAAAATAGGTAACTCATACCATGTATTAAGTTTGCTAGTAGGAGTAACTCTAGTCAAGGAGTAAATTGAACTCCCCAAGGTGTTAGTCACTATGATGAAGGAGTTAATTGTCGATAAGAGGAGTTCCAGGAACTCCTTATTTTTAAGAGTGCATGCAACCAAGGAATTCCCCAGGGGAAGATGTGTAAGATCAAAGAAGCAAGAAACCTCACCACAAGTGCTGATTTATAGGCTTTCAGAAAGGAGATACTAATTTAACAAATGAGGGAAGCTTCTCAGCTCACTCTATTTGTAATTGTAAGCACACCTTGAATGTTACATGTCACGCATACAAAAGAAATGCAACTGAAGTGACCAAAAAATATGGTTGAAGTAACCTAAACCTTTGTACAGTGTATATATACTGTGTGTAATAGCCTATATGCCAGGGAACAGGTCTGGAGGAATGATACGTACCTACCGGGTATTTGGTTTTCCATGCACCCAGAGTGCAAATAAATTGTAATAGTTCACAGCCAGACTGACTTGTAGTGAGGTAATATTGTGAACCAATTTAACAGTAGCCTAACTGAGACATGGTCACCAGCATAGATGATGAGAGCAAGGAAACCTCTGCACCCAACATTCATATGCCGACATTGTGATGAAATGGCTTCAGTAGAGTTAGATCACTTGATTTTGAAGACTCTGCATGGTAGCACTAATAGTGACCGCACCATTGCAAATTTTGCCAACTCATAGGCCCAGTGGCGGATCTAGAAATTTAGAAAGGGGGGTTCAGTCACCGGCGCGCCGGAAATTTTTAGGGTTGCCACGCCCACTTTCGGTCACGTGAACGTATTCATACAAAATATAGCTGGATCATGGAGGGCCGAACCGAGGGGTCGGTCACAAAAGAAATCTCGTACACTGTCCGACAGTGTTGTTTTAGTTAACTATAACTTTAACTAAATACATTTTAGTATGGCCTTTTTTAAAATTTAGTTAACCAAAACTACAACTAACTAAAATTTTTTGCTAAGCTGGGGAACTATGACTAAAATATCCAAGAACATACAAGAAGAAACCTGTCGGCAGAAATCCAAACTGAAATCCAGAAATCCACTCTGAAATCCGAAATCCACGTGAAATCCAGTGGATTTCGAAATCTCGTACGCCGAGGCGCGCCGTGGCGGACCCCTCGGGCCGAACTGAATATCTCGAAGCAACTCTAGGCCTAGTCAAACGTCTGGAGATCAGTAAGGAACTGATACGTGAGTGTGTAACTGTGCCTGGTTGTTGTTGCTGCATGCCACTGCTGCATAATCATTTGATGGACTCGTGCAGTTATGTATGCAAAATACATTACTAGCCACCAAAGGGCCTAGGGGGGTGCATTTGCAGCCGCCAAAGGGGGGTGCATTTGCACCCCCCTTACCCCCCCTAAATCCGCCACTGAGGCCTATTGTATTAGCATGTGTAGTGTAGTGTAGTGTAGTGTAACTTGTGGCTTATTGTATATATAGCTATGTAGCTTTGCAACACTGGCTGCAGGCTGAGTACTACTGACAGGTGGGTTCAGGTAGATGTAGTGTCACTTGGTAAGATTTACCCGGGCTCTTGCAATTGGAGGAGGGCTTATTATAGTATCATCTACCTAATAGTTCAAGAAACTTGTCTTTTATAAACAACTATGCTGCAACCTTGTTGTGGAGACACACACATTGTTGCAGTGAGGCCACCAACTGCCATCAACCTTGTTACCATTGAATCACACATATAGAGAACAACTGTACTTCATCAAAACTTATATCATCTAAAGCTTTTGTTCTTTTCTTTTCTCTACTTCACCCATTCGTATTATTTCCAGTTCCCGTTTCATTACAAGTTTTTTCTCTCTCAAAAAAAAAACAAAAAAAAAGCTAGGAGTAGACCGCTATCTGCTCAGATGGATTTGCAATTATCTCTCGGAACGAAAACAGCAAGTAGTTGTGGATGGTGCTATCTCTGATGAGAATTCCGTTATATCTGGAGTACCCCAAGGCTCCGTGTTGGGCCCGCTATTGTTTCTTGTTTACATTGATGGGGTTGAGTCAGTCACTCTGTCAGATGGAACTATCATGCTGTATGCTGATGATATGGTTCTATATCGACCAATATACTCCTATGAAGATTACTGGTTACTGCAAGGCAATTTTATCAAGATGCAGATACCTCCACTCTAAAGCAGCTCTATGTCTCTAACATCATTTCAGGATTTATATAAGATCACCTGACACTTACCAATCTCACAAGTATCAAGTTTGAAGAATAACACAACAGCCTAACAGGTTCATCATCTGATGGCAAACTGTATTGCAAAAATAGCTACTGTGGCAACAATGACAATGAGCTTGTGAACAAATAAAAGTGCTGCTTGGCACAACATTTATGCAGTAATACACATCTGCAAAACACTTGTTTATTGTTACAACAAAAATGTCACACTTTATCTTGCTCTGGTTCTTAGCCTTTCAAATTTTTTTCTAAACAGGAACACCACCATCTGGGCTAGAGCCAAATCTGCTCTGATCATCTGTGTCTTCAACAGCTGTATACAGTGTGGTCAATGGTTTGAGGGAATTGATCTCTAGCTCGCTTTTAGTGACTGTACAATGGACTCTTCCAATGTCTTCTTCCTGGAGTTCTGACAGTATAAAGCTATGATGCCTGTTTGGGAAGTATTGTCTGCAAGGTAAAGCAAGATTTCATGGCTATAACAATTACCAACTGTTAACATTCCGGGGGCTAGCTATAACGTGACATACATCTCTGTTCATCAAACTCTTACAATCACCTAAATATGGAATATACTATACCTATAGACCAGCCTTACTGAGCAATGTTTAGACTTACCTTACATGATGGGTTACCAGAATAACACAGACAATTGCAAGGACTATCAATGGGAAATAGTAGAATGGCAATAGCAGCCAAGTGAATCCAGTGACTCCACTAATGTCGGCACATTGATTAGCAGTCATGTTGTTTTGTGGCAGCACTTGTAGCTCATCTGATATCTGTGCTGTGTTTCTCATCAGCAGCAGCACAAGGACGTCCAGGGTGAGGAGAGACTCCAGAACATTACAGTACATGTTCTCATAAGGTTGCAGGAACCCAAACACAGCCAATATCACCAACAGAACAAATATTGCTGGATACTGGGTTGGAAAGAAAACAATGGTAGCTAAGGCCAGTAGGGTCATCTTATATCTGCAAGAATGCTGAGAATACAACTTACATCATTTCTAGGAAATGGCACAATAACCAGCAGCAGTAGTATTCTTCTTCCTAGTTCCACTGTGGCCCACCATCTGTACTGTTCCTTAAACCCTTTCCGCATAAACTCTGCAGTGTGTCTCAGCCAACTAGGACGCTGCAAAAAATAATAATAATATTGCCTGCTAGCTACCAGCAACTAAGACGTGTGGTTACAAGCTGTGCATGTCTCCAGCTCTATAACTGTATTGGTCATGATAGTGGTACTTTGTAACTACCTTCAGCGTTTTTTTCCAGACATTCACTGTTTAAAGGTTTCTTTGCATGATTACCTTCATCATGCCTAGAGAAATTTTACTCATTTTGAATGATGAATGAGCCATCAAAAATCAATAACTATACAACGTACAAATAAGTGGAATGGAGAGTGATGTAGGAAACAGCATACAGTTGGATATTAGGATTAAGGTGCAAGAGAGAGGAATTAATAGAACTTAGAACTTAACAGCACCAACACATGAAATGCTATGTACTTTAAAAGCATGCAGTCAGACTATTAATAGGTACCTGGGCCCATCCAACAGAGTAAACAAGTACAAGTGGAATGAGAGTGACAAAGGACGCCAGTATCAGTATTGCAAGTAGTCCCAGAGGGGCGTGTCCACCTTGAAAACACTTCACACTTCCACTAATGTACCAGCGCTACAAGTGGAGAGATGAATGTAGTGGATGAAGTTTGGGTGGCATGGTATGTAGCTACATACATGGAAATACTTGCGGCCTTCAGGAAAGCTGGCTTTATGAGCTGATGGAGTATTACTTCAAAATAAATGTGATCACCAATAGGTAACTACTACTCAGCTATGGCTAATTGCACATCTGGGGCCAGCCTCAGTGCAACTGTAGACAGCCATTTTGGAAAACTGTGTAGCTCAACTTCAGTGTACCCCATAGCTCTTCCCTTCACTCACAGGCACATAGTCCCCTGATCTTCCAGGTAGGGTTGGGCAGTTGAGTATGGACATGGATGTGTGCACCACATGGGTGTACATGAGCATCACTGTCCACCATAAACCATACCATGGATCACGAGGCTTCTTGTAGATATACCTGTAAGAAATGTTCAGGGTAAAGTGTACAACTTCATCCTCCGACACCAAAATTACACATACTGTATTCTACAGCCTCATTTGAGTAATCAAAATGTAGTAACTATGATTCAGCTTCTCTCCTTCGCAGTCACATTCATTTCACTCATGCATAAATATTCTTATACACTTTTTTGTTTGTTTGTTTGTTTTTTGTTTTTATATCTAAAAAGCGTAATCTGCGGTTAACATATCACATATCTAGCTGAGCCAATGAAGGGACCTGTAAATCCAAGAAAACTGACTTACTTTGAACTGCAATATGATGCAGTAACTCACCTTATCACCAGCACAGTGGAGCAGATGACTAGTGCCACACTGAGGGGCAGGTACCTCAGGAGGTAGGAGACTGGGGCACTCATTCCGTGGTAGAGACAGAAGTCATAGATGTAATAAAAACTAAGACCACTGCTCACATAGTAGGCCTATAAGTGTATAATACGTACACACACAAAGGAAACATAATTATATGTGTATACTACGCATATTTACTTAGACATTGTGATACAATAACAGTATACAGATTGCTCGAACTCACATAGGGATAGACTTTTTCAAATGTTAGTGGGAAGTGCTGTGTGAGATATGGAAGCATCTGCAGGAAGTATAATCCACTGGGTAAAACGCTCAAGGAACTGACCCATGCAAGAAACATATTTCGTCATGAAAACAAGACAAAGGACGCTTGCAGTTTACTGGTGAATACTTGCTACACTATATTTTTTACACTATATTGGTTAGCCTGCCGAAAAAGACTACAGAAGGAACATATTGACTAAGATAATGTACGATAGCCACCATTTTCCCCACTCATTGCTCCCATACTGTATTTTTCCCCAGAAATATTCTCGCTATATATCATCCACTTGGTCTGTACAATGTAAAATATATATATATATGTATGTCTTGACCTACTGTTACCTAGCCTCGTACCCAGTCCTCCCGCGTTATTCATACTGCAAGCAATGATAGCTGTGGTGGAGGACCGGGAACGAGGCTAACTGTTACCTGTATGTAGAACAAGCATGGGTAGATCCAAGTTGGAAATATCTTCATAAGCAGCAGTAGACTGATAAACACCACTGTATCTGCAACAACTAAAATGGGACAGACAGCTTGCATGAGAATGAAACACACTTTTGAGTTGTAAATGATATTACACTCACTTAGCACAGCAATAAGTATCCCCGAGGCATTATGACATGTGACACACTTGTTCAGCAACACACTCACTCCATAACCATTCCTACAGTTTCCACACAGTACACCTGCAGATGCAGTAACACTATTATAAACACTACAATCAATACATAGACTGGCAAGACATATAAAAGTATACAAATAACTAGCAACTATATTGACACAACCCGACTATGTTCTCAAACCTTCTCTATCACAGCTGCATTGTTCATTGGGGCTTTCACTGTTGAAAACAAATCTGCAGGTTCTGATTTGGCCACTAGACTGGAGAACACACTGGCAGTACTGTGGTGGGCAGCTGTAGGTAACCAGATGATTCCTTGCTGAGTGGGTGTTCAGTGTAGCCCACAGTCCTTCCTGGGAGAGAAGAGAGGCATAATCATAGGTTGCAAGCAAGTTATAAACTCTACTAGTAGGTATCAATTCAACAACAAAAGATACACAAATTTGGACTGATGGACAAAGATAGTAAGATCCTGGTACATGTAGCCTAATCGTGTAGCCTACTCACTCTGAGGGTTATGCTGTGTCCACTGCAGTCCACAATGTTGGGGTTATTGTAGTCACATGCACAGGTGGTGTGATTGCTGCTGTTTTGTAGTTTATACAGTACATAGCCAGGAGGACAGCTTGTGGACACCACTGTAAATGAGTCCCGGCTTGATCCCTAATGTGGAGATATTACGAAGTACAGGCATACAGCATGCTCAACCTTATTTTTGTTAACCAACTAACCACAGAATTTTGAGTATATGGACCCTTTAATGTACTGCCCATATAGTTGGGGTTAAGCTCTCAAAAAATTGTACACATGCAGCCACTAGCAGCCATCCTGTACAGATTCATGACTTGAACCATACTGGTAACAAGCTTACAAAAGTTCTTGGCAAATGAAACTTGTTCAGAGTCAATCTGCATTCATTGCCAGAAACATGGCCCCTCCAAGAACAGAGGAACATTTCTGAGCCAATTCATGCAAAGGAGGAGAGAATTGGCCCACCCAGTGCTGCCCAAGCCCTTTTACAGCCGCCAGTACAGCAGCAGCTGCCATATGTATTTTTCACTCATAGGGTGAACTCACACACAGCACACTAGCCGTTAGTGGTTAAAGGGTTTATTAATCTGGAATATCACAATACGCACCCTTTCTTCGACTATACCTTGCCAGTTAAAGTTTCCACAAAGATTTCTTCACTTCTACCAAACCCTATCCCAGTCAGATAAAATGAAGTGTTGATGCCTGATGCATCAATCTGGTTAAGGGTTAATACATCCGGATTGAAGACATAATGGGATATATCCTGTGTAAAGAAATAGTGCTGAATAAGATTCCTCCAAGTATACTGCAAAGTATTGGAAATAACACTGCATTTTAAAACATTACTTTAGTGCCTATACAGACTAAGTGATACATTTCAAGGATCAAGAACATCTCTAGCCGTCTACTAATTTACAATGTAATCATTCAGCGGAAACAATTCAGCCAGCTTTCAAGCCGTTTGGGCTGCTTTCAAACTGGGGTACTTGTACCGTTCAGCCAGCTTACAAGCCGTTCGGCCTGGTTTTAAACCATCTGGCCTGGTTTTAAACCGTCTGGCCTGGTTTTATTTAAACGGGACCACTTCACTTTGTATGATCGAAAGCGGGCCAACCAGTTTGAAAACTGGCCGACCAGTTTATAAACCGGCGGCCCGTTTACAAACTGGTCAAGTTCACAATCAGTTCGCAACATATACATGGTGTACATAAGCATAGATTATTGTCTCCACTTACATCACTGTCTGATAGTCTCAGCACAGTGGCAGTTGGCCTCTCCAGCTCATCAAAGGCTTTGATGCTGACTTTGAATGTCTCACCAGGGTAGGCTGACAGCTTAAAGAAGAGCATTGGACATGTCATACATCATACATGCATACATTTGGTACTAGCTCTGAATAGCTGTCTTCTGATCTCAGTGTTTAATAAATTTATGAGACAGCTTAAAACTGCCTGATTACCACTGTATATTAGTTTCTATTCAAGCACTTGGAATTATCATGCATGTGAATGACTATTGACTATTGTAGGATGATCGTGAGTCATTATTACTGGTTGTGATCTGACTTACAGAGTTTTCAGTAACATTGATCCTCTGTACAGGGGTCTGTATGTACCACTCTGGGTTGAAGGCATCTGGTTCATGAGCTGTGTTCTGATTGTCATCACTATATCAATTATAATAGGAGGATTATACTTGCAATTCTATTGTCTTGGAGTCTGCAGATCTTTATTATTCAGTACCTGAAATGAACAAACCCCCATCGGAACACTCTTGCTGGATCAAAATGGAGGTTGCCAGACTTTGTCCATGAGCAGAGGTCCAGATCTGTCATGAACAATGCTGATGCAATGAGAGCCCTGTTCCCAGAGAATGTGAATGACACCTGAATCATGAAACAAAGTTGTCGTTTTAGCTGCACACAAAATTAGTTCACTGTGATCAAGTAGCTAGTAAATTATCACCCAGTCTTGCTTAAATAATACAGCTTAATGTAGCTTCGATCTGGTAGGCTCATACCCCCAGGCTGGAATTCAAGGCTATAGGATTCTAGATGCAGACACACCAGTCTACATAATTATAACAGTTACTTCTGATCACAAATACGATCTTTAGTGTTCTTTGCTGCTCACATTCTCCCAATGTTCAGGAGACTGTGATGTATTCTCATAGAGGAGGAAGCACAGCGGGTTGAAGAGCAGTTGTGAGTACACATCTGGCACCACATTGTTTGTATCCACCACAACGGCAGCACCAAGACTGCAACAAAAATAATATGCCTGTACATAGTATACAACTAGATACTTAACAAACAGTGTTGTTTTAGTTAGCTATACCTTTTCGTATGGCCTTTTAAAATTTTAGTTAATTATTGCCAGTTTTGCAACTATATCAAACTAAACTAAAAACATTCATAACTATATACTAAAACAGAAAACTACATTTTCCATTTCCACTGATAACCATAACTAAATACCTTTTATATAGCAAGGGGATTTGGAGTTTTAGTGATTGAAACTATAATAACTGAACTCAAATTGTAAGAGCAGGAAACCATTACTAAACTAAACCATATATTATCACAGTTTCCAAACCTAAAACCTAACTATAACTAAACTAATAGCATAAAAAACCGATTTATGCTATTAGTTTAGTTATTAGGTGTTGTGTACTTTCCTAAAACAACAAAGCTCTGTCATACACAATAATTTTTTTATAGTAGGGTACAGTATATGCAGCAACCTATATAACTGTATATACCCTAGCTTTAGTTTCTGAACCAGTCAATGAGATTTCTGAGGTGAAGTTATAGTAACTGTTATGTTCCCATGTAACAAACCCTCCTGCCTGCAAACTTTGTATTATGGCTATTACTTACATCCCATTGTTTTCCTTGAAGGTGAAGTTAGCTCCTTGAGAGAGTAACAGTTGACCAAGGGATGTAAGATACATGGCTCCTCCATTTATTCCTGCCCCATCATTGGCTACAAAGTGCATACCTCCAGACACTTTCACCAGAGCCCCTATGTTCTGGTGTAATAAGAGAGATACAGGTACCTACAAACACTTAACATTGGTAAAGACAGCAACAGGTGTGGCAGGTGTACAGAGTACTATGAGAATACAAACAAACCTACACTATAACACTTTGTAATATAACCTAGTATACATGAAGGTGCGGCATGTGTATAGAGTAAAATTCATACTTGAGAATACAAACCTAGCTATCTCCTGCACTCTGTCTAACATCTAGGCCTGCTTATTATCAGAGAGATATAGTTGACTGATTGCCATACATACCACAAAACTACGTCCTCTGTTTCCTTCAAATGTATTGGAGCCTCTGAAACTCAAGGGTAAATAGGCAGTGCTCACTGCTCCGCCGTCATTTCCATTGTTGGCGATGAATGTGCTATGTGTGCAAGGAATATATACACATAGCTAACTGAATGAAGACTGACCCATGATCATGTACATAATCAGGGGATACAAATGACTGTTTGCCATCCATGCATCTTTTTGGCAGCACGAAATGAGGCTGTGCATCAGTTTTTGTCCTACCATTTTCTTTCAACAATGGAAAGAAAATGGTAGGACAAAAGGAAAAAAGTTTATTCAGCATTAGTAAATTTCTCTTTCTCAGGTTGAACACTATAGCATCAGCATGTTTGTTATCTTTGTTCAATCTGTTCAATCTTCAACCAGTGTAGCTACGTAAGAAAGAAGCAAGCTAGTTTACTCCTCACCAGCTTTCAATTTCAAAAGGCTTGACACTTTCAGAGTTAAATCTATTGAATACAAGCACTGATGATATCAGTTCAATGGCAGCACCAAAGCGTTCTGCAGTGTTTCCAATGAATGAGCAGTTCTCAATATGAGCAAAGTTACTCAGTTCACCATCAGAGCGAAGAGGGCCTGCACAATGACAATAAAATTATACTATGGCTCCATGCATGTAAATCACTATGCAAAATCCTATTATATACCTGCTGCCAAAAAATGTGCACCACCTCCACTTCCCGAGTGGTTTTCAATAAACTCCGAGCTGTAGACAAAAACGGAGTTGACAGCATCAAGTGCGGCACCTTGTACATACCCAACATTTAACCCGCCTGCAGCTAGGGGGGTCCAGTTACGCACCAGTTTGACTCTGTTAACAACTACAGTATGGTTTGAATACCCATTAAGTGCAACATATAACCCTCCACCGAAGGATCTAGCAAAGTTATCTTCAAAATAGCAATCTTCCACTGTTGCATTCAGTGAATAGACTGGATTTATGGTGATAACACATCCTCCACCACGCCCTGTAAAGAGAAAATGCTGAAGTAGTTGTGTAGTACTTTGTAAGTTGGTCAGTGGGTCACTGCTATTGTTACGAAAGACACAGTGTGACACAATAGCATAATATGGCCCAGGCAGTAGTGTCTTCTGATGATAGCCAATAGAAAGGCCACCTGCATGCCCTCTGTATGGTTGGAGCTTGGTCACAGACACAGGACCATTGTGTTCAAAGGTACAGTTTCTCACTGCTACTGTTGGACAGTTATAGATGTCCACAGCCCCTTGGGAGAAGTACCTACACAAAAGTATGATCAGCAACCTTTGATAAAGCAGTACTGGCTAATGCTACTTTATGAAAGTGTAGCGTCATCCCCAGGCTCTCTCCCCATCACTTTCATTAGCCTCGTTCCTAGGCTCTCTCCTCCCCCCCGTTTTTTGAGGAGAGAGCCTGGGAACGAGGCTAATGAAAGTGATGGTCTGGCCCTGTGTAAATGCAGTGTAGCTACCACTTGGCATGCGACCAATGAATACCTACCTGAAGCTACTCTCTTCAATGATCACATTTGTGACATTCTCAAAGCCAATGATTACTGGGCTTGTGTGAAAGTCAATCCTACTGATCATAGCTTGCTCTGTGTCAGTAAACAAGAGTACGTACTGTGGAATAAGGGTGCTGTTAGTGGCATCAGTTAGGTTGACTGTAACCATCACATTCTGTGTTCCTTGAAGCACTAGGCTTTGTTGAATATGGAACAGTTCTGTTAGTACATAAACACCGGGCTGCAACATGACTTCAATGCATCCTCTGTGTGCATGCTTGGTAGCATGAAGTGAAATACTACGCAGGACATCCTTTAGATCATCGCAGGTTTGGTCAACCAAGCTCTGGGTGAGCGTGCTACAGTCCACCCCCAGTTCTCTGTCTACGGTAACAACACTCCGGCACTGCCCAGACACAGCTACTACACTGATGAAGAGTATCAGTATCAGTCTAAGGATGAAGACTGACAGCACAAGTTTGTAGTTCCACATTTTGCTTACTGCAATATAAGCCAACAGGGAAGGCCTAGTCTGGGAACAAAGAGCTAAGTACAAGGGGGTTATGTTGCCATGAGCCAGTTTACATAAAACCAGGTGGGAAACTTCCACCATTAGATAGGTTATCTTTTCCAACCCAAAACCACAGTGTAGTGTTTATACCACAGTTGTATGTAAACATGAAGTCATGCAATCCAAGCAGAACAGTAAAAACTCTAGTAAAACAAGCCATTGTTGTAAAAAACAAACAATAAAAGCATAACACTACATATAACTAGGCACTAAAGGTGCAGTGAGCACACCAGGGTAGCAATATTTTGAGCCATATTATGTTTAGAACTACCCTTTAGCCTTCCATGTACCATTCCCACACACTCAGAACATAGCCTCTAATGAAGTTAGAAATACACATCCTCACACTAGCCTCGTTCCCAGGCCGTTCCCGGCTCCAGTTTTGATCGCTTGCAGTGGAGGCGTAATAGATGTGTGAGGATAGCCTCGTTCCCAGGCCGTTCCCCTCCGTTTTTATACTGCAAGCGATCAAAACTGGAGCCGGGAACGGCCTGGGAACGAGGCTATCCTCACACATCTATTACGCCTCCACAAAGTATTTTCTATGTATGTGTATATAGTCATCAAATAATAAAATAATGTACCACATAATCTGAACACAGTACACTGTATGTATAGATATAGCTACACATGTACCACATATGTATTGGGGCTCTGATTTGATTAGTAGTCATAGCTGCTGTGGCTACTGTACATTGCAGGCAGTGCACACTTGAGTGGCAAACTGATCAGAGACAACTGTTCTTAGTCTCTCCACTTCTGCCTGCAACCGCCGTACTTGCTCCAGCTGAGACTCAAATCCTCCGCCACAAGCCAGCGAGTCTGTCTCCTCACCACCAGTGGCACTGCCTACAGGAGAACAAAGAAAGATAAGTAAGCAAATAAAGGTTTACCAACCACCACTATTATCCAAAAGATGAATTGACTAGAGAAGTAGGAACATGGCAGTGGGAAGGCCTTGGAATGAGAACAAGCACTCACTTACATTGCATAAGTAAAGTATACACTGATCATTGTAGCATTACGGTAGCTGAATTGGTGCTAAACATCCACCCACAACCTGGGCCTGAACGATGTTATATACCAGGCTCTCTCCTCCCGTTTCTTTGAGGAGAGAGCCTGGGAACGAGTCAATGAGCAACGAGGGTACGTTGAAGACCAAGTACAAGGCAAGCATCATACCTCTGACACCTAGCACAAGTGAAGCACTGGGATCTATTCCTTCCAGTATAGAGGAGGAGAGGGCGATGAGAGAATCAAAGTCATCCACACACCTTGTCAACTAGAAGGAAGAGAAACCAACACATCGAAGAAAAGATTAAGAGGTCACTTACTGTCTCAAATGTAATGCAAGTTAGCGCAATAGAAAGGCACATCTGAATCAACATTTACTAGTATTCAGAGATAGTTGCATTCAATACCTGACTACTGAACACCAAGTAATTCAACACCCTAGGTCCCAACGTATTTGGAGAGGTGACTTCCTATGAACCATTACCTTCAGTGCAGTACACGACACATTGAGTCACACCAACTTAATGCACAGACCTCCACAACTAGCTATATTGTAGGCTAGCATGTACATGAGTCATACCAAATGCATAGACTGTCATACATGTAGTTAGCTATTGCCTAACTGTTATGTACATGATTGAGGCTAAGCCTTTAGCTCCAGTGCAGCATGGAGTCATACCAACTCACCTCCACAGCTAGCTGCTGTGCGGAGGCACTCTGAGCCTCTGAAACAGACACGGCAACTTTAGTCACCTGTTGAGAGGAAAATACATGTATCACAGTTTGTCAGCAGCTCAAGTAAACTTTCTGCTTTACAAAGAAAACAAAGAGTATATCTAAAATTTAAATATAAATTGGCTATTAAAAATTTCAGCATCTCCTGTACCCTTTCACTCAGGCTTCTTTTAATGGAAGAAAGAGCTTGACGTGGCTACCCTTATACGTACAACCTAGTTCTGCTGACTGACCTCAGCAGTGGCCTCTTGTAGAGTGATGTTCTTCTCTACCAGCTCCTGATTCTGACCCACCAGCTGGAGAGAGGGAGGGGAGAGGGAGGGGAGGAAGAGAAAGAGAGGTGGGTTGTAGTATAAATGATAAAACATGCAGTGTTTTCTGACAAGCTGTACTTGGACAACACTACGCAACATTGCATATTTACGCAATCACCTTGTTCACCTTGTAATTAAGAGCTACACACACACACACACACACACACACACACACACACACACACACACACACACACACACACACACACACACACACACACACACACACACACACACACACACACACACACACACACACACACACACACACACACACACACACACACACACACACACACACACAAGAAAGGGTGTGAAGAAGGAGTCAATGGAAAAGTTGAGGACGCACAAGATGAGGGGAGGGTGTCTCTCACCTCTTTAACAGACAACTTCAGGTCCCCTATGGTGCCCTGGCTGAGCTGTAACTCACTGTTCAGAGCAATCATAGCATCCTACACACATGAACAAGAAGGAAGACCAGCTTTAAAGTAGGATCATTATTATATTGTACAAAGGTTGGTTCTGTTGTACACGACACATGCAAGGAGGAGTAGGTTCAAGGTATATGTAGGATCATTCAAGTATTAATACCTCCTGGACCAGTATATTGCACAAAGTGTAGTTATGTTGTACACTGTATGTATACCTGCCACGGTGCTATACAGCATTAGCCATTAAAGGATCGAGGTACAATGTGCATGTAAGCACCGACACCCAGCAGCCAGACTGGTGCTTCCTCTAACTATTAAGGGGATCGATCACCAGGAGCGGGGATATTTAGGAGAGGGGTACGTGTTAGGCTGGAGGGACAGGGACTGTGTTGGGATTAGGGTCACATCAATGCACCCACATTCATCCCAACCACTGACACATTTTGATAACAACTTACTGAGTTTTTCAACAGCTGTGTCTCCAGGGCTCGGACTCTTTTACCCAGTGCTTTGTGTTGGCTCCTCAGCTTTGCTGTGGCCTCTGTGAACCGCTGCTTGTGACGATCACGCATCGCTTGAAGCTCACTCCGGCGCTCATCATCAGCCTGAAATACCAACTGAGTGTGTGTGTGTGTCCAAGTGCCATCTTAAAACCCACATCACTATCACAGTGTACTGTGGGTACCTTCTGCAGTCTTTTACACTCCTTTGTGAGTTTGTAGTTCTCTGGCTCTAAGCTGGCCACCTTCTCTCCCTCCTCCTCCAGTTTCAGCCTGCAGGAGTTTGATGTGATGAAAGGGATCAGGGCCTGATACAGGTTTGCAGTATAAGTGCCTAACATCAAAATTCTTCTTGAGGAGCAAATTTCATGTCATTCATGTGGAGTTACACAACACCTTGTTTCTTGCAGCTCTTGCTTGACGCGGGCAATTTCCCTCTCCAGTTGACTTAACAGGTCATCCTGTGCACAAGATAGAAGTACCAGAGGTCGTATCAGCCTCAGGAACAGCAGCATACATGTATAACTGTTAGCCACTGGTTTAGCAAGTCTTTTGCACTTTGGCCCTTACTATGTTCTGTTAAGTTTGATCCCTTATATTCTACTCTGTGATAGTTTGTACTCTGATTTGTCCAGCTTTTGATCTTTGTAAGTGCACACTAACTCATGGAACACGCGCATGTGTCACCTTGTAGTGTACTGAAGTGCGTGTGTCCTCCAGGAGGGCCTCCTTCTCTCTGAGCTGGCTGGTCACCTGCTCACACGTTACCCTCAGGTCACGAACCTACAGAGAGGGAGAGAGGGAGCAGAATGGTTAAACGATTGTGTTGTTTTTTTTTAGCAAAGGAGGAGGTTAAGTGGGGTGGGGGGGGGGGGTTGTATACGTACCAGAGAAGGCTTCATGTATACAGGGCTCATAGTGGTGCCTACAATCTATTCCAACTTCAACAAAATTACACAGGTACTGCACCATAGGAACACGAAATTCGGTCCTTAATATTCAAGCAGTGATGTCCAGGTTGATGACCAATGGTTCAGTGGGCACACATGTACAGCCTCATTCCCGGGGGAGGCCTGGGAACGAGACTAGTGGGTGTACTTGCCTGCTCCTGCAAAGCTTGGTGTTCCTCCATGGTAGGCATGTCCCCAAGGTAGTCATTCAGCTTGGTTATGTGCTCACTGTGAGAGAAACAGAATTCCCAAGACCTCAACGTGTACACAGTTGATAGAAAACCAAAAAGCAACCATTCCATAGTTTGTTCACATACTAACTCCTAATGCCATCAACACCACACACAGGTAAGTAAGTATTTGTGTATACAATGTAAACTCTGCTTGCAAGCTAACTCATCCCCCAGCCTTGTCCCCAGGCTCACTCATTTTCGGAGGAGAAAGCATGGTAACAGGGCTAGTCACCTCCTGGTTGGGTGTACAGCGGTGCAGATGACAGACTAATGACTGTTTCCAAGCCGTAGTTAACATCATGTGCAGTGTATAGTCGAACTACTTACTTGAGTTCATGGTTCTTGGTATTGACCTCCACCATCTTGTCATCCACTTGCTTCAGGAGATCAGTCTTGCTGCGCACCTGATCAGGAAGGGAGACTGTGAACGCTGAACATAAAGATGCATCTAAATGCAAACGGATCACAACCACACACATACCACCACAGTATGTCCCTAAACAGACAATGCATCCAGATGCACAGATCCATTTGAATTTAGACATTATGGATACTGATGCAAGTATGCAATGCTACTTGCTCCCAAAATGAAATGAAAGAAATAGTCCATCATGGTCTACTCACCTCTTCCTTCAGGCTGGCCTTCTCTCGGTTGGCCTGCTCTGAAAGCTTTGCAAACTCAGACAGTGTTTTCTGAAGCTCATATTCTGTAGCGCTGCACATCAAAGACATTCATTTGTTATCAACTTTTTCCAAACTCATTTCCAAAACAGATGATTGTCTCATGTTTGTAATTATCAATGTGAAACACTGCTCGATACCATTGTCAACAGTACATGATTCACATAAGGAATGTAATCATAAGTGTTACACAATACGTTGACCCAGCAATGTGTAGCTAGTGTGACCACACCCCCTTCCCATTTCTTCTGGAAATGAAGCTACCTCCTCACCCTAGGCTTGCATTATGGAATGAGTCACACTCAGATGCTGGACAGTAGACAGGGTGAACTCAAACATGAAGCTTACTCTAATTTCTTTGACAGCTGGTCAATCTCAGAGTTCTTGGTGCTCAGTGTCTTGGAAAGCTCCACCTTCAAAGAGGCGTTCTTGGACTCCAAAGCCTGGGGATAATGACAGTTTATCTGTATGACCTCCAACCTTCATCCTACGACCTATACATACCTACATAGACTTGTTCCCAAGCAACAACCAAACACAAGAATCTAGAAACCACGTGACCTATGAACTGCAACTGGAAACACTTTGACCTATGAACTATAGTGCTACAACCTAAAGCAATGAAAGTACAACTAGAAACAGAAGAGCAGTGAAAGGGCAGACCTGAGAATATTAATCAGGTGGACATGAGATAGATGTGGGGGTGGAGGCAACAGAAAGTTTCTGCTTAAGTCACAATGAAGAGTATAAGGAGGCCTGGGAGGCAGGCTATCACGTGTATATACCATATTCATGTAACCGCAGGTAAATATGTACTTAATGCGTGAGTTTAGTATGTCAGACTGTATGCAGAATACGAGCATACACTTATATCTCCACCGAAAAAAAATGAACGTTTAGCAACGAAATGTACTTAACAGCAAGGTACATTTTGCATGTGCTATATTTAGAGTACCACAGTAACCACAGGTAAACCAGCGCTTAACAGCAAATATGTACTTAACAATGCGTGAGTTTGGTATGTCAGACTGTATACAGAACACATGCTTTGTGAGCAAGCTGGCTATGTTTCTGAGAGGTATGGCAAATGGTTGATCAATCACAAGTGCAAGGAACCCAGTGAGTCACGTCCCCATCCCAAGTGTACATGTTGCTGATGAGGCATAACACCTGGGCCTCACAACATAGTCACATTCCCAGCCTATACTGTACATGTAAGGTTAGCCAGCAACACAAAGCCTTGTATGTGTACGAGCATCAAAGTTGTATGAAAGCATGCCATTCCTTCATCAAAGAAGGAATTGTATGCATTCATACAACTTTTGATAAATAGTACCTCCCTTGTAAGGACATGCCTGTCAATACAAAAGCTGCATAATGTGGAATTTAAGGATTTCTTGGAGAGTGGATACTGGTAATGTAGGGGGATGCCTTCCAGCTATAGTCAACTGTACCCTAGAGTCAGTTGATTCTATGCCCTTGTGCTCATACGCTAATTGAGGTGAACATCTTCCCCTCATTCTCTCCCTCTCCCCTCCCTTCCTCCCTCCCTCTCTCTTTCCTCTTTTCCTTCCTCCTCTCTCTCTCTCTCTCTCTCTCTCTCTCTCTCTCTCTCTCTCTCTCTCTCTCCTCTCTCTCTCTCTCTCTCTCTCTCTCTCTCTCTCTCTCTCTCTCTCCTCTCTCTCTCTCTCTCTCTCTCTCTCTCTCTCTCTCTCTCTCTCTCTCTCTCTCTCTCTCTCTCTCTCTCTCTCTCTCCCTCCCTCCCTCCCTCCCTCCCTCCCTCTCTCTCTCCCCCTCTCTCCCCTCTCTCCCCCTCTCTCCCCCTCCCTCCCTCCCTCCCTCCCTCCCTCCCTCCCTCCCTCCCTCCCTCCCTCTATCTCTCCCCCTCCCTCCCTCCCTCCCTCACTCACTCACTCACTCACTCACTCCCTCCCTCCCTCCCTCCCTCCCTCCCTCCCTCCCTCCCTCCTTCCCTCCCTCCTTCCCTCCCTCCCTCCCTCCCTCCCTCCCTCCCTCCCTCCCTCCTTCCCTCCCTCCTTCCCTCCCTCCCTCCCTCCCTCCCTCCCTCCCTCCCTCCCTCCCTCTATCTCTCCCCCTCCCTCCCTCCCTCCCTCCCTCCCTCCCTCACTCACTCACTCACTCACTCACTCACTCACTCACTCACTCACTCACTCACTCACTCACTCCCTCCCTCCCTCCCTCCCTCCCTCCCTCCCTCCCTCCCTCCCTCCCTCCCTCCCTCCCTCCCTCCCTCCCTCCTTCCCTCCCTCCTTCCCTCCCTCCTTCCCTTCCTCACTCCCCTTCTCCTCCCTTCCCTCACCCTGAGTCTGGCAGTAAGTGCTGTTCCCCCTTCCTCCTGTGCCCTGGTGCTGGCAAGCTGATGCAGTTGGGCCTCTCCCTCCCTTACCTCCTGCTGCAAACGAGAGATTGTCTGCTTCTGCCTGTAGTGTGTGTGGGTGTGAGAGGTATACAATGTATATGTATGTGTATCATGTGTTAAGTGCATGTGTGTAGAGTAAGTACATCAGGTAAATGAAGACAGCTCCTTATATTGACTAGGAACACATCTTACTACACTTGGCTATCCTAGAGAGACACCTAGGTCTTGCACACATATACTGTACCTCTCAATGAGTTGATTTTTCTGAGCCATGATCCGGTCTTTGGTTTCAATGACAGTCTTCCACTTCTCAGCCGAGCCCAGGAGATCACCTGTGCTAATACGATAGTTGTGTGACAAGGGGACACCTCCACCAGCCATCTTTGGTGCCTGAACAATTGACTCTGTCATTTTCTTTATGCGCTCTTTCTCTCCCATCCTGTCCCACGCTGGTACAGCATAGTCCGTCTCCTCAATCCCACCTCCCCGAGAAGACTTGCTCAAAGAGTGGGAGCCATCTTGCACCCTCTTTGATGATTCAGACATTGAGGGTTTTGATACAGTGTCCAGCAGTGGAGCTACATAAGCCATGGGAGGCTGGGGGGTTCCTGAGGTGGGGGGAGGTTTGGTGTCCGAGTGGAAGGTGGTCTTGATATCAGTTGAGGAACTGTGAAGAGCAGGGCTTGGTCTTGCAGTGGACTTGTGAATCTGTCGATCACTCGTGGAACGTTTCAATGGGTAATGTAGCTGCGAGGGTGAGTCTGTGTGGGAGTGTGTGGGGTCAGAGTGGGGTAGTTTAGCACGCAAGAGTGGGTTATTCAACACCGAGGAGCTGTCAATGTCTTCATGGTGTGTTACTCTTGGTGCATGACTGGCTGTGGAAGTACCCCCAGCTGTGTGCGTGCGTGTGTGCATCCTGTCGATAGGGCCCACTCCCAATGAGCGAGTCAGCTGGTGCGAGAGGGGTTTAAATTCAGCAACAGTAGTGTTAGGAATAGAGTGTCTGTGCGTATGGGAAGTTGGTGGTTTTGGTGGATGGGTGTGGTGGTGAGAGTGTGAGGTGGAGAGAGCTGCGAGAGGTTGCCAGGAGATGTTATGAGGATCAGTGCCCCCGTCACTCTGAGGTAGACCTCTTGTGGTTGGGATGGTGCCATCAGAGAAAGTGGTTGGCTGCCTTCCAGCTGTAGCACAGTGGGAGAGGAAATACCAGTATTCTGATACACAGGACACACTAACCATACACAACACTTTTATTCGAATACAGCAGCTCAAGAAGCCATTTCTATGCTCTAAAATAGTTGGTACACACAAACAGACTATTGAAATTTGAAGTAAACCTGCAGTTTACTTTGCACTAGCTACAAGGACGAGCCAAAATCAGTTTGGATCACTAATATGTACTGACTTTGTTCAGGCACCCAATGGGATGGGAAATTGAAAGGGAATCTGTTTGTCATCATGGGAGTTCTTTGTTTGCAACAAAAAACAATCCCCTCGAAATTGTAATTTGCCAATCATTTTGACTACTCTACAGTAGTCTGCATGCAAGGTACTTGTTAATACGAAACATGCAGGGTTTCATACAGGATTTTGAGTTGGGAGGGGGAAACAGGATGGTAGGAGGATGATAGTAGCGTGCAAAAGCACGCTCACGCACACACAAGCGTGCGTGCCTACTAGGGGGGTCTGGGGGCATGCCCCCCCCCCCACCCCCAAGGAAAATTTAGATCCTCTCAGATTGCTTCTGACGCAATCTGGGACAAACTTTCCAAACATTTTGATGACACATACTTATATCCAGTAACATGTAAAATTGAATAACTAATATTGATGGCACCACAATAATAACCATACTCAATTTCAAGATTTCTTGGGGGGGGGGGGGGGGGGGGGGAATTCCAGGGCCCCCCCCCCCTCTGTATGAAACCCTGACATGTACTTGTTAATACAAAACATGTACTGAGCACATACATAATAGCCTGAACAGGCTTATCCTTCAAATTTATTCACCCTGCTGTGTTCTATAGCTGATTAATAGGCTCACTGCAATTCCACCACACTTAAATGGAAAAACCATATCCATGTTTGTATAATGCCAAACATGACACAGTCGTGAAGTGAACAATGTTGTTGTTCATTGAACGATGCATTCCACTTGCTGCCCAGATATGCTCATTATCCAAAACCATGCCAGTGTAATGGGCTCAAGCAACAATGCTAACCCTTGCCTACACCCTATCTGGCAACAACATTAGCTCTTGCCTACAAAGCCGAATGAGGAGGGCTGGGAAACAAGACAATAGAAATTTACTTCCACTGTAGGTTATATGGTTAGCCACGTTCCCAGGCTCCTCCCCAGCTCAGTGTATCTATCACCAGGTACTGACTGGTACACCACAATAACTGTTTTGATTCTTTACAAGAGCAACAGGAACTTGGAATGTAACCAGTAAATGAGGCAGCTTGATGAATAACAAGGCAATCAGGCGTAAATTATACAATCATTAGTAACAGAATGTTCCATCCATAAGCTAATTTAGGAAGGCATGTACAAACTATTTTGCTCTAAAATAACACCAGTGTGACCTTAAGGGGGAGGGGGGTTGACTGTGCAACATCATAGTGAGCATGTACATGCAAACATTAATAGAACAGTGGAAAATGTTATGAGGAGGGGGGAGGGGGCATCACAAGTTAATGTCAAAATGATGCTATTTTGGAAAAATAGTTTATAGATACTCCCTTATTAAGATGTAATTAGGGTTGGTTCAGGGATGTATAAAATTATACATAAACAGCATACTACAGATGATGACTTCGTTGGTAACGGCATAAAACTATCAGAAACTACAACACACATCAAATACGCTTCTCTCCATAGACCACTTGGAATACACGGCACCGGAAATCCACGCACAGCTAGGGTAAGGGTTAGGCAAGGTGAACAGGATTTCCGGTGCCCTATATTCCAACTGATCCCTCTCCACCACTAAAGGAAATGGTGGTTTTCTACAGACTATAAGTTTAAATACTGGTACAACAGAAATCATGGCTTTTGATGATGGGATGGCAGTAAGCTTAAAAGCTTTATGTAGGAAACTCGGTAGAATACCTGGCGCCTCCTTGTGGAGGAGGGTAGTCTGGGCCTTGGAGGAGAGCGGCGGAGGCGTGGACCACTCCGTAACAGGACGGCCGTAGAGATACGACTTTGAGGACGACATTAGCCTCTTTTTGAAGTTTGAATATGCGTTTAATATTTCGGAGCTCCACCCACAGGTCATATGGTTCGGCACGTGCGACGAAGCCAAACCCTGGGCCCCGGCCGGCCCCCCGCACTACAAAGGGGTTTCCCCGGACATGTGACCGACCACACGCATTGTTGACATGCAAGCTGAGCGAAAATGTACCGGTAAGCGTGTGAGCTCTCCCTGAGTTGGCTATATACTCAAATGTGTTCAGTCATGTGGAGTTCCTGGACCAGCCATCGAAGCTGATGAAACATTTTTGTGAAAAATTGTGGAATATCTATTTTCCTGTGAACATCTAGCTATTTGATCGCTGTCTGCTATCTATTCTACTATCTATCTATCTATTTATCTACCTACCTACTACCTATGAGGGCTATAAACTTCTTTACTTGTGTATATATATCTTTTCATCAACTTATTTCCTCCAACAGGTTGTGATGCTTTGAGGGACCAAGCACAATGATCCGCTATCGTCAGCTAGGCAGTACAGACATGAGACTCTCCATTCTAGGAATGGGAGGATCAGGATTTGGGAATGTGTATGGTAAGTTCAGTGAAGAGGAAGCAAAACGTACGGTGAGAGCTGCCCTGGACAGAGGTATCAACTACATAGACACTGCGGTCTGGTATGGTCAAGGAAAGTCAGAGTCGTTTCTTGGAAGAGCTCTACAAGGAATCCCAAGAAGTGCATTCTACATTGGTACAAAAGTCGGTCGGTATGAAAGGGATGTTCGAAAAATGTTTGATTTTTCAGCAGCAAAAGTGACCAGCAGTACCCACGAGAGTCTAGAACGACTCGAACTTGAATATGTGGATATTCTGCAAGTACACGACGTTGAGTTTGCACCCTCAGTTGATATAATTGTGGAGGAAACTCTACCAGCTCTGCAGAAGCTGAAGCAGCAAGGTCTCTGCAGGTATATTGGCATCACTGGATACCCATTGGGCCCACTTAAACAGATTATCGAACAAAGCCATGTAAAGATTGACAGTGTTTTATCATACTGCCGTTTGACTTTAAATGACTCATCTCTCATTAATGATTTTGAGTTTTTCAAATCGAGAGGGGTTCCCATCATCAATGCAAGTGCAGTTGGCATGGGGCTCCTTACGGAGGCAGGAGTACAGGATTGGCACCCTGCTGGCGACGAGATTAAGAAGGCATGCTCTGCAGCACTGCACTACTGTGCGGATCAGGGGATAGACATTACACGCCTCGCTGTTAACTACTCTACAGGTTTTGAAGAGGTATGTACATAGCTACTGATCCAGGAGTTCTGTGTTCAATTTTTCTGAAACCATAGCAGGCAGCTCATGCAATCCTAATACTATAAATGGGGCAGATGAAAAAACAGGAAATGGAGACTAGAGATGGAAAATATAAACAGAACATGGGGTATTTTACAACCTCAAACCTTAGCTTTCTACTTCCATTTAAGTATTCATACTAGGCTATATAAGTACCTAGTAACAAGGGTTCTCTTGTGACTTATCTAGTGATGAACCAGCAATTTATATGTTTAGCCTGCGAGGTGAGTCTTAAAAAGCAATTTTGACTACCCAGATAGCTTCAGCTTAGTCAAACAATTGCATATTGTGATCCAGTCTATAGAGCTATTTTTGTAACTTGTGTCCATGATTCTTGCCCTTAGACATTGTCTGAGTGTACTAATTGACACTGTACACAGCATAACATATTGTCCTGCCTCTTCTACAGCCATCAGCATTCATTTCTGGATGTGGTTACGATTAATAGAGCCATTCTTGTAGTTTGCATCAACAGAAACACTGGGAGAGCATCAAAATACAAGAATGCGGAGTTTCGAAAGATGAAAGCTACCATTTAGTCATGTATAGTATAATGTCATAGCAAAGCTGTGTGGGGCATGTCTTCTCTGGAGATCTCTAAGCAGTGGTAGCAAACTGTAATGCCACTGGCACCGATGATTGGCAAGTGGTGGGTATAGACTACCTCCTTGATACATCCCAGTGCTTGTCAGCCTAGTTTAGTCTATCATTTGAGATGGATTGAGTGTTGAAATGCCCTCTAGTCTTGTTCCCAGACCTCCCTCGTGTTTGTTCTTCAGTTTATGTTCAACATACTACACAAAAGTGGAAGAATGGAGAAAGGCCTGTAAACACACACACACTCCTCTGCTTCTGTGTATTATACTGAAGGTAAACCATGCACAGAACAAAAACAGGAAAACCTGGGAATGAGGCTAGATTCATTGTCTACATGTTTGTTGTATGTGCACACAACTTGAAAACTGAAACTCCACTGAGTTGTAATATTGAGTGTAACGGCAATCTTAAATGCAAGAGTGTGTTTTGAGTCTGAGGTGATCCTCGATGGAAAGAAAACTCACGCATGTCCACACACACACACACACACACACACACACACACACACACACACACACACACACACACACACACACACACACACACACACACACCTTCCCATAGGCCACAACCACTTTGGTGACCATGAACGACAATGCCACATTGGACAAGAACTTGGATGCAGTTTGCAGACCCCTCACGGTGAGAGAGAGGGAGGTGAAGGATTACATCATGAAACATTTCTTTGAGCCCCTCAAACAGAAACACTGGGAGGGAGTTGAAGTACAAGAATACAAGACGAAGATGAAAGCTACCAATTAATATCATCTTTCATAGCAGTACAATGTCATAGTAGATTTATCACTTCTGTCCGTATTTGCATCTAGTTGGCTTGTGTCTCAAAGGCTTCCCAGTATAGATAAAATGTACATAGCTATATACTTATATATCAAGTACATGTATGCTATGTTGTTTGTCATCATGTTGAACTCCTAGATCTTGGTGTTGTGCAAAAGAGCAGTAACCTAATGCTGTTTATATCAAGTTCACTGCATGTTTACATCAGTTGTGTACATGTACAGCTTAATTGTATACCTGTTGTTGTTTACATAGCATAGCAGACGTACTACCAAGCTGCAGACTTCTATTTCTAGATGACATTGATTCAGTGAGTAGTTGTCACTCAAAACAAAAAGTGCATGTAACATGCCTGTTTTCCCCACAAAACATGCATGGTCTGCAGTATAGGCCTGAGCCGAATTTTTTTTTTTTCTTGCCGATTATTCTATTCTGAAATTCTTAACTTAAGTTTAATCGATCCGTTTTTCGATCCGTTTCCTAATCCGTTCCGTGGTTTAGTCCTGTCCGAATGTGGTTGGGCTGTGCCTATTATTCCTTAAAAAATTGCACCTGTTGAGGTGACCAATGTTATTCCTTCATCTGCCTGCATGTCTGTACGTAGTTGACATGCCATACACAACTACTCCTTGCAAAATCCCGTAGCTCTTTGGTAGAAGCATAGATAGTAGAGTGACAGAAGGATCTTTTTCTGTGGTGATGTAATTGCAATTACATCATGGGCACCCCGAAGGTTTACGCATGCGTATGCGTATCACATGAAAGCGGGTCGTGGCTATAAAAGCGATAAAAGCCGTGATGCGTTTACGTTGAACCTATCCTCGAGATTTCTCCCCGCTATAAGAGTCTTGAAACATCAAGATGAAGTTCGGGAGCGTTGATCGCCGTTGCAAGTGCTGCACCCTCAGCTCAGAAGCGGCAGACTTCGAACTGCACTGCCGAAAACGTGACCGAACTTAATTCTCTCTATACACGATTCCAAAGCTGTCGTGCTTGTGAATTTTGTACAGTCCAGGTACTAGCGGGACCGCAAAATCTGTCCGCTTTACGGAATAGCGAGGTGTCCGTATTTCGGAGAGCTGCAAAGTATTACGCGTAATGCAAATTCAATCCGGACCGCAACATTTTGTCCTGTGTAATGAGGTGTCCGCTATAGAGAATGTCCGTTAAGGGAGTTCCACTATATTGCATGGGGAAAGGAGTGTTGGAACTGGGAAGTCCAGGAAAAGATAGCTTTGAGGAGCTGATGGTTGTCCGATCGGTTACTGTAGTGTGATTCTCTCCTACTGATAGGTGCACCAGAAATGTCTTCCTTCTTCACAGACCACGAAGTTGTAGGTGCATGGCTGAGTAGTTCATCATAAGAGAGAGACCAGTTTTTAGTACACACTTTCAGTGCAAATTTCCGTATCTTAGATAGGTGTCCCACAACTGCTGCATACCCAAAGTAGGGACATATATAGATTACGTAGAGGTTACTCAGGGTACTTGTGGAAGAGAATTGATGGTACAGTAGTCCAGTTAATTACCGTACTTTGCACTGACATTGGTCACATAAAGGGACCAAGACATGTCTGCATGAAGACAGTACAATGCCAAGGTATTTGGCCGAGTTGACTTGGTTTAGAGGGGAATTGCCTGCATGGTTCACCCAATTGTTGACATACATAATTTGATAAGCCCTGCAACAAGACTTGGGTAAAAAGGTCACAACATAAAAAAGCAAGCGGGGTTCTTGTGTGAAATCTAGGACGTATATTTGAACAGTACATATTGACAGCAGTTAGCATGTCAGACATAACTTATTAATAGTAGTTAATCAATTGCAAAGCAAATATGAACACAAGTTCAGTTAATAGTATGTTTACAACAGCTAATGAAGACTATATCCAGGTACACACTACACAACTAAGCATAGATTCCATGATGTTTAAGGTCCTGTGAAATGCATACAAGGGCCAATTGTTTACGTAAGCAATTATGGTTGACGTAGTACACAATAATTATTTATTGCACGAACGCGCGCCCCCAAACTCACTTGCGATGCTCGAGGCCTTGCCGTATTTCGAAAGTAGATCACTTATCCTTGCGCCAGATATAAGGCAAGGAAAGCGTTTCTTCAGTGTTCTGGTGTGTTGTACGGGTAGCGCAGTGTATTTAGCAGGGAGCACGTAAAGAAATCTCGAAAATTGGACTTGAATTGAAGATTTTATGCTCCGAAGCGCATTTCTTACGCCTAAAGCAGTTAAATTCCTACAAATATTACTAAAAGTATACATAAAGCGCCAGATATTTTCACGTGCTGACCTAGTAAATGCCGTGAAGTAGTGCAAGAAAAGAATTTAGGATCGAACTCTTTACAATCACCGAGTAATTTGGCGCAAAAGCTTTCGAGCGGTGCAGCTAATTGCTGGTTCGAATGCGTTGGGGCGTTTTTAAGCAGAAGCTTATTTCTCTCCGAATAATATATTTCGTTCATGTGCTGTTGGACTGTAACTTGTTTGAGATAAATATCAGTTACGGTTTTCGAAAAATTTTCTATGCCAACAGCCTTCGGCGCAGTTGATCGTAACCTTAACATGAACGAAAAAAATAGTGGTTAGTGACTTACAACAGTATGCCATAAATATAATCAGTTTCTGTATCTATTGAAAACTGCATGTACACCACCCCCTTCAAAAACTAAAATTAGTTGAATGGCAGAGCCCACACCATCCAAACTTCCAGATGAATGTCTTGTTTATGCTTCCCTACAAAATATCAGAATGTGATCTACTGAAACTCACACTGTATATAGCCAGAAACTTTTGTGGCTACTTTAATTTCATGAACTTCACAGGCTTCCACTAAAATAAATTCCAGCATTTGCCCTGCCCATTTAACATAAGCCACACCCATGCAGTGTCGATGACTAAGAGCTGGTATAGTTTTTCACAAATATCTAACAATCTCCCTGACCCATCAGGACTTTTGTAGATTCTGGAGTCATCATTGATGTGAATGAAAATGTGAGAAAAGCACTGGCAACTCAGACAGAAAATGACTAGCTAATGACTCAAGGAAGTTGCAACAAGATCTCACAAGAGCATAAGGCAAAGTTGCTAGGTACTTGACTTGAAATTCATCACTTAAACTTGTATGAGAATCATCTAAACAAATATTTGCGTACACCTGACAATCACAATGTAATGTGTTTACATCTTAATGCATGTGTATACCTGAAAATGGCAAAAGAGGCTCTATTTCAGACATTAGTATCAGGAGTTTCTGGGTTGTCCTTGTACCCTAACAGCAAAATCTTAATCTGGGTATGAGACTGCACGTGAAACTGGTCATGCCCTCCCCAGATACATGTACACATGGAATAATTTTTGCATATATGCACATACTCAAACAGGTCTAGTTATCAATGATCAGACAGTTGGTCTCAACATAAAACATATTATAAGTATTTACAACTCTCCAGTCTTTGCTGTAAAACCACACAGTGGCTTCTACTAAAAGGAGAGTAGTTGTAACAAGCTTATCTTGGGATTGGAGACTGATTGCATCAAATATTGTGGTAGAATATGAACAGCTGTGAAGGAGTCCCCACAACTGCCTTTTTATATATGTTTGTGAAACGTGTTGCACACTTGACCAAAAAAACTATGGGTATGAAACACTTGATCTAGAACTCAATCTACAAGAAGAGCTAGGCATGTTGCTTGGGTACATACATACAGAGGACTTGAAACCTAAACGTGGGTACAGTGGAGATGAAAACAAAGTGATTTTCTTCAGCGTATGTATGTGTGTGTATATACAGACATTGATGTGTATACATTTGCCTGAAGTGCATGAATAAGTCACTTGCAAAAGGTGACAGTGCAGTTGCAGCTGTGTGCATGTACATAGGAGAGACAAAGAGAGCTTTCAAGACCCGCATCAAATAAAGACAAACAAGGAGAAATGAAAAAATTGGCTATTGCAGAACATGCCTGAGGACACCATCACCTATTCTGTGGGAATAAACTAGTGTACATTTCTGCTAGCCAGTAGCTAGCTTTTCTGTTTGCTGTTAGCATACTTGTATTTAAACAACCTGCATTGCACAGATGCGCCCTAAAGAAGACTACAGCACTGTAGTTGAAATGTTGGCAACTGATATATTGACAAGAAAAATTCTGGTTAGAATTGAATAATCATGAATACCAGCCAACCAAGAGAATCTTTGAAAGACAGAGGTCTATTAACACTGGGAAAGTTCATAATTCAAAACCAAATGAAGTCTGTGTGAATAGCTCGTAGGTAGTTTTTTCCCCCTCTCAGCTAGCTGCACCTGTGGCATATTCATAGCACTTCATTTTTCAAAAGATTTTCTAGGGAAGCATGCCCCAACACCTGGGATACTTGGGAGAGCTAGTGGGAAGCCAGTTTTGGTCATTTTATGTATAATGTCAACAGTAATTATGCTGCTGCAAATTAGTGTATAGCAGTGGGTAGTTTGAACCTGGCAGTTTAACTGTAAGTTGTACCACAAGCATAGCCTACTTCAACTTTGCTTCATTTCGTGAGATCCAAAATATTGATGCTAAAAACTAATTTACTACATTGTAACAATCTTCATGTCACTTCATTGTGGCCACAATAGGGCATACACTGAGTTTGGCAAAAGTTGGAGCAGGAATGAAAGGGGGAAAATGACGTACACATGTCAATGGATGTATGGAGTTGCGCCTTCTAAACACCCAAATATCCGTACAAGTTAGCTAAATATCAGTGGATTTTGAGCTACTTAACCAACAATTCACAATGCTTGCTCAGTTTAGACAGGGACATGGCTACTGTGGGTGACACAGATTGAACCTTGGCATCATACATTGTGAACTGTGCATATTGACAAACTGTCCAAGCTGTTCAATCTCATTTGGGTAGTAAGTACAAAATGTAGATCTATGGAATGGGTGCTAAGGTTTTTGACTAAGCTAAAGCCATCTTGCTGGTTAAATTTGTTATTATGACTCACCTCATGGGCTAAACTTGTAAGATAGTTGTTCAATGCTAGGTGAGTCATATGAGGCCATTTTGACTGCCAGGCATTTGTCTAATATCTCATGTGGCACATGAGGTATTAGACAAATGCCTGGCAGTAGTGCCCATCATGTCCATACATTCTTTCCACAATTCTTGACCTTGAAATGTCAGTTAGTTGTGACCATGTTCTCCCTCCTCTCGTATATAGCCATAAGCTATTAGAGGCTGCATGATGAAGAGTTCAAAGGTCACCTTTAATGTGGCTTGGTGCTGGCATTTACAAGTGGACCATATATACCTGGTCAATGCCCTACCAACCACTCTGCTCTGGCTTATAGCATTCTCATGGGAGTATGGTTGAAACTCCAGTGCTACAGTAATGAAGAAGATTGCCAATCTGATCAGCTTCAAACATCTTTAACTCAAAAGACATTTTTGATCAAAGCAGCTTGATCTTCTTCTGTCCAGTCACAATTGTGCACAGATGGAAACACATACAGAGGTGGATCCTTAGGGGCTGACTGCAATTACTGCATGCAGTATGTTCTTGAAGTCCTCTGCCTTGATTGGGATTTATGCACTTTTTAAACCATAAGGGAGGTATTGTAAGTACTGTTAGTAGCACTTGATGGCATTTACAATTATTTGCAGAAGCCACATTCTACTTGTGAGTAGTACATCTGTTGCAGAGTTGCTGTTTGGCAACCATATGCTCAATCTGACCATCCATAATCTGCAGACCTTAACCACTGCATGCACACTAACCACGTGATTGAATGTCTGTGAGGTCACCTGCCATCTCCAAGATCAAAATGATTTTTATCACACTGCAGTTTTGAAAATGCAATTGTAGAAACGCCCTCACAAGTTTCTGATAACTGACATGGATTATTTGTAGTTATGCTAATATCTCCAGAAAAACGTGATAAGGAAATGAATCTGCAATTTATAATGATATCAAGGAGGATTGTTCATAGTCAACATTAACCAATCTGAGTCTTTATTTTATTCTTTTTATTATTAGGATACTCAAATGTTGATGAGTTGAAAAAGCACCCAAGACTAGTACTTGAGATATTTGGTCCCCCCATGCAACTAAAGCACCGGAAAGTCATCTTAGAAAAGCCCTATTTCAACTTGGATCAGAGCATCTGAGAATGGTACTTGAATATCGAGAAGATGCAATCTCTAATACTTTCTACTGAAATCATTATGGGTCATGTCTACTGACTCTTAGAGGGACTATAGCCCCCTCTATCCCTCCCCTTGGATCTGCCCTTAAAAAGAAGTGTGTGGAAAAAAATTTTCTTCAAACCTGTGCTACAAAGATATTAATTGCTGTCTGAGACATAGACTCTCTTGTCTGCTAGTTGCCTGTCTACATAATGGTAAATGACTGCAGGCTCATATTACATGTACACAAGAATACAGATTATGAGTGTGGCCACTACTCCGTTCATCAACATTCCATGGCTTAGGTAACTAATCAATCGCAGGCTAGCATAACATTATCATACATGTGCACACAATCAGAGGTATATAACATACTACGTTAAAGCTACTTCACAAGGGCGTCGTCCCTTGGACACTTTACTTCGAAGCTGTCCCCGCACAAGGGGGACAATGCACTTCAAGGTGGGACACTTTACAAGTGTCCGGGGCGGACAGTTTACTTTCAAATGAAGTGTCCAGGGGACAACTTACTTCAAGTAACTTACCCCCTGGACACTTCAGCTACTTCGGGGGGACGAGTTACTTCGTGACAGATCGTTCAGAGAGAAGGGCCGGAGCCAGCTATTTTAGACTGCCATGGTGATGATTGATAAAGCTAGGGGGGTGTGGGGGCATGCTCCCCCAGGTAAATTTCTTAAAATTAGGTGCTCTGAGATCGCTTCTGAGGCATATATATATTTCGGTCAAAATGGTACTAGAATCTCCTACTTGTAGCTACTTACTTCAGCCAGTGAAGTCACTTGAAACAACTGAACAAAGCTGCCAGAAATGACCGTCTCACATAAGTACTTTTCAACGCGGAAAGGTGATACGAGCTGCCTGGAAGGCTTGCATGATCTAATCTCTTTTTGGAAGATTGCCATCATTTGCTGGTAGATCATTTTGCACACGTTAGCCCCGCCCACCATGTAAGCAAGAGCCGCACCAGGATTGTAGAGTAGTTTGCCACCAACATGACTAATAATTTTAGAAATAGGGGTACAATTCTAACACCAACTGTAAAATTCAACTTGGCAATGTACTGCAGATACACATCATGTGTTCTAGACTTTTCAGTAACCACTTCCAACTTTGTTGATTGATAAGAGGCCATGCAACCATATGTACATGGTAACTATTAACAAATGAAAATCATACATTCACCTTCACAATTGAAACAAATGAAAAACATATATTCACAATTTATTTTTATAAAAACATGATTGTCAACTTACTATTTCAAAGTAGTTTCAAAACCTGATAAGAGACAAGTACATAACAATTAATGTTTTCCACATTTTAACTTTCCCAAAACATGGTTTGTCAACTTTCCTGAAAAGTTTTTCAGTATCAAGAGTTAAAAAAAAAAACACCCTTCCTCAGCACATCCACTTTTGTACAACATCCACCATTGCAGCAAGCATATAGTAAGGTACGTGAGCTACTGGCTATGAATGTATGCAAATGTACTTGTTGTAACTGTCTGTTTAAACCTCATGGTAATTTTTATGGCATACAATTTAGTCAGGGAAGCTCACACAATTAGACTGGCAGTTTTAAGTGTTCATATATTCTCTGACCACTAGGTACAGTATCACACTGCAATATGAGCTACATGACCAAGATCCCGTTGTTGATGATAACAGTGGTATACATCTTTCCCTCTGTTGTCCACGGAATCACTGAATACTATGTCAAACCCAAGGAGTCTACTGTCGTATCTTGCCCGGGTGAACCCTGCCACATCTTTGACCACTATCTCAGCAATGGAGACCATTACACATGGTCTAATGTAGCTGTTGTATTCCTGCCGGGCAACCATAGCATGAACCAGTCACTTCACATACACAACAGCAACAGTGTACAATTCATCTCATTTCACCCAGCTACCAGCATACGAAACCTTAGTGTGAATATTCACTGCACCAGGGTGGCCAACTTCCAGTTCAATAACGTTTTAAATGTAACAGTAGATGGGCTAGGTTTTCACGATTGTGGTGTACCACTTACTTTCTTTACACATTCATTCAGCATTACATGTTTGGGAACTCTGTGCTTTTATAATGTGCACAACATCTGCCTCAATCACATGGTGGTGTACAATTCTTTCACTTTTGCTATACAAGTCGAATATGCATCTAAACAGCAGAATGCGAACAACAACCATTTGGTAATCAACAAATCATCTCTCAAGGCAGGTGTTGAGGAAGGAGCCGCTTTATATATATCAGCAGAAAACATCAAAGGACTTTTTGTTAAAGTCTCAGACACCATTCTTACATCAACTGAGGAAGGACTTCATTTCATTTCCATTCAAACTGTAGCGGTGATAGACATCACAAACTGTTTGGTGACAGGTAACACAATTTGCGGGCTCTATTTTGAGTTGTATTTAGCTTCAAGAAATTCATGGATACACATCATCATAGAAAACTCCATCATAAAAAATAATGTAGTAAGAAAAGATGATACTGGAGCCGGATTGACAATATATATGGGAGAAAGAGTGGAACGAGACCCAGCAATTATAGTCAAAAATGTTTCCTTTCTTGGAAATAAAAATCATGCTGTGGGAAAAACACCAGCTATTGTAGTACTTTATAAAGCAAGAAATGTGATTTTCATAGATTGTAAATTTTATGAAAGCAGGGGTACTTCAGTTCGTGCATATATGAGCACTTTCTCTTTGAATGGAACCAACAGTTTTGTCAACAATAGTGCGAGTGAAGGAGGAGCAGTAGCACTCCTAGAAAACAGCCACCTGATTATTAATAACAACACTGAAACTTTGTTTCTGAACAACTATGCTTTTGGTACAGGTGGTGCAATCTTTGTATACAATAGCTATCCACTGTTTGGGGCTTTAAGTGTCAATGACATGATTGACAGGTGTTCGTTCATGTTTTATGACATTGATCCTGTGAATATTGTTTTGAATTTCACCAATAATACAGGCAAGGATGGAGGTGATGTAATTTATGGGGAAAATAGCTATGCCTGTGGTTTTCAACAGCTTTCAGTTTTGAGCATGATAGAAGGTATTACACCGGTTACTAAAGGTATACAGTTACACTTCAATTCGGATGGAAAAGGTTCTTTTTCTTCAGTATCTTCTGACCCAATGCGAGCATGTATATGTAAAAATGGAAGACCAGAATGTACAGATGCGTTCTTGAATGTGACTAAATATCCTGGTGAAACCTTCAATATATCCACAGTGGTGGTAGGTGAGAATTTTGGAACTGTAACAGGTGCAGTGTACAGTAAATTTTTTCCCCTTGGAAAGGACATAACGGCACCAAGACTTGAAGAGCTACAACACTTTCAGAGGATTATGCGGCTTGAGAGATGCAAAAATCTTCAATACACTGTACTGTCCAAAAATGAGGAGGAAGTTATGGTACTCACTGCTAAGGACATTACTACCCTATATTATGGTTCAAAAGATGAAGTAGATTCATTGGTTAGTGAGTACAAAATAGATGGCTATCCATCCAGGGATCTCTTGAAATATCCAGTTTATGTCAACATCACACTTCTCTCTTGCCCACTTGGATTCATGCTACACAAGTCACAGCACAGATGTGTGTGTCATGTGCATTTGGATGAACATAACATTTTATGTAATATTAGTGATCAAACAGTTCATCGTAGTAGATTCATGTGGATAAATGCAAGCTTTGTTGGCAACAAAACTAATGGAGTTATCATTCACAAATACTGTCCATTTGACTACTGCAAACATGAAGAAATGAACGTCAACTTGGAGAATTCAGATGATCAATGTGCCTTCAACCATGTTGGTATTCTATGTGGTGGCTGCCAGAAAGGGCTTAGTCTTATGCTTGGGAGCTCCCAATGTTCCTACTGCTCTAACATGCATCTCATACTTTTTGTGCCTTTTGCAATTGCTGGCTTTGCACTTGTGTTATTTCTGAAATGTCTGAACCTAACTGTCTCCCAGGGAACCATTAATGGACTCATCTTTTATGCAAACATTGTTAAAGCTAATGAAGCAGTCTTCTTCCCTCCTGGCGATACCAACATGCTTACAGTTTTTATCTCTTGGCTAAACCTTGACCTAGGCATTGAGACATGTTTCTTCAATGGTTTGAATGGCTACTGGAAAACATGGCTGCAGTTTGTATTCCCGGTCTATATTTGGATCATTTCTGCCACCATAATTGTCGTCTCCTACTATAGTTCATTGACAGCGAAGATTTTTGGAAACAATTCAGTTCCTGTACTTGCCACCTTGTTCCTACTATCTTATGCCAAGCTCCTTCGCACCATCATTACAACACTCACATTCACATTCCTGTACAATCCTGATGGCTCTGAGAGAACAGTGTGGTCTTATGATGGTAATATACCATACCTAAGTTCCTCACATATTCCACTCTTCATTGTAGCTATAGCATTTCTCATTTTCATATTGCTACCATACACAGGAGTCCTCCTCTTCAAACAATACCTGCAGAAATATTCAAACTACAGGTTCCTGAAATGGATCACAAGAATGAAACCCTTCTTTGATGCATACTTTGGTCCTTATCAGGACAAACATTGGTACCAAGTTGGAACTTTACTCTTCATTCGCGTAATCTTGCTGCTCACTTTTGCCATTTCACAGGATCCAAACAATGGTCTTGTAGTCACAAATATTGCTGCTACATTAATACTCCTGAGTAGAACTGTGCTGGGGGACGTGTACAAGTTATGGTATCTCTCTATATGGGAAAACTCGTTTATTTTAAACTTGATAGTGCTGTCACTTGCAACTTTGTACATTCGATCAAGTGGGGGAAATCAAGCAGCTCTCGTGTATACAGCAGTAGGAACAACCTTTTGCCAGTTTATTGGTATTGTATTCTACCATCTTCAAATGAGGCTGAGGAAAATACTACAACACTTGTATCTGAAGTTCAAACCCAACAAAACACTTTGCAGAAGGTACATTCAAAATGAAACACTTGATCAAGGACAACAATTACAGGTGTTCAGTCAACCAACTCAGACCATTGTTGCATTACATGAACTTCGTGAACCCCTACTGACAGATTAAAACTGCTCTTATATAGATAGCTTCAAAAGGCAATAGTATTACAATTAGTTTTCTCTTAAACTTATGTGTGTGATATAATTGTTCTAATCGTGTGCATACTTGCAAAATGATGTTTGTTGTGGCAAACTGGAAACTAAATTATGCTGCATTGTGCGTTATTGTGCTAATTGACATAATAGTATTAGAACTATCTACCCTAGGCGTTCACGTTAGATGACCCATCCCAGTACCTACTATCTCAATATCATCACTAATTGAGGAGGGCAGCTTTTTCATGAACTATGGAGGGTTGTTAAAAGAACAGCAGGTGTTAAATCAACCACAGCCCTGCCCATCCCACAGAGGATCATAAGGGTAGAACTTGAACTGGAATCGACTTTCATTGGCTGTATCACAGAAGTAGTCATTCCCCACATAGGGTGGGATGGAGACGGACACTGGGTTATAGACATTGGTGCAAGGACAGATTCTGATGACAAGAAGTGATGACCTCATGAAGAAATGTCCAGATGTGTTTCCGGGGACTATTAATGTCCATGTGTGAGGCTAATACCATCCACGTACTGGTCGTAAATTGTGAGATGATGATTATAGTAGTATGAACAAAATGCATCTGGTGACCTCTGCTGGTAGCCACACAATAATCTTGCCACACACGTGTGTGTATCATATTCCATGAAGTTTGCAGAGGAACATCCACCTCCATCGCACAGTCTCTTTGGAGTTCTAAGTAGTTTCAGTCCTTTGGGCCACGTGTGGTTGCTGTTGGTCATGTTGATTTTAGCCGCTAGCATCCAGCCTCCTGTGATACCCCCACAGGACCTGCTCATTTCACAGTACATGTAAACAGAGGAGTCACCTGTGCCCCTGAGCCAGTAGTGGCCAGAGGGAGCAGTGGGGTTAAGATTCTTTATCTCTTTGTAGGAGGTAGCAGTGTGGCTGCGGGTTACTTCCAGGAAGATGCAGAAGGCGGAGCTGAGTCATGATAGAGAAAACTAGCTTTTCTAAAGTTTGAAATGTTAGAAGTAGTGATGTATGTCTCGATAGATTCCTCCACAGAAGTACCGAGATGCCTCCATATGGCAGCATTCACAACTTTCTCCAGTATACTATTGAACTCCTCCTGAGTCATAAATCATTGACCTCACTTAACTAACTTTCTCTGCCACAGTTGCAAAGTGTTTCTCAGCATTCACAACCATCTACCAAGTACTATATGCTTGGTAAGCATTAAGGTAACTGAATGCATGGCAATTCAGTAGAATGGGTCTATGTAGATGTACATAATGTACAGATACATTGTAGCTTTCCGGCTCTCACAGCTCTAATTAACTGTACTGCAGCACTAGGGAATAACACAAGTAACAGCATACCAGTGTATATATGCATGTGTATTGAGGATTGAGCAAGACATTACATAAAGATAAAGATAATGAAAGTAGCCATTGCGTCCTGTTTCTAACCGTGAATGATTTTGCTGGCTCCGGTAGCAACCACAAAGCCTTGAACATTAATTAGCCTGTTTGGCATGCTGCATGGGACAGCCCCCCAAAGCACTTTTGGGGTGCCGTCATCGGCGCGTGACCGCGTATGCTACTAGTAATCAAAATGTGGAACTACAAACTTGTGCTGTCAGTCGTCATCCTTAGACTAATACTAATACTCTTCATCAGTGTAGTAGCTGTGTCTGGGCAGTGCCAGAGTGTTGTTACCGTAGACAGAGAGCTGGGGGTGGACTGTAGCACGCTCACCCAGAGCTTGGTCGACCAAACCTGCGACGATCTAAAGGATGTCCTGCGTAGTATTTCACTCCATACGACCAAGCATGCAAGCGGAGGATGTATTAAAGTGACGTTGCAACCCGGTGTTCATGTACTAACAGAACTGTTCCATATTCAACAAAGCTTAGTGCTTCAGGGAACACAGAATGTGACGGTTACAGTCAACCTAACTGATGCCACTAACAGCACCCAGGTTCCACAGTATGTACTCTTGTTTACTGACACAGAGCAAGCTGTAATAAGTAGGATTGACTTTCACACAAGCCCAGTAATCGTTGGCTTTGAGAATGTCACAAATGTGATCATTGAAGAGAGTAGCTTCAGGTATGCATTCATTGGTTGTATATAGCACTGTTTACATGAGGCCACTTCCGGAATATAGTGAATTCATTGTAATAATCAATACTGCATTTCTCCTGTGCAATGTTCTAACCACCACATGCAGTCTCTGCTGTGTACAGTTCTTGGCTACTCTTTCTAGCTATGCTGACTATGTTGCAGATCAGGAAGCACAACATGAATATAGTTGTCTATCCATATACTTTTGTAGGTACTTCTCCCAAGGAGCTGTGGACATCTATAACTGCCCAACAGTAGCAGTGAGAAACTGTACCTTTGAACACAATGGTCCTGTATCTGTGACCAAGCTCCAACCATACAGAGGGCATGCAGGTGGCCTTTCCATTGGCTATCATCAAGAGCGAACCCTGCCTGGGCCATATACTATCGTGTCACACTGTGTGTTTCGTAACAATAGCAGTGACCCACTGGCCAACATACATAGCACCTCTCAGCTATTTCAACAATTCTTCTTTACAGGGCGGGGTGGAGGATGTGCTTTCACCATAAATCCAGTCTACTCACTGAATGCAACAGTAGAAGATTGTTTTTTTGAAGATAACTTTGCTAGATCCTATGGTGGAGGGTTGTATGTTGGATACAATGGCCATTCAAACCATACTGTGGTTGTTAACAGAGTCAAACTGGTGCGTAACTGGACCCCCCTAGCTGCAGGCGGGTTGGAAGTTGGGTATGTACAAGGTGCCACACTTGATGCTGTCAACTCTCTCTTTGTCTACAACTCGGAGTTTATTGAAAATCACGCAGGACGCGGAGGTGGTGTGTACGTCTTTGTACCAGGTAACTTACGTAAGAAGAATTTAGCATGCATGGCAATTTGTTACTTGTGCTTAATATGCAGTCAAGTATCAAGTTTACACTGTGAACCTGGAGCCGTAATATTTATTGTCATTGTGCAGGTCCTCTTCGCTCTGATGGTCAACTGAGTAACTTTGCCCACTTTGAGAACTGCACATTCATTGGAAACATTGCAGAACACTTTGGTGCTGCCATTGGACTGATATCTCCTGTGCTTGTGTTCAACAAGTTTAACTCAGAAGGGGTTACGCCTTTCGAAATTGAAAACTGGTGAGAAGTAAACTAGCTAGCCTCGTACCTGCCTGCCTGGGTACCAGGCTATCAACTAGCTAGCTCACTCTGTTTCCTTGTTACAAAGCAATATTGTTGATCTACTGCAACTAATCTTTGAGGGAAAATGAAGTTCCACATGAATGGAGCCTAACTGGTATTGTGACTTAGAATGTGAGCATGTACCAAATTAGTCTCATGCCCAGCCCATGCATGCCTCCTGGCAAGAAACAGACAGTTGAACGAAGTCGAATTTTGGGGGCCTATTTTCAAAGTGGTTAAGAGATTGAGATATCGTTAATTATATGTGGGACACTTCCCTTGCAACAGTCCGTACCTTTTTTAATCAGGTTTGGCATAAAATGTTTGGAATGTTGCTATGTTACACTGTCACAAGTGCACAAGAAATTCGACTTGGTTCACCATCCCATGTGAGAGGGGACAAGACTAGTACAAATATTGCCGATGTTTGGGCTGATCACCATTAGTACTTTTAATAGCACATTTCTTAGCAAAATATAAGAACATTGCTCACATCTCTTTTCTAGAGTGGTGTTGTTTAGGTAAGGCCATTCCAAGCTGTACTTCTGTTTCTGGTCCTAGGATTTTACTGCTATATGCATGTGGGTGGTACATCAGCAACACAAGTAGCAATCAAAATTAATGTACGTATTTCACAATAGAACAAACACATCACTGTGTAAGAAAACATCCTACAGTTTACCTAAAATGACACTACTTTTGTCTTCGTATAAACGTGTCGAGGTACGTAGGTACAGTCAAGGCTGGAAATACAAGATATAATTATCTCTTAGCTGCACTTAAGTCAACCATGGAGCTTTGGACTCCAGCATCCACAGCTTCTGCACATGCACATTACACAGGGATGCTCATAAATTGGAATGGTCCGGAAGGATGCGGGAGAAGGACAAGCCAACTTGGAGTGACTTAATGGTTATATATCTCCCCTTGTGAAAGTGGTCTTACATATTGGTGTCAGGCTGTGTCTGATAATAATGTGTAAAACTGCCACTCCCATGGAGGGATATACTACATGGTATCCCCTACATGTTAGTTGCCAGTTTAAAAAAGAACTTGTTAACCTTCCAGAATGCCATCAAATTATTTAGGTGGTGTACAAACTACTTGTGTATGTACGAGACTATGCATGAGTTGTTCTCCAATTATGTGTATATATTCCTTGCACTCATAGCACATTCATTGCCAACAATGGAAATGACGGCGGAGCAGTGAGCACTGCCTACTTACCCTTGAGTTTCAGAGGCTCCAACACATTTGAAGAAAACAGAGGACGCACTTTTGTGGTATGTATGGCAATCAGCTCTGATAATATGTTAGACAGAGTGTAGGAGTATAGCTAGGTTTGTATTCTCAAGTATGAATTTTACTCTATACACATGCCACGCCTTTATGTATACTAGGACTGTCTTCACCAATGTTAAGTGTTTGTAGGTAGCAGTAACTCTCTTATTACACCAGAACGTAGGGGCTCTGGTTAAAGTGTCTGGAGGTATGCACTTTGTGGCTAATGATGGGGCAGGAATAAATGGAGGAGCCTTGTATCTTACATCCCTTGGTCAACTGCTACTCTCTCAAGGAGCTAACTTCACCTTTGAGGGGAACAATGGAATGTAAGAATACTGTAGTACACGAAATGTATAGATATTGTTAAATGGGAACAATTCATGCCTCCAAGTAACAATGAGTTGACAGTTCATAGTCTATACGCCAAATTACATGCTTCACAAGATGACAATGAGCTGTAAGTGTTAGTTGTTACAGAAGAAACAATCATGAAAGGATTCCTAGACAATGTGCTACTTCAGGTCATCTTCCACTCCTCTGCTGGGCAGCTGTTATCTGATTCAGATTTAGAAGTGTTAACTGGGTTTGAATGTCAGCTTTGCCTGGGGGCTAAGAAATTTTCTGTACATTGATTATCTAACTCCCCCTCTTCATACCTATACTGAGAACTAGTGCTGTCAATGCTCCATTGTGATGGCAACAATGTGCAAGTTTACCAGCAGCTATGGGAGAATGTATAAATCATAGCTATAATACTAGACTCTAAATGGCTTGGACTCTAGCTGGGTGAGGTTTACATACAGTTTCACCTCAGAATTTATTGGAAGTCAAGGTTAGATTGCCGCATGTGCTGCTATGAGTACGTAGCAGTGGCTGTGTACATTGTATATGCTCCTCTCTATATAATGAGTGGTATTTTTGTTGCAGTCTTGGTGCTGCTGTTGTGGTGGATACAAACAATGTGGTACCAGATGTGTACTCACAACTGCTCTTCAACCCGCTGTGCTTCCTCCTCTATGAGAACACATCACAGTCTCCTGAACAATGGGAGAATGTGAGCAGCAATGAACACTAAAGATCATGTGTCCTCTTAGTCATAAGTAGCATTATGGCTCAGAACCCAAGCCTTGTATCACAGCTAGGTTAATTGGGATGGGGCTATTGTGTGGCCTCTGTGGTTTCATGTGTTGTGTTTGATTTGGTAATGAATTCTTTAGTCAAACAAGAGAAAAAATAGTTAATAGATTAATCTTGTTTGCAGCTGTATTGAGTTACTGTGTTTCATGATACACTTCAGTAACTCAACATCTCTATGATTCAGGTGTCCTTCACATTCTCTGGGAACAAGGCTCTCATTGCATCAGCAGTGTTCATGACAGGTCTGGACCTCTGCTCATGGTTACAGTTTGGACACCCCCATTTTGATCCAGCAAGAGTGTTCCGATGGGGGGTTGTTCATTTCAGGTACTGAATAAGTAAGATTTTCCAGGCTCTAAGACAATAGAATTGCAACTATAACCCTCTAACCTGTATACTTGCAGTGATGACAATGTGAACACAGCTCATGAACCAGATGCCTTCAACCCCGAGTGGTACATACAGACCCCTGCACAGAGGATCAATGTTACTGCAAACTCTGTAAGTCAGATCACAACCAGTATGATGTACCCTGTAGCTTGCAGCTGTAAAGAGAGGTGTATGATTCCGTAAAAACTTCGATCATCAAGTATGAATTCTGGCTATCAAGTCTGACCAAGGTGCTCCTAGAACGTCTAGTGACCTGGCTACAGTTCACCTTAAACTCTCAGGACTGCACACAGACATTAACAGGTTTACTTAGGTCCTTGATAGTGTACTTAAGAGAGACATACAGTTCAGGGAATGTGCAATCATCCCACTATAGTCGCAACAATGTATGTACGACATTTCAAAATGTCATTAGGTAAGTTTTCAATTATCAGCATGGTGGTATTAGGTGATCCGAGTATCCGTAAGCAAACTGTAGCTACATGTTTTTGCAACTTTGAGCTTGTAATACAGCATATGCAAATTTCTAGATTGTCACTACACCCAGACGATAAAATCTCAGTCTAGGTATATGATACTACAAAATGCACACAGAGCCCCTACACCGGAACCGAGTTAATACTTTCTATCTATGCTAGCCGCTCATAGATCTGTTGCTTCATGTCTGCTACTCTTTGACTCCATTAATCCACTACACCTAAAATTACCCCTTATCTACATTGGTAGGCCTCTTGTTATTACGTAATGGTCCACTTGACCACTGAGCATTGTAATCTTCTCCTCTTCTTGTGTGCAACTCCATGCTTCACTGCATAATATCATGCACAACATGAGAACTTGCAGTATCATTCTCAAGTATTACATATACATGTATATGCTACCACGTGATGTTTTGTTATGCCTCCCACTTTGCAATATAACAATAGTTAAGTAAGCCAGATACATTTTCACAGTGGGCAAATACAGAGCTAGTAGCAAATGTGTGCTTGAGCATGTACGATGTATGTCAGACCCAATCATGGGATGACCCCGAAAAAAATGGCAGCCACATTAAAAGTGCACATATGACACACTCGAAATGTCTACGTTAGATTAGTCAACAGCCTCTACAAGCCATATCAGTCATTATCCAGTGCTTCTTTGAGCAACAGGACCATTAACTTCGCTGGAAAGCATCGCTGAAGTACCTGACAGACAAGTCACTAAAACAGGCAAATCATCTATCTTCTGACATTCTTCTTTCTTTCTTTCTTTCTTTCTTTCTTTCTTTCTTTCTTTCTTTCTTTCTTTCTTTCTTTCTTTCTTTCTTTCTTTCTTTCTTTCTTTCTTTCTTTCTTTCTTTCTTTCTTCTCTCACTCTAAGCCAGGCTAGCACGATAACAGCTGAAGCTATTACAACGATCAAACGCGAAATAAAAAACAACATAAATCACCGGGTATTGCACTCACTACTTATCATTATCATAGAACTCGAACTATTCTTCAGTAATACTCAAGCAGGATGTTAATGCTTAGTGCTATACGTCATTTTGCTAGAATAAAATTATTCATAGCAAGTACGCCCCCAGAAGCTCAACTGAGCACGTATTTAGATCTAGCTTACCGTGAAAGATGAACTTTGGATGGCAACAACAGGTGGTACAATGCAAAACATACAGAGGGGATGTGCATGTTTCCAGGAGAAGTATTATAAGGTATCTGTATTGCTAGAGCTGCTGTATATCTTCCATGTTGAGCAGCAATAAAATTTCACAACCTAACTTACTCCAACATTCCATACAGACCCAGCTCATGCACTCCACAGTTTCTGCATTTAAGACAGACCATATCTGCCATGCTCAGTATAGCAACTACATTGCAGCCACCCACAACATAACTCACTCCCCATGCACATCAACATGCACTTCACACCCAGCACTACCCACCCCACTGCCTTCCACAATCCTCCTATGCACACAACTAACAAACACAAAGCATAGTTGGCAAAATGGCACAAGATGTAGGGATGGTGTGAAATTGTTGCGGTGTCATTCCCATCTTGTTTGGTTGGTTTTTGAGGGTTCCTTCCCTACATGCGCTTGTTTTCATTGAGAAACCTCTTTTGTGACTTGTACTCTTCCCAGCTGTCAGCCTACCCTGGTGAGACATTCAGAGTCAGCATCAAAGCCTTTGATGAGCTGGAGAGGCCAACTGCTGCTGTGCTGAGATTATCAGACAGTGATGTAAGTGGAGACAATAATCTATACTTATAATGTACATGTATGTATCAGGTGACTGGAGGATTTCTCGATTACGAGAGTGGGTCACTTGTACGTTTTAGTGTGTTAATGTACAAGGTTGTACTGGGCTTGGTAAAAACCTTAATTAACTAAAGATAGAAAACAGCGTTGTTTTCAATGTCCGTAGGACATACAGGAAGGACGAGGAACAACACTATAATTTTAACTAACAGCCTTAATCTGTGTCATACAATTTTTCTGTTCATAGGCAACATCTCATTTTGTCTTCAGTACGGCTGTATCAACCCTTAATCGGATTGATGAATCAGCCATCAACACTTCATTTTACTCTGTGATTGGGTTTGGTAGGAGTGAAGAAATTCTTGTTGAAACTTTAATTGGCAAGGTATACTCAGAGAAAGAGGTTATGTTTTATGAATGTACCGTAGTGTCCCGCTAATACGCCCCCTTCGAAAATACGCCCCCCCCCCCCCCCTCTTTTCCGCCAAAGTTCCTGCACAGGGTAGTTTGACTCGTTATAACGCCCCCCGGTGAGCGTCTTCTGGAACATCAAAACTACACGTGCTTACTATACGTTGCAAGTGCGTTCAGTAAGACTATAGTAGTCAGTGAATCTTTTGTAAGTTTTGTGGCTTTTAGAAAAGCCGGTTAGATGTTCCAAGTTTTAAGCTGCTAGTTTAGCAAACAGGTTTATCAGTCTGTCAAGGTGTTTTTGTTTCCCTCTGAAGATGTACACGCACGGAACCACGAGTCCTTTCCCATCAACTTCAGAACGTCTTCTGTCACCATTGACGATGCAAGTCATCTCGCTGCCACTCTTGTGCAAGAAATACCAGCAGACTCTGGAAATTTCCCGTGGTACATGACCGACAGTGTTGCCGTTCTTGAGGACAGCTACAGCGAAGTCGTCGTGAATGTTATTGACCTCGCGTTGAACTGGCAGCTCTTCTCCGATGTAGGGAGACCATGCAGCTTTGTAAATGTGATGTCCGCGAACAGTACTCTCGATCCTGAAAGTCGTCGCCATAGTTAGTTGGAAGTGTCCTAATTGCGTACATAGCACTTGCGTAAAATCTTTTGGGGGGGGGGGGCTTATAGTCGAGACTAATTGCATCCTCGAATATAAGCCCCCCCCCCCCCCCCCCCCACTTTAGGCGGGATGTAGTGTACAAAATGGGGGGGCGTATTAACGGGACACTACGGTACTTTGATGATGCAAAATGTCCTAAATAGATACTTTCACTAATGTTATACGAGTTCCCATTACCATATTAGGAGCCTAGCCAGGACACCTTTACTGTGGTATCTACTGGCTGTCCTCCTGGCTATGTACTGTCTGCTGCACCACTGCAAGGCACCAAGTATACCACCTGTGAGTGTGACTACAATAACTCCAACATTGTGGACTGCAATGAACGCAGCATAACCGTCAAAGTGAGTAGGCTACACGATTTGGCTACATGTACCAGGATCTTAGTATCGCGTCTAACAGTCTATATTATTTTGTGTATCTTTTGTTGTTGAATTGATACCTACTAGTAGAGTTTATTTCTTGCATGCAGCCTATCATTATGTCTCTCTTCTCTCCCAGGAAGGACTGTGGGCTACACTGAACACCCACTCAGCAAGAAATCAGCTGGTTACCTACAGCTGCCCACCACAGTACTGCCAGTGTGTTCTCCAGTCTAGTGGCCAAATCAGAACCTGCAGATTTGTTTTCAACAGTGAAAGCCCCGATGAACAATGCAGCTGTGATAGAGAAGGTCTGAGAAGATAGTCTGTGTCTATGTATGATACATTGTTGGTATTTGTTGGTTGTGACATCACTGTAACCTGATTCCCAGACCAAAATCTGGGAGTAGCCTAGGAACTGGACAGTGATTGTGTTACTGTATGTGCAGGTGTACTATGTGGAGACTGCAGAAATGGTTATGGAGTGAGTGTGCTACTGAACAAGTGTGTCACATGTTCTGATGCCTCAGGAATACTTATTGCTGTGCTAAGTAAGTACATGTCATTTACAACTCGAAGTGTGTTTTAGCAAGCTGTCTTGTTTTAGTTGTTGCAGATACAGTGGTGTTTATCAGTCTACTGCTGCTTATGAAGATATTTCCAACTTGGCTCTACCCATGTGTATTCTACATACAGGTAACAATAGTTAATCAATGCTGGTGTAGTCAGCAGGGTGAGGTATATCCAAGGCAGTGTCAATCCCAAACTGTCTAGATACTACTAGAAAGTGTCCTTCCAACTAGTTTCTGTACATAAGCTGTTTGGGTGTACACTTTTTTTGCAGGTGCTTCCGTATCTCACAGAGCACTTCCCGCCAACATTTGGAAACATCCATCCTTATGTGAGTTCAAGCAAACAATTTTAATGAAACGCAATGAAACATTATTTTTTTACAGTTTTCCAATGACCATACATGTGTAATATAACTCACAAACCTGTTATAACTTTTATAGGCCTACTACATGAGCAGTGGTCTCAGTTTTTATTTCATTTATGACTTCTGTCTCTACCACGGAATGAGTGCCTCCATCTCCTACCTCCTGAGGTACTTGCCCCTCAGTGTGGCACTGGTCACCTGCTCCACTGTCCTGATGATAAGGTATGTGGCACTAGACTAATTAACTAGGTCTCATTTACTGCACATCTGATTAATCTACGAACTGGCTCAAGCATCACCATAATACTCCTTCACTGAGGTCTAAGAATGAGGCTGTGAAATGTAGTACATTGATAAACATATAGCTACACTTCAACATTGTGTAATTTTGGTGTGGGAGGATAAAGTTGTACACTTTACCAACAACATTTCTTACAGGTATATTTACAAGAAGCCTCGCAATCCGTGGTATGGTTTGTGGTTGATAGTGATGCTCATGTACACTCATGTGGTGTACACATCCATGTCCATACTCAACTGTCCAATCCTACCTGGAAGATCAGGGGACTATGTGCCTGTGAGTGCAGTGATATAACTGAAATAGCTTGCGCTTAGTACACCACTTTTTGAAGACTTCCAGTCAGTGTGTGCTAGCTGTACATATTGCTAAGCTGGGCTTCCAGTCAGTGTGTGCTAGCTGTACACATTGCTAAGCTGGACTTCCAGTCAGTGTGTGCTAGCTGTACACATTGCTAAGCTGGACTTCCAGTCAGTGTGTGCTAGCTGTACATATTGCTAAGCTGGACTTCCAGTCAGTGTGTGCTAGCTGTACACATTGCTAAGCTGGGCTTCCAGTCAGTGTGTGCTAGCTGTACATATTGCTAAGCTGGACTTCCAGTCAGTGTGTGCTAGCTGTACATATTGCTAAGCTGGACTTCCAGTCAGTGTGTGCTAGCTGTACATATTGCTAAGCTGGGATGTCTGCACTTGTAAGGCAAAATTAATGTCAACCTACGTAAGCTACACCGACAGTATGTGAACAATCTACAGTTGCGCTGAGGTAGGCAACTAACTTGTTTCTCACAAACTGTTTGTTGCTAGGCAACATAACTGAGTAACAAATGTTTAGCATGATACTTGCAATGAGCTGCTAAGCACTGACTAACAATAAGGAACAGCATTCACCTTTCAGGCTCACACTGATTGTTCTGGGGATTGCAACTGTATTTGATTACACCTTATTGAGTAATTTAGCACCATGGGGATTTGCATACTTGTATAATATGTATAGCAACAGCCATGCAGCTATAGCTACATGTGTAAGAGTAAATCATCACAACAGCAGCAGCTACCATGCCACCAGGAGTTCAGCTGTTACATTCACCTCTCCACTTGCAGCGCTGGTACATTAGTGGAAGTTTGAAGTGTTTTCAAGGAGGACACGCCCCTCTGGGACTACTTGCAATATTGATACTGGCGTTCTGTGTTACTCTCATTCCACTTGTACTTGTTTACTCTGTTGGATGGGCCCAGGTACTTAGTAATAGTCTGATTGCATACTTTAAAGTAGTATCTCACATGTTGATGCCCTCTACATTCTATGCTTTCTCTTTCACTTTATTCCTAATATTCAACTACAGTTATTAATTTTCTGTGGTGTTTTTCAGACTTGCACAGTTGAAATTTTCTCTGTGTCTAGTCACTCTAGTGAAGATAGTCATAGTATCAAACACTGCAAAGGAATTTGTTGCAAACTTTGAACAGTGAATGTTAATGTGAGCCACTGCTACCATGACTCTCACAAATCTGTTGATTCTGAAGACATACATCACTTGTAACCACATAGCTATAGTAGCAGGAAATACTATGGTCTTTTTTGCAGCGTCCTGGTTCGCTAAGACACACTGCAGAGGTTGTGCAGAAAGGGTTTAAGGAACAGTACAGATGGTGGGCCACAGTGGAGCTAGGAAGGAGAGTACTACTGCTGCTGGTTATTGTGCCATTTCCTGGAAAAGATGTGAGTTTGTTTTACGATAAGGTAATTACCACCAACACTTTTTAATGCTCACAGCACAAAAAATTGATACATGAACCTATCTACTTTAGTGGCATCTTCAATATCATTTTCCAACCCAGTATCCAGCAATATTTGTTCTGTCCGTGATATTGGCTGTATTTGGGTTCCTGCAACCATATGAGAACATGTACTGTAATATTCTTGAGTCTCTCCTCTCCCTGGATGTTCTTGTGCTGCTGCTGATGAGAAACACAGTGCAGATCTCAGAAGAGCTACAAGTGCTGCCACAAAACAATATGACTGCTAATCAATGTACTGATATTAGTGGAGTCACTGAATTCACTTGGCTGCTATTGCCATTCTACTATTTCCCAGTGATAGTCCTTGTAATTGTCTGCAGTGTTGTATTAACCCATCATGTAAGGTGAGCTATACTGCTCAGTAGAGCCAAGATTCAGGGTAAAGGTAGCACATTCCATATTTAATCATCCTTTGCCTACAGAGAATACTTCCTGCGCAAGCATCATAGCCCTATATTGTCAGACTTCCAGGAAGAAGACTTTGGAAGAGTCCAACATGCAGTCACTACAAGCGAGCTAGACATGGAGGCCCTCAATGCATTAACCACGTCATATATAGCGGCTGAAGACACAGAGAGTCAGAGCAGATTGGACTCTAATCCAGATGATGGGGCCATTGTAATCACTCCAGTAATATAAGGCTCAGAACAAGAATGGAATTACGACTATAAGTTTCACTAAGCAGTGTTTTACGTCAGATCCAATTTTTGTACATAGCAGGTTCATTTTCCCATCAGTTCACATTGATGTTTTGTGTTCTCAGTACATTATGTCTAGTCTTTCTGGGCATTGCATGGCTGAGGTTCTATTACATTGCAACAGGAATGTCTTGGTGGTAAATGTGATTGCTGCGCTGCGGTACATACTGTGGCTTGTATGAATCTAAATGCTGGCACATTGTTCCAATTTCTTTCTGCGGAGCTAAAAACTTCGGTGAGGGAGTAGTGCTTAAGTGAGTCAGTGAGTCAGGCACTTAATTATGGCTAAACGGATGGAGCATTATACATGAATGTTAACGTTACTATTTTTTTGATTTGCTCAAAATCACTGGTCTTCAAGGGAGTTCCATTACTACTACAAATTCTGCGAGTACATTTGGGTTCCTTATAGCTTTCATGGGCCCATGTTTAATGCCTGCAATATCAGCACCTTCAGAAATTGTCTCGGTGTCCTCAGAAGTACCGAGGGGCACCAGGAACTTTTTGGAATTGCTGAGGGGCACGTACCGAGTGCACCACCAACATTTAGACACAGGATTACAAGACCAAGACAACACCGCTGGATTGGACCCTCCTCCTCTTAGCAATAAGAATATGACAGTTCATTCGTGCCAATGTCAGAAGAGTAATGCTTGTACAACTTTTTTCACTCAAATACAAACAAAATCATTGATAGAATATTTACTATAAAGTGACCTGAGAAACAATATTAAAAGATGCAGTCTACTATAACCGTGTTAAATTTAAGCAAAGTATGTACAATAACCATCCAACAATAAACATGATGTGAATGTAAGACAATGTATGCACAGTAACTATAAAACTAAAAGTTCATGAATGTTCATTGTTGTTCCACACTTCCAATGTGTATGACCAATTAGTTTCATACATGGCACCAGAGGGTGGGAGGGTACTGCCTATAGGCCACTACCACATAGGCGTAGGAAGCAAAGTGGAAGTGTAGAGGCCGTGCGAAGCGCCGCCGAAAATTTTTGTAGTTGATGAATTCTCCGCGCGTAGCGCGGCGGCAAATTTATCAAAAGTGCGCACCTTTAGACTACAAAATAAAGCATTTTTTTCAAGGGTATATAATATCCCCGCCTCGTTCTCAGACCTTCCCAACTGTCTCAAGACTCAATGTACGTGGAAATCAGTAAGATCATAAATTCACTGTCGTCCCTGGAGACCGCCCAGCTTTTCGTCGCTAGCCATAGTGGTCAGTGCTCATTAGCCTCCTGCTAAGGCCGCTCCACCGGCAAGATTTGACAGTGTACCTTTTAAGTGTAAATGTACGCATGCTACTGCATGCGAGACTGCTCCAACGAAGAGACTGCTACAACGAAGAGGCTGAGCTATAATTAACTTATAGCAGGTTATGAATATTAATTTTTGGCCTAAAAAGTGTAGCGGCCAAAGCCGCTACGGCCGCTACGGTTCCTACGCCACTGTACCACGAGCAATAATACTATTTGCAAGGTCCACCCACTGGTTGCCTGAGATAATACATGGTGATGTCATGTTTATTAATACTACCAACTGTCTTTCCTGTGCATATATCACAAACACCTCTCCTGGACAAACAGTCCACTTTTCACTGTTCTGAAAGCCGTATGTGGTGGAGGGTGTCCCAGGACTAGAGGATTTTGCACACTTTCCTGGTTCATGTGAGTAGTAGAGTCCAACTACATCTCCGACTCTCACTGCCCCTGATCCCCTAGCACGATAAAACTGGAAACCACCACCACAACAGCCTGTCCAGTCACTGCCATTCACAGAAAACCCTGGACGGGTTTTTCCCTGGTGTATTTGTGTGCGGAGATAGAGAACAAAAAATGATGAAACGAAATCATATTACTTTAACTGTTGCTGTGTTACTTAGTGTGTCACAAGCCACACGTTGCAAGGAGAAGAAGGTTACACCTTCAACAGACAAGTTGTCACTGTGCAATTAAAATTAGTAAGCTTGGTAAGTACATACCTGAAGATGTCTCCTGGTATGTCTCACAACCAGGTCTTCTTTCCCTTCTGTTCGTGGTGCCTCCACCTGCTCTTGTATCTCCTCCAGATAAGCCTCTGTTGGCAATGGCTCTTCAACTTTTCAGTGCTTTGAGAGTCATGGTCTTTGGTTGTAATATTTTGAAAGTGATTGGTTCCTTCAGAAATTGCCTGGGTCTCCTCAGACTGTCCATCAAAAGTACACAGGGGCACTGAATGCACTCCTGCAAACAACAGGAGCTGTGCACATGCACAGGTAGCAAGGATTATCTTCGCCATCTGCATTGCTTCGAAATGAGTTCGCTTCTCCAGAAAGAATTTCTTCAGACGATATGTGCTTAGAAGCTTGTGTTTAGGGGAGAAACAGCTTGTTTTTTTATACTGCTTTTTGGTGGTTTAAAGATGCTCTTTCCCTTTCAAACTGTTCCCATTACTGATACCTTCTTCTCTTGGAAGATACTCTTGCAGGGTCTTCAAACCCACCAGGTACCAACATCAAAACCCTCCAAGCATTCATTAACATAACTAAGATTGTGTGCCACCGCCAGGGGGATTCAAAGGCCGGGCATTATTAACATATTAGCACTGTCACTCATCATGCTAATATTGCTGACAGTATTCATTGATAAAAACTGCATTAGGCATGGTCAAGATACATTGATTTTCTGACAAATAATGAAATATTTACCAAAAAAAGACAATGCCACCTTTTGGAGCTGGATTTACTCCCCCCCCTCCCCCCAACAGCAATGAGAATATGACAGTTCATTGAAAATGTTCATTGTCAATGCAGAAGAGTAATGCTTGTACAAATCATGACAATTTTGGTCACTCAATAACAAAGTCAATTATAACCCTGAGAAACATTGTTCAACAACTATGTTGAATGCAAGCAAAGTTTGTGCACTAACTAGCTAGCTATAGCTATAAAATGTGAAGTATGAGTGTTCATTGCTTCCAAACCTCCAAGGTGTATGTTGATTGACTTTCATATGTGGCAGCAGAGGGTGGGCGTGTTGTACCTGGGCCACTACCACGAGCAACAATGGTATTTGCAAGGTCCACCCACTGGCTGCCTACAACGTAATACAACATGATGATGTCATGTTCAGTAATAATGCTACCAACTGTCTTTCCTTGTGCGTATATCTCAAAAACCTCTCCTGGACAAAGAGTCCACTTATCTTGGCTCTGAAAGCCATACGTAGTGGAGGGTATCCCGGGACAGGTGTGTTTCCCACAGTTTCCTCCAGAACAGCCCAGCCACTTTCCTGGTTCATGTGGATAGTGGACTCCAACCACATCTCCCACTCTCACAGCTCCTCGTCCCCTGGCACGATACAACTGGAAGACTTCAGCCCAGCAGAATGTCCATTCGGCGGTACCTCTAAAAGCGAACCCTGGACAGGTGAATCTGCTTCTACATGGGGTATAATAACAGGACAGCCAGTATCGTCTGTTGTATGACTGAAAGGCCACATTGTTTCCCTGGTGTATTTCTGTGTGGAGATAAAATGATGCAATAAGATAGATTTATACTGTTACTGGGTGTCACAAACTACACCCTTGAGATAAATATCTGGTTATGGTACAATTAATAACATTCTTGGTAGACTATGTACCTGAGTATGTGCATGTACTCCTGGTATCTCTCATGAGTGGCTCCTCCTCATCTTCGGTCCGTGGTGCCTCCACCTACTCTTGAATCTCCTCCAGATAAGCCTCCGTCGGTGTGGGTTCTTCACCCTTGTCAAAGTTTTGAGCGCCCTGATCTTCTGTTGTGATTCCTCCAAGCAGATTGGCACCTTCAGAAATTGTCTGGGTCTCTTTAGACTGTTCCGCGGAGGTGCTCAAGGGCACTGAGTGTACTCCTGCAAACAACAAGAGTTGAGCACAGATAGCAACCAGAATTATCTTTGTCAGCATCTCAATCTGCATTGCTTCAAAATTAGTCTGCCTCTCCAGAAAGTATTTCTTCACAAGATATGTGCTTAGAAGCTTGTGTTTAGGGGAGAGAATAGCTTGCCTTTTATACAACTTTGGCCAAACTGTTGTTTATCTTGCTGGGTTAAAGGTGATGTTAAAGGTGATCTTTCTCTTTCAGACTGTTCTGATAATTACTGATACCTTTTCTTGGCTGTGTTAATTAGTACATGAGGAAAGAGCTTAACTTTAACCTTGATCAGTACAAAGCAAAAAGGTTTGGAGGGTGTGATGTCATGAAAGGAGGAAAACGCAGTGTCATATTGTGTCCTGTGTTGTTGTGGAAGGAAGAGTGTTGTAAAGTACAAAGGTGAATTGTGGTGTACTAGCACTGCTACCACTTTTACTATAAAGAGTATTCATTAACCATCCCTGTTTTGTTTGTGACGTTATCAAATTGATCTGAGAATGAGTCTAGGTACATACATGACTATTCGAATGTTTCGTTGGGTGAGGGGGTCATGTTATCCAAAGTGAGTAACCCCACGTAAAAGTAGATACAACTGCCCACATGCACTACCATACTCTACCATGGTACTAGCTTGCTCTACCTCACTCTACCAAAATGTCTGTACCATGGTTCCACTTTACCATGGCTGGACCTTAAATAATTCTAGCTATGTTGTTCTCCATCATGACTCCACTTCACTTTATCATTATACAGGTGCAGGAGGTATATATACAGAAGACTAGAATGTACAAATACTATCAACAAGTTTGAAGTGCTCAAACCCACGAATGTAATTAATGTATGCAGAATGGATTTTAGAGTACATATTCCTATATATCCACACCTTCAACAGCCTGTCTCACTGATCATTCATGCAGATAATTGACATCTTGCTGCTGAGTTGAGCATAATATTTTACCAAACAGAATACCACTGTCGAGTTTCAATTGAGAATCTCATTGCAACAGAGAACATAGGTGCATACAGCGGTTTATTCTTTGTTCTGGAGTACTTCAACACATATCAATTCATATCAATGGTGCCAACTGTAGTCACAATAGCAGGGATGCAGTCTCTCTGTTAGTTTGGAAAAATGCTGATGTTTCTTGCACTAACAGAAGAAATTTCCTTGGTGCCATGCACAGTGTCATGAACATTTCCAATGCTTACTTCTCGAAAACAAATCTTTGGAGTATTAAGTTTAAAATCAACATTAATTTTATAACCTTTTGATTCAGCTATCAGACTTGTAAATATCACAATGGTTGATAACACTTCTCCTCTAGATCTTATAAACATGAATTCTGTTGTCCTTGATATATGGAGACCTTTTATCAGCGTGGTTATGGATGCACTCATAGGCAACTAGCTAGTCTCACAAGCAGAAGCAGGCTAGTTCACACAAGACAACTGCATGTAAACTGCAGACTTCAATATCCCAAAACGTATGTACTCACAAAGTTGATTATACTCTTTCCATGTTTCATGTATATATGGCTGTCTTATAGGAAAGGTAAAAACTAATAGCAGTTGGCAATCATATACATCAAAACAGCTAATTATGTCCCATCAGTTCCAGCTGAGGTCATCTCTTTGCAGTGTATTTTGAAGTGACTTCATCTTCTTTAGAAACTCCAAACTTGGAGTCTTGCGCTGCTGCTCATTCTGAGGGGTAGTAGCTTTAGCTTTGACAGTGGTCGTCACCTCTACTTCTCCACCTCTGGAGACAGGTAGGGTAGCAGCCATATGAGGATGGGTCTTCGTACGAGGTCTTTGTTTATGACTCTGCAGCTGCTTCCTGACAATCTTGATCTGGTCTGCTTTTGTTTCTAAGTGTTCCACAAGACATTCCAACTGCCGTTCAAGCTCAGCTGTTGTTTGAGGGTGGGAGGGATCTGTCTGCTCTTGTAGCTGCCTTGCAAGCTCCTGATGTTCACTGCAGTGATAAACAAAAAGGGAACAGAATTAAACTGTTTTCTAATTAGCGATGTGAGAATGATAGACACAAGCATTTGTAGAGTGTCAGACAATCTATATGCACCACCACAACACTGTCATTTTAATGTTGTCGTTGTTGTTTAAAAGACTTCCAAATCTCCTACATGAATGAGGGCAATGTGGTTGTGCTGCAAGTAACAAAGAAAGTGCATGGAGGCCTGAGAAGGAGGCATGTTAGCTTTCCGTACTATCACTGCAGGCATATTTGTTCAAGATGGGCTATTGCGAAGATACAGTTCAGTGTCTTCAGTGCAGCATCAAAATTCTTGCAAGCTTGACCACGATCAAGGTTAGTGAGGTACAAAATTGTATAAGTGCGATAATACATGTCAGATGCAGAACCCTTACAAGGTGAGTCTCCCAAGCTCCTCCTCCAGACCAGCCAGTAAGGACCTCAGCTCTGCATGTGACACTATGGAGGGGACTCTCCTCTGTACAGTAGCTGTCTTGCCCCTGGTGGCAGCTGCAGCCCCACAGAGGAAGGGACTGTGGGTCTTCATTATGGCCAATACATTCTGGTAGTTGGCACCAACAGAATGGGAGGGAGCAACGCTCTGTATAGAAAAACAACAATTTTCACTCCATATTAGGATTCATAAAGTGCCTATGAAGCTAGTAAAAAAGTGAGACTTGGTTCACATTTGCACACTCCTAGTAGTAACAGTATTAACTTATGGTTGTTACAGTGTTTACAAATACTGAATTTGTGAGGGAGAAAATTTGTGCCTGTTGGCTGCCTATATCTTTAAAAAATGATTTCATATATTGACAATTTCAGCTACCCAACCCATTCAGAAATTTTTTTTTCCACCTGACATATTAGCAGATGTCACAGCAATGCCTAGCGATGGAGATCATCTTAAATTTTCAAAAAAGCTAATTATTCCAAACAATAAGCTTAATTCTCACAGTCTGATATTAACAAATTATTAGCCTCATGCTACACAGTTGAAAGAGAACTTGTAAGAACACGATATACATCAACATGCAACAGATCATGTAGTAAGATCCACCAGACGTTTCCCTCCATTCTAAAGCAATCAAAACTGTGGAAGAGAAAGAACATGGTATATACCTAGTCAGTAATGTATCCTGGTGGCTCACCGTTCCAACCACAAAGGGTACATCCTTCATGTTCATGCGGTAGTGCACACCAGGCACAGGCTTGCATCTGCACACACCAGCAATGCTGCCACGTGCTCCACATGTACAGGCATGGACCTTACAAGAGGCCTGCAAGTAAAGTACATCAAATTCTTATTTGTGCTTGTGTACATTTGATTTGCATTTGGACATTACAGGAAATTTGCAAGAATCATTTCTCTTATGGCCTGTCCTGTAGAGCAGAAATTTGCTTCATTCATTTCATATGAAGACCTGGCTTCATTTCAAGTCTCTGCCCAGATTTTACTTCAAAGCCATGTGTGCATTGTTCCCAGGCCTTCACGGCCTGTCACTTACAGTACGCTAAAACAAAGAGGAAAGGCCTGGGAAACTTCATTACTTGCAATGTCAGGTAGACAGAGGGTAGACACATAGAGACTCAGTGCACAATGAAGAATCTTGGGATGCTTCATTATGAGGTACATTAAGGTACCATTATACAAAAACGTTTTTGTATAATGGTACCTTAAAATTAAAATTAAGGTACCATTATACAAAAACGTTTTTGTATAATGGTACCTTAATGTGAATTTTCTCCCCTATCTATTAACTTGAAAAACCGTAGGATGGTGGTCTGGGAATAAGAACTGTGGCTAGCCAACATACAAAGTGAACACTGTCTAGTCATATACTGCAGACTGCTCCAGCTGATTTACACAAGACCTCCATGTTACCGTAATATGAGTTACAAGTACATAGACATTGACTATTGTACATAGCTCCTTGTAATGTGCTAAATTCGTGTACAGCTTTTCCCCTCAAAAATCCTTCATGATAGAATGAGTCCGTTTAATTATCTTGTATTCTTTTGCAAAAACATTTCATTAATGTGAAATCTTCCTCCCCTCACCCCATGAAGCATTCAGATAGTCATTTGCTCACTTTGATGATGTCACAAACAGGTACAAACAATGAATACTAGTAGTAAAAGTGGCAGCAGTGCCTAATTTTGATAAAGACAATGTACACCACAGTTCACCTTCGTACTCTACAACAACAATAACACATGACATCGTCTGACACTGTGTTTTCACTACATCACACCCTCAAACCTTTTGGTTTTAGTATTTAGGACAAATTTCAACACAGAGGAAGCTTCCCTGAGGTCAGTTGGATGATGTCACAAGCCACACATGTATGCTAGGAATAACCTTTAACCCCAGATAGCATCAGACAAGACAGCTTGCTGTTTTGGAGTACAAAGATGAACTGCTCTTCATCAACTGCACAGGAACATACTAGTCACCAAGAAAGCGACAAGTATGTCCACCATGAATATAATTTAAACTGCAGTGGAAGTACACTGACAGCAGTCTGCTAACTTGCTGTTGCCTTGTCTAGCAAACCACTCTTTATTATAGCCTTCCAGGTCTGTGCTACTGTCCGGTTTATTTATTGCATACAGTGAGCAAAGCAGAGGGTCTGGGAGATTTTATCAAGTCATTTTGCATATGTGTGCTTTGTCCTGAACTTCGATGAACAGTACATTTTCCATCTTGCAAATGTTTGGGACCCATGCAGATATCAGACAAACACCACAAGAAAAGGCCTCAAGGATCAACCTACCTACAGGTACATTAGCCTCGTTCCCAGGCCCCGTCCGGAAAATCGATTTTTCAGACGGGGCCTGGGAACGAGGCTACCCCAACATGTAGTTAGTGGAAGGCAGAGCATAAAAAAGCATGATGGTTATGGATGGCTGGAAGGAGGTGATCCTTACCTCAACAAATGAAGATTTCAGGGAAACAATCTTCATTCAGTACCCAGGCTTGTTCCTCTATGTAGTGAGGCTAGTCCTCATGTGGAAAGAGCCTGGGCACATGGCCACTATCTGAAGATAAATTTCCTCTAACTATTCATTTGCCAATAATATAAGGGACAACTCATCTTGATACAGATTTATCCAGCATAGCTCTGCCTTTCCATTAATGTAATGAAGAGTAGTTCACTCTCATATAGCTACTCTTTGTAAAAATCGCAAAAACAGTAAGTAAAACAAAAAAAACTGTTTGATCCGATCCTGAATCAAAATGTTGTTCATATACACACCATTATACTTATTTGAGGCTAATCCTCATGTCCTCCGGCAAATTTACAATGATGTCACAGATGTACCATCAACGAATAATCGTTAGAAAACTGACAAAGTGCCATAGTCAAAACATTATTACCCACAAGACACTATCACTATACTGACTTGAGGAATCTTATTTGGTTAGAGGCTAATCCTCTTGTTCTAAGGTCAATTTATGATGATGTCACAAACAAAACATGAATGAAGAAATGCTGATAAAGATTGCAGTGGCTAGAACACTACCGTTCACCTTTGTACTCTAAACACACAACACATGACACAATGTGACACTGTGTTTTCCTCCTTTCATGACATCACACCCTCAAACTCTTTGTTTTGTACTGACCTACCTAGCTAGGTTAAAGTAAGGTCTTTCCTAGCCACCACTAACACAATTATCAGAACAGTCTGAAAGAGAAAGATCACCTTTAACCCAGCAAGATAAACAACAGTTTGGCTGAAGGTGTATAAAAGGAGAGCTATTCTCTCCCCTAAACACAAGCTTCTAAGCACATATCTTGCAAAGAAATACTTTCTGGGGAAGCCTACTCATTTCGAAGCAATGCAGATTACCAAAGGACTTTGGTTTGCTATCTGTGCACAGCTACTGCTGTTTGCAGGAGTGCACTCCGTGCCCCTGAGCACCTCTGAGGCAATTTCTGAAGGTGCCAATCACCTTGAAGGTGTCACAACAGAAGATCAGGATGCTCAAAACTTTGACGAGGGTGAAGAACCCACACCGACAGAAGCTTATCTGGAGGAGATACGAGAGCAGGTTGAGGCACCACGGACTGAAGATGAGGAGGACCTGCTTGTGAGAGATACCAGGAGTACATGCTCGCACTCAAGTATGTTATCTACCAAGCTTCCTATTTGCATGTTAAATTGTATTCCATGATGACAACTTGTATGTTGAAAGCATGCATGTGCGTGACCAGACATTCCACTTGTTTTAATTGGGTCTGTGACACCAAGTAACAGTATAGTTGTATCATTTTGTTTTGTTATTTACCACCACACAGCAATAAACCAGGGGGACAAAGTGGCCTTTCAGTCATACAACAGGGCATACTGGCTCTCCTGTCATGTAAACCCATGTAAAAGTAGATACACCTGTCCCGGGTTTGCTATCACGGGTACCGAATGGACAAACTGCGGTGCTGAAATCTTCAGGTTCTATCGTGCTAGTGGAACAGGAGCAGTGAGGGTGGGAGATTTAGTTGGAGTCTACTACCCAAATCAACCAGGAAAATGGCTGGGCTGTAACAGTCCAAGTGGAGACTGTGGGAAATACACCTGTCCTGGGACACCCTCCACTACGTATGGCTTTCAGAGCCAAGACAAGTGGACTCTTTGTGGAGGAGAGGTGTTCAAAATATACGCAAAAGGAAAGCCTCTGAACAGTTTTATTACTGAACGCGACATCATCATGCTGTATTATCTCGTAGGCAACAAGTGGGTGAACCTTGCGAATACTAACGTTGCTCGTGGTAGTGGCCCAGGCACAACACGGCCACCCTCCACTAGCACATATGAAAGAAATTGGTCATACACATTGGATGTTTGGAAGCAATGAACACTTATAAACTCATGCTTTTACTCAACATGCATAGTTAATATACAAACTTTTGTTTTTCACACATTAATGTTTTTCAAGTCACTTTATACATCGAGTTACAATCATGTATTGCAATATAATTGAACATTTCCCGATCTACGGTATAGTGTGTGGGTGGATCAAAGGCGCTGCACAGGGTTATACACACCTGACTCAGCAACATATTCGCTGCAGTTGCAACTGCAGGAGCTGAGTCAGGAGTATGTACAGCAGCACAGTTAATTTGAAACAAAATTTCGTTTTTGCAGTGGAAGAGCCAATTCTTTCTAGTCCTCACTAGAATTACTTTGGGGGGGGGGGGGTTGACACATATAGTTTAACTATGCAGTATACGGAGAGCATTGCATCTTTAGAGGTACATAATCAAACTTCCGACTATTGGAGGGGGGGGGGGGGAGGTTGACACATATAGTTTAACTATGCAGTATACGGAGAGCATTGCATCTTTAGAGGTACATAATCAAACTTCCGACTATTGGAGGGGGGGGGGGGGAGGTTGACACATATAGTTTAACTATGCAGTATACAGAGAGCATTGCATCTTTAGAGGTACATAATCAAACTTCCGACTATTGGAGGGGGGGGGAGGTTGACACATATAGTTTAACTATGCAGTATACAGAGAGCATTGCATCTTTAGAGGTACATAATCAAACTTCCGACTATTGGAGCAGCGACTTCAGTAAACCAGTAAAAACTTCCAGGAAGGTTTGGTGGGGGGGGGGGGGGGTGGGATGGCGGGGGGAGGCATAACACTGATAGGTGCATTACTAGAGCATTCTGTGTACTAGTGTGGAGACTATCTCACCTTCTTCCTCTTCCTCACTGGCATCTTCCTGGCTGAGTCTGCTGCCGCTCTCTCCAGTAACACCCTGTTTGCCTCCGCTGCACCCTGGAGCTATACAATAATATAAATATAATGAATATTACTTTTAGAATCCTTATGAATGAATAAATGTACATGTAAATTCAAATCCAAAAACTTTTCGACGTAACCTTGACTGTCCTGTCCTGGATTCTCTTTCTGTGCCATTGCTCCTCCATCAGACGTCCCTCCAGGTTTTTCACCTTGCTCTGGAATGATAGAGGGAGGGAGGGAGGGAGGGAGGGAGGGAGGGAGGGAGGGAGGGAGGGAGGGAGGGAGGGAGGGAGGGAGGGAGGGAGGGAGGGAGGGAGGGAGGGAGGGAGGGAGGGAGGGAGGGAGGGAGGGAGGGAGGGAGGGAGGGAGGGAGGGAGGGAGGGAGGGAGGGAGGGAGTTTAAATGCATGTACACATACTTCTGACCTCCAGACCCTAGAATATCAGCAATAAAACTGTGAGACCATTAATGTACATCCACGCTTACACCTACCTCTGTTAAGGAGTGTACGGCGGACATCTTAGCGTGCTCCTGCTCCAGTCTCCTCAGCTTCTCCTCTGCCTCTCTACTGAGGACAGGGGTCACCTTGGGCTGAGGAAAGAGATCAGATTCAAACTACTGCTGAAGCTATGTACAGCATTGACAGCTCCTAGCACATCTCTCAGACCACATCTGTATAAGCGGGTTATCAGGACTGTAGCAAGCTATTTAAGTCTCGCTTACTGCATGTATAAGTATGCAGCAGCTACAGGGTATGCTCCCACCCAAGGATAACCTTTTCAAATTGGATGCTTGGAGATCACTATAGGTTAGAGTTCTCAAATGAAAATCTGACTTCTCAAATGAAGGCTCGAATTTCCAAATGTACGTTCAAAGTTTAAAACGTTGTTCAAATTCTAAATGTACATGGTTATTTGTCCTCTCTGCATTTTATTAAAACCCATTCCTACACCAACAACTTTAAGCCACAAAGGTAACACTACGAGCTTATGAACTACCACAGTGAGAGCACGGTGGCTCTCATAAGCTCCTGGTAGAACTACAAGAGAAACCTGTGTGTGTGGTGTGGTGTCCATCCTCCTCCTCCTCCTCCTCTGCTCCTCCAGCAGCTCTCTCTGTTGTTTCTCCAGCAGCCTGCCCCTCGCAAGAGCCTCATGTTGGCCCGACTCTGCATACTGTAGTCTCTCACGCATGCACTCCAGCTCTTGTGCCTGCTGCTTGAACTTGGCATCAATTGACTCCAAACGTACTTTCAGATCTGCATGCAAAACATATAATGCAAATTTTAAGTATGTAAGGTCACTAGTCTTGTGTAATGCATTGATCAACTACAGAAATGTGTTTGCTATTTTTCTCTGCAAGTAACAAGCAGTAAATTTGTGTGTTTGTGTATGCGTGAGTGTGCACAGTGTGTGTTGAATGTATGTATGTGTGTGCGTGTGCACAGTGTGTGTTGAATGTATGTATGTGTGTGTGTGTGTGCACAGTGTGTGTTGAATGTATGTATGTGTGTGTGTGTGCACAGTGTGTGTTGAATGAATGTATGTGTGTGTGTGTGCACAGTGTGTGTTGAATGAATGTATGTATGTGTGTGAGTGTGCACAGTGTGTGTTGAATGTATGTATGTGTGTGCGTGTGCACAGTGTGTGTTGAATGTATGTATGTGTGTGTGTGTGTGCACAGTGTGTGTTGAATGTATGTATGTGTGTGTGTGTGCACAGTGTGTGTTGAATGAATGTATGTGTGTGTGTGTGCACAGTGTGTGTTGAATGAATGTATGTATGTGTGTGAGTGTGCACAGTGTGTGTTGAATGTATGTATGTGTGTGCGTGTGCACAGTGTGTGTGTTGAATGAATGTATGTATGTGTGTGTGTGTGCACAGTGTGTGTTGAATGTATGTATGTGTGTGCGTGTGCACAGTGTGTGTTGAATGTATGTACATGTACGTGTACATGTACGTGTGTGTGTGTGTGTGTATTCTCTATTCTATCTCAGATCTTGGGCCGACCACACAATGCTCACCTTCTTGCTCAGGTGAGGAGGAAGAGGGATACCCGGGGAGGGGAGAGGCATGGGAGGAGGACAGAAGCAGGGGACTTCCCCCCTCCACTTGCACTGCCCTCTCGGTCCCCCTCACCTGTCGCTGGGTCTCCTGAGCAAGATGGCGGAACTTGTCTGCTGCTGCCACCCTCTCCAGCTCAAGTGAGCGGATCTTATCCTGGAGAGCCTTCAGAGCTCTGATCATAGCTGCACAGGTAGAACATCACACGTATGCGTGCACAAGTAGACTGTCAAACATCACTGATAGACACAATGTAGACAGCTATCTAGCAAGATACGTAGATAGATAAATATGTTGATTGTTGGTTACTGAGCAGCTCCATGAGTTGCATTCCTACCACAAAGAAAATGGTCTGGTGAGTCAGTGGTGATACGAGTACAAAGTGACCAATAAAATAGCAAAGTAGTGTTTATTGAAACAATGAAGAGTCCTACTGTTCAATGTGATATCATCCTTTGACACAAAGCAATTTGTAATATACCCACACCTACAAGGCCCACAAGCCCAAGGATTCAGGCTAGTGTCACCAGCCTCATCCCTGAGTGGGTTAGCCTCATAAACAGGTTCATTCTTCACGTGGGAAAGAGCCTGGGTACGAGCCTATGAGCGGGTTGGGTTTGGGCATGAGACTACAGTTCCCTCACCTTCACTGTTGCTGTCTGGTGACCCATGCTGTGGCAGGTCTGCACTGTGTGTGTGGAACACCTCTGTGAGGGGTCCATACTGCCTCTCCAGATGGTCGGGTACCTCTGCTATGCTCGAGAAGTTGGAGGTGGTCTCAGCACTCAGTGGATCCTCCATACGTCAACCAGTCCCTAGGGCAGGGAAGACGAGTGTCAGATAAACGTTTTCATAAGGTACCAGCATGCATCAAATCCCAAAGATTAAGAAAAAACTGTTAATTGTTGGGCCAGATGAAGTGCACATGTACAATGCTGACGACTTGTTTGCCAAAACCCTGTGAAAATGACACTAGGCAACAAAACCCCCTGCCAGTCACTATCAAGGAGTGCACAGTCATACATTTACATGTAAAGGGTGTGGTTTGCCACATTGGCACGGTGTACGTATCAGAACCTTCACCAAAGTCATAGCAATACCAGCAGTTCAGCATAGTCTGGACCCTAGACACTTGAGTAAGTCTGGGGTTCAGACTACACTGTGTTGCTAGTTTACCTGTGATGGAAGTCACTGTTATGTCTGCTCATACAGGAAGCTGCTAGTAAACTGTAGTGTAGTGTAGTAGGTGTACTCTTAACGTAGTTTATCATGAGCACCTTGGGGTCCTGTTTATGGACTCATGGTTGTCTACATCTACTAACACACACACACACAGCTATTTGGTGGATGAATGTAGGGCGCTTTCAATGTCAATGGTCACAGAGCCGGAGATTCTGACACCAAATTTGAAGTTGGGGGCGGGGTCGAAAGTGCTACAGTTACCGACCAGCTACTAAAAATCATGTTTTCAGAACTCACCTAATCTCACCAAATGTAGTCTTGAGCTTAGGAGCTTATAGAGCTCTGGGCTAACTTGATTCAGTTCAAACTTGAACGGGCGTTTCGTTCTGTTTGGCTCCACAACATGCGCATGCGTACAAAACCGGTATTAATTGACCTTTAACCTTCAACCTTTGACCGTCACGTGGATAACAACTCTGTGGGAGTGCACTTACAACTTGGATCGGCCTGTCGAGTTATTCCGTATTGTATTTGTATTATGTTACGACTGTCCAGATGCAGAAATAATTGGGCAATAAGGTCAGCTACTTGGTAGTTGAGTATTATGCTATCTTCCTGCAAGGGAGTACTGTAGTATCTGAGCATATACAGGGGTACTGAGCAACAATTACCAAGAAATTCAAGTCAAGAAAGAAAGCTGGGAACGGATCATAGGCATAGAATGCTACCAGTGAAATGAGTAATGTGCATCCAATGCCAGAGCTCCAGTGGCTCTGTGGTAGTCTTGTGTGGCCAGACCCTACCCGTGTGAGACTAGCTCTGTGACAAGAACATTCAAGGAAATTCTGAAAACCCTGTTTTTGGTAACTGTTGACAACAGATTCAGCCTGGGAGTCAAACTGTCTATCATTAATTCCACATACTAATTTTGAGCCGGTGGGTAAAAGGAAAATGAAAGCAGACAGGAAGTGGATAGAAGTGATGATACAGCGTGTTGTGGAAATACTAGCTTCTATGGCAATTTTGGTGTTTGAGAGAGTCTAGCATGTGTTGATTTGGACAAATTACCACTGGCAGTCTGCTGTAAGGGATAATAATAATAAAATGCTTACCTGTGTGGCTTTCAGTTATTATCATTGACATAACTTATACATGCTGTACACCAAGGTCAAGATTAGTATACCGAATTAAGATCATGTGATGGACAAACTCTGTGTAGTCCTGTGCTTCAATGTCAGGGCTCCAGCTGGAGAACATACTAACGGCTCAAATTGCATAGCTGTGTCAGATCTATGACATGGGGAAAACTAAATTGGACTTTGCACAGGGAAATGGGGAAGGGAGCACCTATCATTATACTACATTGTTCATATACAAAGCTAATGCAATGAGACTGAACCCTTTTTTATAGGGCTGTGCAAGGCTGTCACTGGCGGTGCCTCCATGTCTGCTCGCCACAAAGAAACAGAGCCAACCCCTTAGAAGAGGCAGGTGAGAAAATGCTACACTGTGTACAAATAGCTCATGAGCCTTCATTGACCACTGGTGAGTTGAAGAGGTGGCTGTCCCTTTTCCCAGGCACCTTCTGAATTGGAAGAAAGTTGTTTAGGAATAGACAGTGCATGGGTAGACAATGTAAATGAGACTGGGAGGAGCTGGTCAGTTACAAGTCTTTTTAGTTTGGGTACATGTAGCCTCGTATCCAGGCCACGTGGGAGGAGAGAAATGTTTGTCTCCTCCCGCGTGGCCTGGGTATGAGGCTAGGGTACATGCTGCCTCTTCTGTTGCGGTGTTTGCTGATGATGATCTGCTGTAAATAGGAGTCAAAAACAGTCTAGGCTGATTTCAAGGAGAGAGTGGCCACAGTTAATTGGGGAGACTTGGGTTATACTGACATCAAAGTGTGAATGGCTCTGTTGAGTCCTCCTCCCCCTCTCCCCTCCCCTCCCTCCAGCCAAGCTGACAGCAGGGACAAAGCTCCATGGCTACCGGGTAGACAGTGTGACTCCTATCCCAGATTTTGATCTCACAGCTGTGCAGCTTACCCACAGCCAGACTGGAGCCCAGCACCTCCACCTCGCCAGAAAGGACAGCAACAATGTCTTCGGGTGAATTGGAGGTCACTTATCAGAATTTAGCTCTACAGACGTGTACAACACACCATAGCTTTGAGACTTTAAGTTGCGAGGAAGTTTAACTGAAAGTCTCTTAGTCTGATAATTTCATTGACGAGTACATGTGTTTGATTGAAATTGATCATGCTATTGTTTCTTCTCCTCCTTCTCCTCCACCCCCCCTCCACACACACACACACACCTCCCTCAGTGTTGGTTTCCGCACGACCCCAATGGACAGCACTGGTGTTCCACACATCCTGGAGCACACAACACTGTGTGGGTCCCAGCGCTACCCAGTACGAGACCCCTTCTTCAAGATGCTCACCCGGTCCCTCTCCACCTTCATGAATGCCTTCACTGGTACGTGTGAGGCATCTTGAAGCACATAGGTATGGTCGAGACAAGATTTCGGCTCCTGACATTTTATATTCTCCCTCGCACAGCAAACGACTGGACCATGTACCCCTTCTCCTCTCAGAATGCAAAGGACTTTCAGAATCTTCTCTCAGTCTACCTCGACTGTGTGTTTTTCCCAAGGTTGAGGGAACTAGACTTTAGGTACCTGCCACATAGTGATACGCTGATTCTGATATTGATACTGATACTGATAGTTATAGTGATATTGGTATTGATACTGATATTGGTATTGATATTGACATTGATATTGACATTGATATTGATACAGATATTGATACTGATATTGATAGTTATAGTGATACTGATATTGATACAGATATTGATACTGATATTGACATTGATATTGATACAGATATTGATACTGATACTGATATTGATATTGATACTAATATTGACATTGATATTGATATTGATATATAGGCACTGGTATATGTAGTCTCATCCCCACGTCTCGTGTATATTACTTCCATTCGTTTTGGGTCTGAGGTCAAGACATGATATTGACACTGAGAATATGCTTCAAGCGTTATGATGGTGAGAATGTTGATTTTCTCTGTAGGCAGGAAGGCTGGCGTTTGGAACACCAGGATCCCCGTGATCCCTCCTCTGAGATCATCGTCAAGGGAATCGTCTTCAATGAGATGAAAGGATTCTTTGTATGTTCACAAAAAAAGTGGTAAAACTTTTCAGTTAACTCCTATACTCTTACTCCAGAGAAACCTTTCTGAGCTTCTCTTTACTCCTATACTCTCTTTTCATTATCAAATATGCAGTGTATAGAGCATTGTGAGGGCTGGTGGTTGTCTAGTGGTCATAGCTCAGTGGTCAGAGCGCTGGCAGCTCAAGCCAGGAACCCTGGGTTCAGATTTAAGTGGCTGCCATTTTTCTATTCACCTTATACCATCAAATGTGTGTGTTCCAGCTGAGGCAAGTTGTCTCAACGTGTTCTTATCTCTCCCTCTCTCAGGCCAACTCAGAGAACATTTTTGCACAGTCATTGCAGAACAAACTCTATCCCAGCCACACCTACTCTCACATCAGTGGAGGATGGCCCCACAATATCCTGGACCTCACTGTAAGTCAGCAATCACCCGGCAGTAAACATGCCACCACTCTGTGCCACTGTCAATGTGTTTAGTTTACATGAATTGTGTAGCTAATATAATACATAATATGTATGTATGTTACATCTGCTATTTCTCATCTGTAGTGGGAAGCTCTGAAGCAGTTTCATGTGAAACACTACCACCCCAGCAACTCAAGGTGAGTGAGTCACTCCTCCAGCAATCTGAACTGTTTATAGCAAGTTCTCTGCCTTTTTCCCTCCCTCATTTCTACCCATACCCACTCCTCCTCCTTCCTCTCTCTTTTCACTCTTCCTTCCTTTTGCATTAATGTACGAAGGTTTTTCACCTATGGGGACATGCCCCTCTCCCAACACTTGGAGCAGATTGAGTGTGGGGCACTGAGCAGGTTTGAGTGGTCCACTCCAAGCTTAGAGGTTCCCTTAGAGCCAAGGTGGTCCCAACCTGTGAGTGAATTGGATGAACCACCAAAGTTCATTGGTGTACGTTGAGTATATCTACAGCATGTTATGCTGAGTACTGTGTTCTACATGTAACCTTCAATTTCTAACCATAAATGGAATTGCATATAGACAGGTTGAAGAAAGAAGGGGACAGTAACATATAGAAACATGTTATGGCTTTACCATATTGCATATGATTGTTAACTTCATCCCCCCTCTCCCCCTCCCTCTCCTCCACCTCCCTCTCCTCCCTCTTCAGAGAGAGCACCACGTTCACTGTGGCATGGACCCCCTGGCTGCCGACCCCAAGAAACAGACTACTGCCAGCATCTCCTTTCTCCTTGCTCCGTAAGTCAAGGTGGCCATTCGTCAGCATAGCTTCAAACTGCTGTATGAGAGGTTTCACATTTTTGTGTATTGACTGCCTCCTCATGTGTACACATGGCTCTGTCCACTCAGCATCACGGATCCCTATGAGTCTCTGGTTGTGTCCATCCTGAGCAACCTTCTGGTGGATGGACCAGCATCACCATTCTATCAGGCACTACTTGATGCTAATATTGGCTCTGACTTCTCCCCCATGACTGGGTAAGTCTTCTGTACATGCCGTTGCTTACTTCCATTGCATTATCACGTTTGAAGCACTCTAGCACAGAAGTTTCGGGGCTTGTTTGTGCTGCAAGTATGCATGAATACTTGCTGTGTCTACACAGTGTGTATGGCCCCTGTCCAGATGGAATAATGGTCGATTTCTATCAGGAACTGCCACACATGTATGTGAATCTGACCTCTCCATTTGGTGTGCAGTGAGTGTTATTGGCTACTGGCTAGGCAAGTGTGAAACGTTCCCATCACAGGCTGCAAGATTGTCTAAGGTGTATGGATGGGGCTTGAATATTACTGGAAGACACTGTGGTGTCAATATCCACTTCAATCAGTGTTGATATTATAATTATACGGTTATGCTTTACACACACATGTGGTCAGGTATGACAGTAGCACTCGTGAATCTTCGTTCTCTGTGGGGTTGCAGGGGATACGAGAGGAGGACGTCCCCAGAGTGAAGGAGATTATCTGGAGCACTCTGGAGAGAGTAGCTAGGTAGGGTATGGTTGTGAATACATTGCAGCATTTGAAGAGATAGTCACTCAGGTTATGGTTATAGGCTGGAGAAGATAGCTAGGTATGGCTACAAGTCATGCGACTGTGTATATTATGACTTGAATGTGACTGCCACTGCTGCAGTGAGGGGTTCCCTGAGGAGAGGATAAAGGCAGTCTTGCACCTGATTGAGCTGAGACTGAAGCACCAGTCGAGTAGTTTTGGTCTCTCCCTCATCTCAGTAAGCCTTCTACACCACTGTACATGTATGCTGTGTATCTCCCACTAGATATGGTACGATACAATTACTCTGTCAATTCAGTTGAAACTATGACTAAATACTTTACGACAGTCACTCATGCCATTACTCCCTCCAGTCACTAATGTCACCATGGATACATAATGGTGATCCAGCTGCACTGCTGCAAGTGAACCACAGCGTGGAAAGATTTAAGGTAATGATTTTGTCTAACACTTCACTTTTGTAGCCTGTGTGGCTGTGTACATATGAACTGTGTGTGCAGTGTTCCCTGACCTTTCTTTACCTAGTTATCTTGCATGGTCTTGTGTGCCTCCTAGCTCTAGTACATGGCCATGGTGTAGCTATTTCAGTATTCCATTTGTTTATGTTCATCAAATGGCAACCATTAAAGCTGCGTACTTTATACAATCACTGTTAGGAGGACATGCAGTCCCCAGGTTTTCTGCAGGGCAAGTTGAGGGAATATTTTCTGGAGAACAAGCATCACCTGACACTCGTCATGACACCTGATGTAAGCACATAGTTAGAGAGGTAACCATAGCTACATGTACATGGTGTCGGGTTAGCAAAAGAATTTGCCATTTGTATTAACAGTGTGTGATGAAGGGAACTCACTCATGGTCGAAACATTTGTAAGCTCACTTTTTGCATCAGGATACGCACACTCACCTCTGGAGAGAGCTTGTGAAAAGATGTTTTGTTTATTCACTGGGCAAAATGAATCGAGACCTAGCCTGAATTTCAACTGGTAATGAAGTTACACTACCTCCAATTTGCAGGAGCACTATGAGCATCGGTTAGCAGAGGAAGAGCGAGCGAAGCTAGAGAGGAAAGTTTCTTCTCTCTCAGAGGAGCAACGGGCTCACGTCTACCAACAAGGACAGCAGTTGCTCGAGGACCAGGAGAAGCAGGAGGGAGCAGACTGCCTGCCAACACTGCTGGTGTCTGGTTTGTGAAATATCTTACTCAGTGTGCTTATTGTTAATGAACACGAACAGAGAAAAAGGACATACTTAGCCTCATTCCCAGGCTCTCCCCGCTAAGGAGGGGGAGAGCCTTCATCATGCATAATGAGGTAGAAACGACATAATTGCACATGGACACACACAAAAGTTTACCTACATAGCTCAGAGCTCATGATCACAGCACATAGCCAGCTGCTACAATGGCACAAAATCCACTGGCTAGCTACAGTAGTAGTAAATCACAATGTAGACGGGTGTAGTAGATTCCTGGTATGTCAGACACAGCATCTGATGGGCTGAATGGCAAGAAATTTCATGTGTTGTGTGTTGTATGCTAGCGTTGTTATTGACCAAGTTGTCAACACTGACTCAAGAAATGGACTATAGTTTAGGTGGGAAGCTATATATCGCTGACTGCATAACCTAAAGCCATATCTACCTGAAAAGAAGACTGTAGTAGTCTTGAAAGAACTTACGCTTGAACATGCATGGGCAGCTGGCTCAGTCCACCCCTGCCGTGATTAAGTCTTGTTTACCCCTGACGTTGTCACACATGTAATAAAATGTACCAAGCTCTAGCGAGGAGAGCCTGGGAATGAGTGACACTGGACTTTGATCGAGATTTATGGCACACACTAGTGTTTGTAAATTGAAATTCTTATCTAAACTCACTGCTTCACTGCCATCTTATCTCCTATGGTTGGCAGCAAACTCACAAGTAAATACTTAAGGAGCCTACATTAAGTATACATGTACTTACATCTGAGCAATGTCCATGACATGTAGGGTGAACAGAAAATTTTTCCTGTAAGCACCCTTTTTGCACACTACTTTGAGGCAAAAGTGGGGAGGGGGCATTTGCTCAAATACTCAATTATCATCAAGCATACGCCACAATGTTATGCATAAGGTCGACAACTACGACTGCCACAGCTTTCTGGAAGAACATCAACATGTACTATGGGAAATCAGTGGCACCTGTGTTGATAGGCATCAAAGCAACTTGCGTCATCAGTGGTGACAGGGGACAACCCTGTGTAAGCTCGTACCATGAGCAACGAAAACCTAGGCAGTGGCCAGCTAACAAGGCTAGTGATTTCATGTGCATCCGTCCGCCCGCCCGTCCATCTGTCCGTCCATCTGTCCGTCCATCCATCCATCTGTCCATCCATCCACCCACCCACCCATCCGTCCATCCATCCGTCTGTCCGTCCATCCATCCATTTAGGCTGCTATACAGTGCATTTACACATAATTATGTAAGTAAACTGCTGTACAATGTAAGTTATTACGTGTACATAAGTAGTACAGGATTAAACTTTCATGTTTCTGGGGTTGTTAGTACAAAGTTCTCCACTCTGAAACTATATCTCAACTAGTGTAACAAACAGGTATTTTAGGTGGGGCGATGGATACTCCTCCAAGGTAGATGGTGCACAATGGATTTCAACCATTCTCTCCTACTGTGGGAGGGATAATGGGGCATGGTGCGCCCTTCCTCCATATGTTGTATCGGATCCCCTTCTTCCCCTTCTACCCCTCCCCCTCCCACTCCACTCACAACCCACCCAGCCATGGTGAGACCTGCGGAGGGGAGGAACGAGGCGATGACTCCTGCTACACTCGTCGTATCAATGCTGTTCATAACCAACCACAAGTAGAGTATAGTTCCAAGTATGACTATGGCAGAAGAGAGAGCTGGAACAGTCAGCAAAAGCACTACCTTGTAAGCACTCATATTTTTGTTCTTTAACTGTTGAGGGATGCTAATGAAAACAGCTACAAAGGCTGTTAGACAGAAGAAGGTGGCCCAGGTAGAAGTGAGCAGGGAGGTTACCCGCAAGGGGAGCACAATGACCCAAATGACCGTTGGTAGAATGGCCAGGGAGAGGAGGTGGACAAAGAACATGAGACTCCAGAGAGCTAGTGAACGGACATGCGCCTGCTGGTTGTGTTTGCTACAAAAGATTGTGCAGCAGAAACATCTTGAGAGGATAACTGCAACTCTTGGAACATGTAGTTGGAATGGTTTCATGTTCAGAGTCTCTTGTAGAGTATGTGTAGACTGATTGTTGGACTGTTGTGGCATATTTTTCTCTTCGTGACATTCGGTGATGCGCTTTGCAATTATCAAGTCCAGTAAGCAGAAGAAAACCACAAATGCTAGCTTCAAAATGTTGAACTGGTTGGATGATACAGTGTCCAAGAAGAACCAAATTTCAAATCCTAGAATAAAACCATTACACAGGGTAGCAACAAGAGATACTGCCCAAAAGAACGAGTACCACTGGTTTTGCTCATTGTCCGTCTTTTCAACAATCCACTTGTAACAGGATGGAGCCGAGTATCCCATGGCAACAGCCATCAGCAAAGCAGATAGAACATAGATGGCACATAGGATGTTTTGGAGATATTCAGTTGCTTCAATGTTGCTGTACCCCTTGTAAAATGAGTACACTGTCACTGGTGTATTATTCTGAGATACGGCATGTGCCTTCAACTGCAAATGGTGTGGGTTGGAGAGAAAAAGGGAGGATTAATCACTATGTGTACCACACATTTTAAAGCCCTGCAATTATGGTTTGGTAATAGCACAACCACAGACTTCACCCTCCTTTACCACATGATCTTAGCTGGTGGTGCATACGTACATGGCACGGTTGCGTATGCAGGACCTTTGACTTGTACGCTGCAATATGTACTCAAGGTCTTAAGGGCAGGGGAGGAAAGAGTGTAAATCTAAGAGCCTGGAAACATGATGCATCTCAACCTCATTCTAGGCTATGTTACAACTGTAAAACAAACAAAAATGTTCCTATAACCTCATGTCAAGTAAGTCAACAGATGGGCTACTTTACAATGTTAGCTGCTACATGTAATTCTAGCCTTACCCATGATGTTAGGTCAGCTAGCACAGTAAGCATTTGGTCTTCTGATGGCATACATGGCAGCTGTTCATGCAACTCCAGTGTCAGATTGAGATGAACGTGCATGGATGAAAGTGGATGGTACTGATTTCCACATTCTCTGAGATTGACAGCTACAGCTCCTGCTTTCTGAAGCAACAGGTCCAGTAGGTGCAACTGGAAGCTGTTCAAGAACATGGGGTCAATGTAGGCAAGTATTGCAGTACTACTCCAAGGGATGCACCTTGAGTGTTCTACAGGTGCTTGAGGGAACTTGACATTGTCTTCATCACAAGCAGGAGTAGTGTTGTGCCTATTATTACTTTCAATGTTGTTATTGTGATATATTATATTGTAACCAACATGACCATATACAGGGGGTGATTCTGAACTTGGCAGGTATTCCTCCCGTAGCTTGTATCGATTCTCTGAGCTAGCAAGGAGGGCATGCTCAAATGCTTGGTGAAGTTGGTAGCAGGTTTTGTAGGAAAACTTCTCAGGACAGTAGCCAGTGGATAGTGGCAGCAGGAATGATGTAATAAGCAGGAGAGTAGGAGGGAGCATGCAGTGACCTACAGACATACTTAGCAGCTGTGTGTAGTGAAGAGAAACATGCAGAGTAGTCCCAACTGGAAACATTTGAAATGTACACAACCCTATAACTCCACCTGGTGACTTTTCATGCGTGTAACACAGAGTGTCTACTTCTATATGTATGAACTTGACCTTTTGCTATACTACCATAAAGATCAGTGTGATGCTCACTCACCTTCACAGTGTGATGAATCCGACACCAGTGTGTCTAGCTCTGTACCGTACATTTATGCTTGACTGTCTGCTTATTGTGTAGTACCCTTGCTTTATATGGTGATAGCTGTATGGAGAAACCCAGGGTATCCCACTTAACCTGAGTGTAGTATTATCACCACTAAAATCCAACTTGTATTGTCTAAACTATGCAAGATGAATATAGGACATTGACACGTGATTGCCTTAGAACACTCACACTGTAACAGAGCACAACACAACAGAGCAGTGACAAAACCTTCTACACTTTGGACATCTGCATTGTTCACTGTTCAGTGATTTTGGCTTCTTACAATTGGTGGTGTCGTATTGGGTGCACTTTATCCCTGGTTTGGTGTCTAAATAACGTATCCCTGGAAAGTTTTGCTGATCTGTGGGTATACATTATTGAGAGGCCTTAGCTATAGGCTGGTCTTTACCTACTGAGTAAAGCTATAAATACCAGCCTTTGCCACATTACTCCAATGTGCATTGGAAATAGGCTCTTCACTAGCAGAAAGGGTGGGACAAGGGAGGTGGGCAGGTTTAGGCACGGGGTGGGAGTATGGTTCTCACATGGCATGGTTATGAAGGAAATTTGCAAAAGTGTCTGCTATTTCTATTCCAAGATTGCACATTCTTGAGATATCATCTATGTTGGATACTTTAAATAATCTGGGGTATAGGTACAAATATATTAGCATAAAAGGTTTAATTTTTGCATCTTGGGGTGTGGTTTATACTACTAAAATTCCCATAGAGTATGTATCAAGCATCCACCACGGAATAAGCGCCCATTCCCTCTTTTTACTCAAGTTCAGGGTTGAAAAGAAATGTAGTATGGGGCCACCTATGCAGAGGTACAATAGCTGACACAGCAATTAGTGTGCAAATGTAACGGCAATTTCACCAGTGTTTATCTCTAAATTTGAATAATCTGTGGCCATGAAATACGTAAAGACCAGCCTATAGCTAAGGCCTCTCAATAATGTATACCCACAGATCAGCAAAACTTTCCAGGGATACGTTAGTTTCAAGCGCTATGGTTTGGTAAGGATGATCACAGCAACAATCAATCGCTTGCCAACTATATCGCTGATTCTTGCTTGGAAAAGCTATGGACACAGAAGATAGGACAAAGATTGGCAGGGAAAGCAATTTTAGGCCTAAGAACATATAACAGGTTGAGCAGCATGCACATCGTAGGTAGGCAAATGCTACATGTGCCTAATTGTCTTGTATACCTAGCTAGTGCCCATCTCCCTCTATTGCTACATTCTAATGTACCCAAACATGGGTATTTAATAAGTACTCTACAGTAATAGACAGCCGAATGAAATAACATCTTTTCTCAGATTGTGTCTGTGCCAAGTTTTTACCTGTGTATTTAGGAACTGTATCGTGAGACGCTACATTTGAGATGTTACTACCTAGCACCTGACTGTCTTTCTTTCTTGCATGAGATAGCAGTCCCTGTCTTCTGATCATCCCAATGTAGCTGTAGTCACTCTCAAATAGCTACCATCCTTCTGGAGTTGTAGCCACAGTTTTGGACTCACAATATAATACTGTAGGACATTCAAGAAAATATATGACATGTAATGCAAGACCAAGAAGGATATGTGTATATTACACGTAACAGCAAGATGTGTTTGAAGACCTGACCAGACTTTGATGATTGCTTGCTTCCTGCAGATGTGGAACGAGATATTCAGTACACAAAGTTGGAGCTTGACTATCCAGGTGTGTGAATACATGTATGAACAAAACACTCACAGAAGAAATGCAAGCAGGAGACCCTGCCTTGATATGTATACTTGTGGTGCTCCAAGGAAGGAGAATATACTTTTGTTACTTTTGACAATTTTCATTTTCTAATAAGTCAATATGAATGTTCTCTAACCTTTTTTTTGCCAAAGAGTATATAATTAGTTGCATGTAAACTACATGGCTAATGGTTCACAGTACATATACTGCAGTAACGTATACCACCTTACTATGTGTACAGGTGGAGTGCCAGTGCAGTATGTGGAGCAGCCCACCAATGGAGTGACATACTTCCGTGCCATCTCGGGCATCAGTATGCTCCCAGAGGACCTGATGATATATGTACCACTATTCTGTGCCATCATCACACAGTGGGTGACTTGTATACTCACATTCCTCCAAGTACAGCTACATGATGAATCTCGGGTGTGCATTATGTTCTGATCATGCACACCAGAAAGAATCTTGGGTCTGCATTAGGTTCTGACTCTATCATGCACACCATAAAGAATCTCGGGTCTGCATTAGGTTCTGACTCTATCATGCACACCAGAAAGAATCTCGAGTGTGCATTAGGTTCTGACTCTATCATGCACACCAGAAAGAATCTCGAGTGTGCATTAGGTTCTGACTCTATCATGCACACCAGAAAGAATCTCGGGTGTGCATTAGGTTCTGACTCTATCATGCACACCAGAAAGAATCTCGAGTGTGCATTAGGTTCTGACTCTATCATGCACACCAGAAAGAATCTCGGGTCTGCATTAGGTTCTGACTCTATCATGCACACCATAAAGAATCTCGGGTCTGCATTAGGTTCTGACTCTATCATGCACACCAGAAAGAATCTCGGGTCGGCATTAGGTTCTGACTCTATCATGCACACCAGAAAGAATCTCGAGTGTGCATTAGGTTCTGACTCTATCATGCACACCAGAAAGAATCTCGAGTGTGCATTAGGTTCTGACTCTATCATGCACACCAGAAAGAATCTCGAGTGTGCATTAGGTTCTGACTCTATCATGCACACCAGAAAGAATCTCGGGTGTGCATTAGGTTCTGACTCTATCATGCACACCAGAAAGAATCTCGAGTGTGCATTAGGTTCTGACTCTATCATGCACACCAGAAAGAATCTCGGGTCTGCATTAGGTTCTGACTCTATCATGCACACCATAAAGAATCTCGGGTCTGCATTAGGTTCTGACTCTATCATGCACACCAGAAAGAATCTCGGGTCGGCATTAGGTTCTGACTCTATCATGCACACCAGAAAGAATCTCGGGTCGGCATTAGGTTCTGACTCTATCATGCACACCAGAAAGAATCTCGGGTGTGCATTAGGTTCTGACTCTATCATGCACACCAGAAAGAATCTCGGGTCGGCATTAGGTTCTGACTCTATCATGCACACCATAAAGAATCTCGGGTCGGCATTAGGTTCTGACTCTATCATGCACACCAGAAAGAATCTCGGGTCGGCATTAGGTTCTGACTCTATCATGCACACCATAAAGAATTGGTTATCTGGTAATGATAGAGCTTTGTGGTGACATTCAATTATGTAAACTGTGAAATCATCCCAGGATACCCATGTAACATTTTATCCATGTACATATATCCGGATACCAAATTGACATCAGTTCCACAGAATTTACTGTACTAACATAATTTGTGTGTGTATTTCTTCACAAATGAGTCTTAACATGTACATGTACATGCACTCCTCTTTGCAGAATGGGTGCTGGTGATTTGGATCACCGCCAGTTTGCACAGCAGTGTGACCTCTACACTGGAGGGCTCCATGTCTCTCCCCACGTGGTCCAACACCACACCAACATGTGTGGCTATGACCAGGGGGTGCTGTTCACCTCCCACTGCCTGGACAGACACCTACCATACATGCTGTCCCTCTGGGAGGACATCTTCACTAGGTATACAGTGCATGGATTGACTCATCATCACGATTTCAGCATGAAACTACACACATTCAGCGTGAAGCTGTTGCTGCCTCCATGCAGCTTTTGATCACTTGTAGTCAACAAATACAGAGCGTAGACAGTAACTGATTAACAATCTCAAGTACTTTTCACGTAATATCCATTCAAAGGTGGGAGAAGGACTTTTGCAAACCAGCATCAATACACCTATTTGACCTCATATCACTATGAAACATGTATTAACTAACAGCAATAATATTATGTGCTACCATGTGGTCAGATAGGTGTATTGATGCTGCCTTGCAAATAATTGGACCAGTGATTGTTCAGGACTCCAGGGAGGGGTCAATAAATTCTTATTGTAACCATGGAGCAGATAACTGTACACATTACATCCTCCCACAGTCCTAACCTGCAGGACCAGGAAAGGCTCCAGACACTAGTGAACATGGCTGCCACCAACATGGCCATGAGCATTGCCAATGCTGGTCACAGTTTTGCGATGGCTGCCTCAGCTCGAGACCTCTCCCCTGCAGCTCACCTCTCTGAGCTGTTTGGAGGAATCACTCAGGTGCGACCACTAGCAGTTATGAAACTGCTTATTAGATCAGTACAGTCAGAGGATATGAAATTGTGGAGCTGGTCAAAAAAGGTTGCTGGTAGATGTGTATGATAAAACTCCTGCTTGAACCCCAAGCAAAACTCAGCAGGAAGCATCTTATAGTGTGCTGGACTGAACTACTGACATGAGGCCTGGTATTGGCTGAAATGCGTCCTGCACAGTGGGTGACTTTACATAACATCTAGGCCTGCATGCCTTTTTGTATTCAGGGAGATGCAGTTCATTGATTGTTCATGAAGTTGCACATGACATGTACTGGAGAGCATGATATACGTGTATATAGTCTCAATATTGCACTACCATACCTACACCCTAGGTGGAGTTCTTAAAGCAGGTAGCCGAGCGTGAGGATTTGTCCTTGGTGCTGCAGAAACTTGGCAACATAGCTGCAGAGGTACTGGACTGTGGGTCCCTGAGGTAAGTAGGACTTCTCTTGTACAGCAGTTACAGTGGTATATGCGTAGCAGCGCTGGGGTTGGTTTTGGGTCTGGGACTGAGACTGGATGTCAGGTAGACATCTGATAGAGTAGCAAATCAGTCTCCTCACTATATGTGGCAATTAAGTTCTACCAGGACTTGTCACAATGCCTGTCTCCTCTGTCTAGGTGTGCTGTCAACACTAGCAGTGGTAACATGGAGACTGTGATGAATGCCATGGAGGGCTTTATTGATACTCTGCCTGGTAGCAGGGCTGACATCCCTAGCTACACAGAGGTAAGAAACAGCCAACGTTCAGTCTCTTGATGACCTTCACTATGCACATTGCAATTGTGCTCATGCATTAAGGCTCAGTAAGGAGCAGTTCATTTGTTGAGTCCATATCATGGGATTCTGAACTTCTTTCAGCTGCTGAACTCTTAAGCTAAAACTGTAAAAAAATTGTAAATGACTTGAAACACCTTCCAGCTAACTCAATATATCTTCAAGCACATCTCAATTATTACACCCAACAGCAAACCAACAAACAACGCTTTTACCAGTTCCAACTAGCGTCTCTTGTTGCGTAATATCGTAATTATGTGCAGTAATCTTCCAGTGATTATGAATCTCCTTCAAGCTTATAACTTTGGTGCACAAGCCTCAGCTATTCATGTATTCAATGCTTCTGTGAACCAAAGCTATTGTATGGGCTACATCCACAGTCTGTGACAGGCATCACTATTGTGATTGTGTTACTTACATATAGGATTCTGAATTTCAAAGCAAAGGTGGTGGAAATGTGTTTTACCAGATGCCGTTCCCTGTGAACTATGTTGGACAATCACTCAGAACTGTCCCATATACACATGAAGATTCACCAAGGTACCAGATATTGCCTCACACTAGTACACCCATGCAATATGATGTAATATGAGAGGAGCATTGTTGCATGCTTTATAGCCTATCGTAAGTCTAACTGCACCTCTTGCATAGTGTTGTATGGAGTTATAGTGTTTGTATGGAGTTATAGTGTTTGTATGGAGTTATAGTGTTTGTATGGAGTTATAGTGTTTGTATGGAGTTATAGTCTGAACTGCCACAGGTAATTATTTGACCTAAACGTACATGGTCTTAAACTAGGCACATGTATAAAAACACTATGTCAACTCCATACTACATAATTGTCTATTGCTGTTGGACTCCATATACGTTGTACCTCTTGCATGTGCCGCTTGTCTGCCTGCTGTTACATGGCTGCTCATGTTGATTGTCCAAACAACAGTCCAACTATTTCTTGAACTCACTTTAGGCTAAGGATACTGGCAAGACTGCTGAGTGCAAAGTTCCTTCATAGGGAGATCAGGTTGGTAGACATCTGTCTGATCCCCTGGCTTCCACACCTCAGCTAGTGACAGGAATCAGTCAACTGAGAGTTTGATTAACCTATTAGACTTACTTAGGCTTACTATTGAATGTTCAGCTTCTGCCTGGCCTGCAAACATTTTGTATTTAACAAACAGCAAATTTGTATATCATTACTACTGCTTGCTCAGTAAAAGTCAAACTAAAAAAGTAGGACTAAACTGTAAAGCACAATACTTATGTTGTTGCAATACTACATTTGAAGCATGCCTGCTAAAACATGATCAGCATGCATAGTTCAATCGTTTACCATCTTTACATTTAGGGAGAAAGGTGGGGCCTATGGGTCTGGGGTAAAACAAGGAGACAGTGTCTTCTCGTTCTTCTCATACAGGTAAGCCTCAACTCTGGTGAATAATATAACAAACAGCATACCTTCATAGTCCAGCTAACTATTGCAGTCTCTCATGCAGTTTAGTCATAATGGCTATGCTTTTTTCATTTTTACCATTATAGTTCAGTAATGTCTTTGAAATGTATAAAGCCATAGACAGTCATCACTCAAATCACAATTATAATGCCTACTTTCTGTTGTATAAAGGGACCCGAACTCTCTGGCCACACTGGATGTGTTCCAGGATGCCATTGACTGGGCAGTGAGGGGAGACTTTTTTGACAAGGACATGGATGAGGCAAAGCTCTCCGTGTTTTCTCAGGTGAATTATCATGGCGTACGGTAGTACGCCATATGTAGGGATGACCCCGAAAAAAAATGGCCGCCACATTAAAAGTGCACAAATAACACGCTCGAAATGTCTTCGTTAGATTAGTCAAAGGCCTGTATGAGCCATATCAGGCATTATCGAGTGTTTTCATGAGCAAAGAGACTGTTAAGTTTGCTAGAAAGTATCGCTAAGCACCAGACCGGCAAGTCGCCAAAACGGACAAATCGTCTATCTTCTGACTTTCTTCTTCTTCTTCTTCTTCTTCTTCTTCTTCTGCCTCTCACCGCGATAGCACGATAACGGCTGGAGCTTTTACAACGATTCAAACGCAAAACAACAGGATAAATCACTAGGTATTGCACCTGCCACTTATCGGTCTAAAAGAAAGAACTCAAACTTGTCGGCGATTCTCAGGTAATCTCACACTTACGCTAGCTGCTACACGCCATTTTGCTCGAATTAAATATTACTCATAATTACGTCACCAGGGTTCAACTGAGCACGTGGTTTAGTAGAATTGAGCGTTGCAGTTTGCAAATCTGATTTCGTGGATTAGTTGACGTAGTTGTGCTGCACTTTACATCGAACGCAATATGCGTAATGTCCGCAAGAAACGAGCAAAGTACAAGCAGAACTACCTGCGAAACAAATGGGAAAAAAGGCAAGCGTCCCGTAATAATTACTGGAAGGACCCGGAGAAACACAGGGCATCTTCCCGGGCGTCCTCCCATGCCTGTTATTGGAAAGACCCTGAGACGAAAAGGGCGTCCTCCCATGCCTGTTATTGGAAGGACCCTGAGACGAAAAGGGTGTCCTCCCATGCCTGTTATTGGGAGGACCCTGAGACCTCTTCCAGGGCATCCTCCCATACCCGTTATTGGGAGGACCCTGAGAAAGGAAGGGCAGCTTCCCGCGTATCCTCCCATACCCGCTATTGGGAGGACCCTGAGAAAGGAAGGGCAGCTTCCCGCGTATCCTCCCATAGTAGTTATTGGAGGAACCCTGACAAAAAAAGGGCAGCAGCTCGTATGACTAATTTGAAGGCTGCAAAAGCCAAGCTCAAGTGGTATAGACGGTACTATGCCAGCTAGTGTTTTAACCATGCATCAAGTACTTCATATGACTTAGAACACTAGCTACTGATATTCAATTTCAAGTTTTATTGTCAACTTTCACATTTCAAATTTGCTTGTTATAGTCATTTACATGCATATAGTACACAATCATACAATGTTTACTGCGAGTTGATGGTAGCACTTTGGCTGGTGTCTTCTTAACATCCTCCTTTTGTGTTGTGCCTGAGTCTTCATATTCCTCCAACGAAGCAAGTGGCAGCCTATTGGTAGCTTGGTATACTCAAACTCTAGTAGCACTGAGTCAACAGTGCATGGCTTCATTCCAAACTTCTGCACTAGAGGTGGCCACAGAACTGGCGGTTGTTCAGCTCCACAGACCCCTATGCGTTCGTTTCAAACCCATTTAGACTATAGCTACTCACCATCAAACAGTTCTGTAATGGGATGGGGTCTTACGACTCAATACTCTGGTGACAGTCTATGGAGAGTTTTTCGGTGAACCCATTAGTAGTCCACGTGAAATGAGCACAGGATTTATAAGCTTGCATGCAAAGCCTTATTAAACTCATCTGCTTTTCACTTGGTTTTTATGAGGCTTTGCTTGGACTGTACTTCTAAACCCCCCGAAGTTTGATGTTTGGATTGACGATTTCACTTCAAAGCGTTTGAATTTATGACAATTCTTAGCTCTTTCTACTATCATACTGTACACACCATGCATCTTCCCCTCGGCCTACCCTCCCATGTCACTTCTCTCTTACCATTCCTAAACCAAAAAAAAAACAAAGCAAACAAGTCACAAAAAAGTTTTCTCAATGAAAACAAGCACATGTAGGGATGGAACCCTCAAAAACCAACCAAACAAGATAGGAACAACACCACAATACTTTTACACCATCCCTACATCTTGTGCCATTTTGCCAACCACGTACACCACAAAACCCTTCAAATTTAATTTTTTAGGGTTTGTGCTTTTAGTTTAGTTATAGTTAGTTTTTATTTAGAAAATACTTTTGGTTTAGTTTAGTTCTAGTTTCCCAGTTTTACAAAATTTTAGTTAGTTATAGTTTCAACCACTGAAACTCTAAAACCCCTTACTAAAAGGTATTTAGTTACACTTATTGTTGAAAACAGGCTGTATTCTGTTTTAGTACAGTTACGGTTTCTTCTTGTACGTCCTTGGACGTTTTAGTTACAGCCCCCAAGTTAGCAAGAAATTTAAGTTGCACTTTTGGTTAACTAAATTTTAAAAAGGCCATACTAAAATATGTTTAGTTAAAGTTACAGTTAACTAAAACAACACTGCACACCAGCTACACCCACAAACCAACAAACAACCTTTCTCCCTACAACTAGCTACCTACCCCACAAACCCTTCAAACACACCACCATGTCGTTAACTACGGACCGACCCAGTACTGCTCACACCACATGCAGCCTTCACTTACAAGACAACCCTTACCTGCCACGCCCAGCAGCTACAAAAGCCCACAACATACGCAACCCACTCCAACATGCCACACAGACTCAGCACTGATCTTGCACCCCACAGCTTGTACATATTAAACTAGCTAACCATGCCTGCCACACTCAACCGTAACAAAGTTACAGCCACCCACAACACAACGCACTCTCCATACACAACAACGTGCACTACACACCCAGTACTGCTCGTTCCACAGGCTTCCATGCCCAAGACAACCCTTCTGTGCACACAAGTAACAAACACAATGCATAGTCGGCAAAATGGCACAAGATGTAGGGATGGTGTAAAAGTATTGTGGTGTTGTTCCTATCTTGTTTGGTTGGTTTTTGAGGGTTCCATCCCTACATGTGCTTGTTTTCATTGAGAAAACTTTTTTGTGACTTCATAATATCTGCCTACCTGTGATGTGAAGGAGCAATGATTTAATGATATACAGATACTCACTTTGGCATGTTAGAGCTCGATGATACCTCCATCATAGGCAATTTCATCTGCACTCGGAGTCTCTATTAATTCTCATTTCCCAGACTTTCTGTTTCACCACTACATAGTGATTCAGTTCATACCTTACTTGCTCTAATGTATTTTCAAGCCAGTACATGCCTGCAAAGAGAGAGACTACAAGACACACAATAGCTCGTGTAGATAGACAGCTCTTCTCATTCATGTAGGTGGATGCCCCTGTGTCACCTGGCAGTAAAGGCTCCACCGTGTTTATGAGCGGAATCTCTGATGAGCTAAGACAGAGGTACAGAGAGCATCTCTTCAAAGTGGGAAGAAAGGATCTCATTGATGTTGCAAAAAGGTAAGACCTAGATGCAATTTAAGGGTAAGTGACTATTCACCAAAGTAGCTTCTGATTGAGGAAATAGTTGCAGTTTTTGAGGAATGCATATCTTGCTAATTAAGGCAGATGCAATGTCATGGATGTCCTGGAGGATAGCCCTACTGTGTCCATTGCATGTAAGATGACATACTTATTCTGTTTAGGTACCTGCAAGATGAGGGACAAAGACGTTCAGCCATTGTTGGGCCTGAGAATAACCAGATTTCTTCCAGCTCAAAGTGGACTGTCAAAAAGTTCAGTGTATAAACACAGGATCTGTATTACACACAAGTCTGTATCAGTTAATAATGTGTTCATATCTGTAATATATACTTGTAAAATTAAGTCTGTATCAGTATGACTTTTTAAAAACCAAAGTATATAACTGATCCAGTTTGCCATATCTAGGGTGTTAAAAAAATTAGATGATCATAGATGCTGATTATTAAATTTGTAGAACACATAGCATGTGTGCCAATAGTACGTAGTGTGAGGAACAGCTTTCTAGCTTGGCAAACAATCTATACTCAGAGCAACATTGCCTCATGCTGGAAATAAAGGAATTTAGATGTTATGAGGCAAAAATAGAGGAAAGTGAAAAGGCCGGCAGCTGCCAGGAGTCAAACCCAGGACACCTCTGACTTGAACCACCAGTGCTCTGCCACTGAGCCACAACAGCTGGACTACCACCAACCCTCACAATCCTCTATAATTATGTACTACACAGGTGGTACTGAATGCCTCGGTCACACACCTGGCAGCCACTCAGTATGTGCTGTCAAAACTCCGTTCGGGGTTGACCAGAAAATTATTCTCTCCATCAGAAAAGAACCCGGGCTTATTGTGATTTTTCTCACTCCAAATGCTCAGAGCATCTTGCCTCATGCTGGAAATAAAGGAATTTTCACCTCATAACATCTAAATTCCTTTTTTTTTTCATCATGAGGCAAGTCTGTATCACTGTTCATCTCTGTAGAATGCTTGTAAAAATGAAAGATTGTATTTGGTATCATTTGCTACATCAGTTAATTAGCAGAGTTTGGAATAATGGGCCTAAAATCAATGTGAGAAACAAAATCCCTAGCATGGTGTACTAGGGCTTGAGAATGGGTTACTGCAGCAGCTAGTGGGTCTAGGTCTTGCTAACCTGCTAACAGAGAATTTTTTTCTTCAGTTTGATGTCAAGATGTCGTATTGAAACTAATTTACATTACAAGCTGAGATCAAGAATGAGCACACCAGCTATCAGAGGAAACCTCAGCACAAATAAGTATGTGCGATTATCAATATCATAGAGTTGGAATGTTTATCCACTGTGCAGTGGTCAACAGTGCATAGCTATAACTATATAAAATCTGATAATAATTGAGATCCTACAGGATTGGCCATGCATGTTATGTGTGGTGTGAGGATACGTGTGTCAGAGGATAGCCATATACATATGTACACATTTTAATTCTCAGACTGGTCTCCTTGTAAGCACTTTATGTTTGTGAGTACCGAAACTATACTTTGTTGCGCTGTTTGCAATAACATCTACTGCATGTATACACCTACCTTCCATTCATGACAGTTCCATTGTTACTTCACTTGAAGTCATGAAGTAGTGTTGAAAACAAATCACCTGAATATAGTGATATCAATAGGCTAACAGGTTTTTTTGTTCTGCTGTTTGCAATAACATCAACCAAAGGGTTTACCAGCTTTTTCCCGCTTTGGTTCCAAATATATTGTTTGCACATTGTCATCATGATGCTATATTGAAAACACATCACACAATAGATAGTCTTAAAAAAAACACCTTCAACCTTCATACACTTAGTGTAACATATGAACAGTGGCTTGTAATAAACAGCGCATAGCAAAGTATATTAGAGACGCTTCCAGTAAATCTGTGGCAAGAATCTTACATTGACACCCCAAAGTAGACCATGACTCTCAGGCCTTCCTGTAAAATCCTGCTGGTGCTGGGTTTGCTGGCTCTTCTTCAACTTCATTTCACTGCATCATCTGGAACTAGTACAAGTGAGTTCACTATTCTGCCCAACTCCAAGACTACCTGTCCTATGAGGCCTTGCTACACCCTCTTTCAAGTTATGGACAACCCCTCAAACTACTTCACTTCCAATACAACAGTGGTGTTTCCTCCAGGGCATCATGAAGTTAGCACTGAAGGTCAGCTAGTCATTCAGAATGTCAACAACATCTCCCTAGTTGGAGACAATAATGACAGCACCATGATCAAGTGTGTAGGAGAGTTTGGCCTTGCCTTCATTAATATCACAAACCTGACTGTCTCAAAACTCTACTTTTCAATGTGTGGAGCTCCAATGTCATGGCCAGTATTCCACCTATTACACATCACTAACCTCACTGCCACCAAGTTAGATATATCTCACTCCAAAGGGATGGGGTTGCTGGGTGCTAACATATTTGGAGTGTCTTCCATCCAGCAAGCAATGTTTGTTAATAACACACCAAACTGCAATATTGTATTTCAGTACAGTGGCGTTTCAATGGAAACTCCAGTTCTGAATATTACTGACTCATTATTTATGTTTGGAGTAAGTGATGTCAGCAGCATATTTGCAGGTGGATTGAACATACTAGCATTACAACCCAGATATCATGTTAAAAGTTACATTAGGAATGTCACAGCATATGGTAATACTGGAATCATTAATGGCAATATGCTTTTCAACATTAATTGCAAAGTGGCAATTCACATTACACAAGTCAACTGTACTGGAGGGCATTATAAAGGCTTAGTCTTGAAGTTTGAGCAAGATTTCATTAGCTGCAACTCATTTGAGGTCACAAGTCAATTCTACATGTCAGATAGTTATTTTGGCAGAAATGATATGGGTGTATCACTGTCCTTTGCTCATATCAACTATTTTGCCAGTGTGCAACTGAAAAACATCACTGTAGAAAATAATAGCCAAGCATTAGAAATGTATATAAATCACAATTCGGTTCTCATGATGGAAAATGTAAACATTACTCACAACACGGGACCAGTGCTGATCCTTGCTATGGAAGAATCTTCAGTTGTTGAATTTCATGGATCCAACACTTTTGCTGATAATAATTGTAAAAATTCATCGTATGCAACCCTGCATCTGATGCACGACTGTCATGTGACATTTTATGGCAATACCTCATTCAGGCGGAACAAAGGTAGCTATGGTGCAGTTTGTGCAAACAATGCTGAAATAAACTTTCAAGGAAACGTAAGCTTCCTGGATAATGAAGGAGAGTATGGTGGTGCATTACTGCTACATCAGAGTAATGTATCAGTTCTTAATGGACAATTTGCTGAAGTTAGTTTTGTGAGAAACCATGCCCAGGAATCTGGTGGTGCAGTTTATGCTATAGATTCCCAAATTATCATCAGTGTTGGAAAAAAGCTCTCATTTGTGGAAAATGAAGGTTATGATGGTGGAGCTATGACCCTGACTGGTGACTCTATCATATACCTAGGGGCAAACAGCAGTATCACATTCACAAGCAACCATGCCTACCACTATGGTGGTGCAATATACTATGTGGATGATTACACTGAAGATTTTGAACCAGCAGCAGAAAGAATAAAGTGCTTTTATGGAATCCTAGGCACAGAAGATGCATCTATATATTTAAGAGATGCTTTAAATTACATAAAAGAGAAACATATTGCTTTTGAACTTTACAACAATACAGCAGGCTTTGCTGGAACTGCCATTTATGGTGGTTCAGTAGGTATCTGCAATTTCTACGTCAACTATCGAACGATATCATGGTATGAACCTGATATTTCAGCTTTTGATAGTTTGTTTCACTTCCACCAACCTACACAACAACTATCACTCATATCTTCCAATCCAACACGTGTATGCTTGTGCACTAACATGTCCATCCCTGACTGCAGTATCATTGAGTACACTATCACAACCTATCCTGGAGAGACATTTACAGTACCTGGAGTTGCTGTCGGCCAGAAGTTTGGAACAGTACCATTCATCACAGTACATAGCAACTTTGTATCAACTGACAAAGGCAGACTTCCAGAACTACAGTATACACAGTTGGTGAATGCAAACTGCACCAATCTTACCTACACTATACTGTCATCACCAAATAGAACTGAAGTGATTAAATTAACAGTTGAGAAACACAGCATTCCACCAAACAGAATTATAAACAAAGCACTGGAAGATTTACAAGTAACCCAAACCCTCATTAATTTACAATTTTCAGAGCTTACTATGCATGTTCAACTAAAACCATGCCCATTAGCATTTGTGTTCAACAACAACTCTCAGACTTGCATTTGTCATCCTAAACTCCAACAACATGAAATCAACTGCAGCATTGATACTCAAACAGTCTACAGGAGAAGTCCACTTTGGATAAATGCAACATTTCTCAGTGAAACTTACACTCAAGTACTTGTTCACAATCACTGCCCATTCGACTACTGCAATGATGGAAACATTCAACTCAACATACAATACCCAGATGAACAGTGTGCTCTCTCTCGTTCTGGTGTTCTGTGTGGATCATGCCAACAGAATCTCAGCCATGTCTTCGGGACCTCTAACTGCAAAAAATGTAGTTCACACTTTCTCTTGCTTATTCCTATCTTCATTGCTGCAGGAATTGTTTTAGTGGTCTTCCTAATGCTTCTCAATTTGACAGTTTCAGTTGGGACAATCAATGGACTTATCTTCTATGCCAATATTGTCAGAGCAAACCAAGCCATTTTCTTCCCCCATGGTACCAACAATAAATTCCTCAGCATCTTCATAGCATGGCTCAACTTGGACTTGGGGATTGAGACTTGCTTCTACAGTGGTCTTGATGCTTATGCTAAGACGTGGCTACAGTTCCTATTCCCAGTGTACATCTGGATCATAGTGGTAGTGATCATTGTATCAAGCCACTACTCCACAACTGCTGCAAATCTTAGTGGCAGAAATGCTGTACAAGTGTTGGCTACACTGTTTCTGCTATCGTATGCAAAACTGCTACGCATTACCATCACTGCTTTCTCTTTCACCCTACTTGAGTATCCAGATGGCTCTGTCAAGAGGATATGGCTTTACGATGGCAATGTGGAGTACCTGAAAGGCAAACATATTGCACTCTTTGTAGCTGCTCTACTACTGCTTGTGTTCATCTCCCTTCCTTACACAGTGGGACTGTTGTTCATACAATGCTTACAGTACAGGTCAAGGTACAGGATACTGGCCTGGGTTGGGAGACTGAAGCCTCTGTTTGATGCCTACACTGGGCCTTACAAGGACAAACATCGTTACTGGCCTGGACTTCTCCTGGTTGTACGTGTTGTACTCTTCCTCGTCTTTTCAGTGAATGTGTTTGGAGACCCAGCCATCAGCCTTCTGACTATCATTGTTACTACCTTCTGCATTAATTATTTTACAATCACTGTTGGAGGCGTGTATAGAAAGAGTGTACTGAACAACATTGAGTATTCCTTCTTTCTCAACCTGGGAATTCTCTCCTCCGCTACACTATTCACTACACTGACTGATAGAGACCAAACTGCTGTGGTGTACACATCTGTGGCTATTACTTTTGCCGCTTTCATGATCATTATATTCTACCATATACTGGTGAGGGTGACCAAGGAACAGCAGAGACAGAGGTTTAGAGAATGGGCCACTGCAAAACAGAAAGCAATTAACTTGGCAGTCAAACATTTTTGCAGTAGAAAAAACAACCGGACTAACTGCCATCAACCCACAAAGCACAACCATTTGATTGAACTACGTGAGCCATTGTTGGAGAGTGCTAAATTTATTGAATAAAAGTACATCAACTTGCAAACATAAACAAAATTTGCCCTATTTCAACTTTGTGTCTGTTTGTAAACACATTTGACTTTGTAAATACACAAGAGTGTGTGTGTGATATAATCATATGTGAACACATTTTGTAGATACTGGACCTGATGAATCCTCTCATCGTTCCCTAGTGAAAAGATCACTGGACCTCCAATGTGGCTCCAAGTTGGAGTTGTCTGAGCGATATTAGCTATGTCAAATTAACCTAGGAATGAGTGTACATTAGTCACCCACTTACATTATCACTGTGATATTACACACATTCACTATACTCTAGTACTCTTTTTACATCCACTTAGATATTTAGTATATCATACTCATCTTCACTCCCATCTGCAAATGGTATCCACTTCTCTTCATCTTCTTGGGCCACAAATGCCACAGCAAGAATAGCCTCATACTGGATACTAGGTTCACCTTCAAGCAGCACAGACTGAGAATTGCTTGTAACATAGGGACTCTCTGCCAGAGTATTCAAGGGAGAGAAGATTTGGTTTGAATTCTCTGAACATGGCAGCAGTTTAGCTAGTTTACAACGCAGTAAGTATTATGACAACTCTCAACATTAAACATATCTTGGTAAGTCCAGGAACAGGTGCTGTATTTTATGTCAGGTATAACATGTTTCAATCACATTGGTATGGGGAGGCATACTGCAAATTGTATACACAAAGTATAAATAATACATTTATATAGATCACCTATGGAAGTCCTGGTGCTGTGTTGAAGCTAGATGTGCTAGTGTTGAAGGTAACTTTCAATTACTCAATCCTACTACAGATTTTTTCCCTTTATGAGAGAATTCAGACAGTTCTCACACAGCTTAGCATGAGAGATACTTGTGTTTGAAAAAGCCTTCTAGACAAGCCGGAGAACTGACTCCGTGTGGTATGTAGAATTACAAAGACATTGCCTTCTTGACTACTGCACTGTGACTTAGACCCTAGCTTGACAACATTTGATGCCAACATCTTTATTATAGGTTTGGTTGTTAGATCAGTTTACTGTGTGTTTTTTTAACTAGATCCATCCAGCAACAGCATCTACTCCCACTCACCAATTTGGCTTGATGCTAGAGATAGTTGATCTTAGTACTCCTAATCATTCAGGATCCTCTCTTAGGTGCAGTTTACTATTAAAATTTGCGTAGTTTACATGATGTCAATTCCACACTGTACATACCCAGTCGCTTACTCCACAAAATTTGCCCAACTGTCCTGTGCAATGAATGGCTAATGATTAGGGAAGTGTTCTTTACACATTGGCACAGGCTCTAGGTGTTCCATGAACAGATTCTAGTAAGATCTGCCAATGTCCTTTGATGTAGTGAAACTGGATACCTACATATTTTGATGATTATTTCTAAGCAGTTAACAACCATGGATATTGGTACAGACTTCTGTATAATAGATTAGCTACAAACCAGTGCTATGCACTGGATATTCTGACAGGCTACTTTCAACATGAAAATGGTTGGTTATTCATGTCCAACGATGGCTGAACTTCTTTCCCCCCATCTGCAGGTAGCCATGCAGAGTAACTACATGTATGTCATTGGGATCAAGGGGAAAATTTTAATTAATTTGTTAACACAAAAGAAAACAAAATTTTGCAATACACCATTATATCTACAACTTCAAGTTAATTGGCACTCTCCAATAGTGGCTCACGTAGTTCAATCAAAGGGTTGTGGTTAGCTGGTTTAAGATAGTCATTCTGCTTATTTGGGTTATTTTTTATTGTGATATTTGTTGTTTTCAGTTTTGAGATAGTCCACCCTGTAAACCTCTGTCTCTGCTGTTCCTTGGTCACCCTCACCAGTATATGGTAGAAAGTAATGATCATGAAAGTGGCAAAAGCAATGGCCACAGATGTGTGCACCACAGCAGCTTGGTCTCTGTCAGTCAGTGTAGTAAATAGTGTAGCTGAGGAGAGAATTCCCAGATTAAGAAAGAAGGAATACTCTATAAAGTTCAGGACACAGTTTTTATAGATGCCTCCAAAATTAATCGAGAAAAAAAGAATGCAGAAGTTACTAACAATGATAGTCAGGAGGCTAATGGCTGGGTCTCCGAACACGTTCACCGAAAAGACAAGGAAGAGTACAACACGTACAACTAGAAGAAGTCCAGGCCAGTAACGATGTTTGTCCTTGTAAGGCCCAGTGTAGGCATCAAACAGAGGCTTCAGTCTCCCAACCCAGGCCAGTATCCTGTACCTTGACCTGTACTGCAAGCATTGTATGAACAACAGTGCCACTGTGTAAGGAAGGGAGATGAACACAAGCAGTAGTAGAGCAGCTACAAAGAGTGCAATATGTTTGCCCTTCAGGTAGTCCATATTGCCATCATAAAGCCATATCCTCTTGACAGAGCCATCTGGATACTCCAGTAGGGTGAAAGAGAAAGCAGTGATGGTAATGCGTAGCAGTTTTGCATACGATAGCAGGAACAGTGTAGCCAACACTTGTACTGCATTTCTACCACTAAGCTTTGCAGCAGTTGTGGAGTAGTGGCTTGATACAATGATCACTACCACTATAATCCAGATGTACACTGGGAATACGAACTGTAGCCATGTCTTAACATAAGCATCAAGGTCACTGTAGAAGCAAGTTTCAATCCCCAAGTCCAAGTTCAGCCATGCTATGAAGATGCTGAGGAATTGATTGTTGGTACCATGGGGGAAGAAAAGGGCTTGGTTAGCTCTGACAATATTGGCATAGAAAATGAGCCCATTGATTGTCCCAACTGAGACTGTCAAATTGAGCAGCATTAGGAAGACCACTAAAGCAATTCCTGCAGCAATAAAGACAGGAATAAGCAAGAGAAAGTGTGAACTGCAATCTTTGCAGTTAGAGGTCCCCAAGACATGGCTGAGATTCTGTTGGCATGATCCACACAGAACACCAGAACGAGAGAGAGCACACTGTTCATCTGGGTATTGTATGTTGAGTTGAATGTTTCCATCATTGCAGTAGTCGAATGGGCAGTGATTGTGAACAAGTACTTGAGTGTAAGTTTCACTGAGAAATGTTGCATTTATCCAAAGTGGACTTCTCCTGTAGACTGTTTGAGTATCAATGCTGCAGTTGATTTCATGTTGTTGGAGTTTAGGATGACAAATGCAAGTCTGAGAGTTGTTGTTGAACACAAATCCCAGTGGACATAGTTGTACCTTAATGTTTATGGTAAGCTCTGAAAATTGTAAGTTAATGATGGTTTTGTTTACTTTAATATCTTTCAGCCTTTTATTTATAATCCTGTTTTGTGGGAGATTGTGTTTCTCAACTGTTAATTCCATAGCTTCAGTTCTATTGGGTAGTGAATGAATAGTGTACAGAAGATCAGTGCAGTTAACATTCACTAACTGTGTATACTGTAGTGCCAGAAGTCTGCCTTTGCTTCGTGGTACAAATCTGCTCTGCACAGTAGATGGTACAGTTCCAAACCTCTGTCCTACAGCAACTGCAGGTATTGTTAATGTCTCTCCAGGATAGGCTGTGATAGTGTGCTCAGTGATACTGCAGTCAGGGATGGACATGTTAGTGCACAAACATATGCGTGTTGGACTAGAAGATATGAGTGATAGTTGTTGTGTGGACTGGTGAAGATGAAACAAATTATCAAATAATGAACTCTGATAAATAAGATTTACTAAAAAAGGTTCGTAGTTGATACAGAACATACAGAAATCTACCCAACCACCATAAATTGAAGTTCCAGCAAACCCTGCTGTATTGTTGTAAAGTTGAATGGATGTGTGTTTCCTTTTTATGTAAGTACAAACATCACTTAAATCATTAAAGTTTATGAATGCAACTTCTGTGCTAATTATCCCATAAAAGCACTTACTTAGTTCTGTTGCTGGTCCAAAATCTTCAGTGTACTCATCCACATAGTATATTGCACCACCATAGTGGTAAGCATGGTTTCTTGCAAACACAACACTGCTGCTTGCCTCTAGGTATAGGGTAGAATCACCAGTCAGGGTCATAGCTCCACCATCATAACCTTCATTTTCCACAAATGAGAGCTTTTTTCCAACACTGATCACAAGTTGTGAATCTCTAGCATAAACTGCACCACCAGATTCCTGGGCATGGTTTCTCACAAAACTAACTTCAGCAAATTGTCCATTAAGAACTGATACATTACTCTGATATAGCAGTAATGCACCTCCATACTCTCCTTCATTATACAGGAACTTTACGTTTCCTTGAAAGTTTACTTCCGCATCCTGTGCACAAATTGCGCCACCATACCTACCTTTGTTCTGCAGGAATGTTGTGTTGCCATGAAATGTTGCATTTCCTTGCATCAGATGTAGCACTGGATATGCTGACTCTTTACAGTTATTATAGGCAAAAGTGTTGGATCCATAAAATTCAACTATTGAAGATTTTCCAAAGGAACTGATCTGCAATTGTCCCATGTTGTGAGTGAAGTTTGCGTTTTCCATTGTGAAGACTGAATTGTATGTTATGAACACATTGAATATTTTGCTATTATTTTCTACAGTAATGTTTTTTAGTTCCAGCCAGACAGAGTATCTGATGTACAGGGTTGCACCCACAGTGTTTCTGCCAAAGTAACTATGTGATATGTAAAAATGCCTTGTTGCTTCAATCGAAATGCAGTTAGTGGAATCTCCATTGAAGTCCAAGACTAAGCCATTATGATGCCCTTCAGTCGAGTTGACTCGTGTAACTTGAAGGACCATTTTGCAGTTAATGTTGAAATACATATTTCCATATATGCTTCCTGTATTGCCATATGCAGTAACATTTTCAATGTAACATTTAGCATGATACATGGTTTGTACAGCTACAATACTTAATCCAGCAGCAAAACCGGAATAAGTGCCACTCACAGTTCCAAACATAAATGATGAGTTAGTGATATGCAGAACTGGAGTTGCTGTTGGAGAGTAGCTGTCCAGAAACACAATTGCACAGTTTGGTGTGTTGTTAACAAACACTGCTTGCTGGATGGAAGATACTCCAAATATGTTAACAGCCAGCAGTCCCATTTCTTTAGAGTGATGTATTCCTAAATTGGTGGCAATGAGTTTAGTGATGCCCAACAATAAGATGGATACTACAGAGCGAAGTTGCAGAAAAAGAAATGAATGTGTTAAGTTTGTTGCTAGCTGTGAAGCATCCATTGGAGCTCCACACATTGAAAAGGAGAGTTTTGAGACAGTCAGGTTTGTGATGTTAATGAAGGCAAGGCCAAACTGTCCTATACACTTGATCATGGTACTATCATTATTGTCTCCAACTAGGGAGATGTTGTTGACATTCTGAATGACCAGCTGACCTTCAGTGCTAACTTCGTGATGCCCTGGAGGAAACACCACTGTTGTATTGGAAGTGAAGTAGTTTGAGGGATTGTCCATAACTTGAGAGAGGGTGTAGCAAGGTCTCATAGGACAGGGAGTGTTGGAATTGGGCAGAATGGAGAACTCACGTGTACTAGTTCCAGATGATGCAGTGAAATGAAGTTGAACAAGAGCCAGTAAACCCAGCACCAGCAGGAATCCTCTGAGAGTCATGTTGTACTTTGTAGCTTTGATTTTGGAGTATTTGCTGGTTTGCCACAGTCTTAAGTGAGAACTCTTCAATGGACTTAGCTAGCTATGTGCTGTACCCAAGGATGGCTACCAAGCTCTACTATATGAGTTGCAATAATGCTATTGTCTTTCTTGCAACACTGTGATTGAACCATCAAAAATACATTAACAACCAGCAACAGTGAAACATCAACACAGGATACACCCATTAGTAAAGACTATAGATTTATACAGATTATCTAAATGTGGGCTCTTGATGTTTTCATAATAGCCTTCTCGGCGATTAAAAGTTGCAAAACAAGTTGCACTCAACATCTATACATCTAGTTTCAAAACAACTCCATTAGTAAGGACTTTCCATGGATTATCTAAATGTGATCTTTCGTTGTTGTGTGTACAAGTTGCAGTACTTTCTCATAACAATGTGACTCCATGCTGACACATTCAACATCAACTAATCTACTTTCAACACTTGTAGTTGCTGGACTTCTGCTCAATTTTGTGACTTGTCATGGAGTGTACTTGTTCCTTTGTTAAATAGCAGCAACGGTAACCCTCATTCCCATGTGGCTTTGTTGCAACAGCTCAAACTTGCAGCCACATTGGAAACCCAGTTTTTGTTTCTCAATGAGGGAACTATCAGGTTTAGTCCCTAGAAATTGTGCTCATACGTCACACAAGTAGACACGATATTGAAAACAGGAGGAAAAGGCAACAAAAGCAAATTTTATTTACATTTGCAAGTTGATGTACTTTCATTCAATTACCACTCTCCAACAGTGGCTCACATAATTCAATCAAAGGGTTGCAGTTTGCTGGTTGAAGGCAGTTATTCTGGTCATTTGAAGTATTTTTTTTACTATACAAATGCTTCACTGTGGAGTTAACTGTTTTTAGCTTTTGAGATGGCTCATTCTGTAAACCTCTGCCTCTGCTGTTGCTTAGTTACTCTCACCAGTATAAAGCAATCATCACAGATGTGCACACCACAGTGGTTTGGTCTCTGTCAGTCAGTATAGTGAATTCCATAAAAGCACTTGCTCAAGTCTGCATAGTCAGTGTAGTCTGTCTTCAACTAACTACAGCCATGCAATAACAGCAATACGTTTCCTTAAAAGCTTATCTCGTGATTCTTTGCACAAACCGCACACCTTCATACCTTCCTTTGTTTTGTAGGAAAGCGGTATTGCCATAAATATCACATTGCAATATGCAGGACCGAATAATTATGCTGAATTTATTGATAAGTTGATTCCATGCATGAAATTCAACCATTGTAGATTTTTCAAAAGACTAGATCCCCAATGGTCCAGTGTTGTGGTTAATGTGAACTCAATGCTGTGACCCCAGTTGTTTTGTTATAAGTGTGTACAATTACTGCAATAATGGTGATGAAAATGCCCAGTTGGAGTATTGTTGTAGTAGCTAACCACTTATTTTTTCATAAAAGTTGTATGTGCACTGCAGAACTGGAGTGGAAAACCACTCTGTCCATTCATTTATCAAAGACAAACTAGAAGAGATTCAGTGGTTGTTCTTCTAATGCCCATGTCCACTGCCTGAGAGAGTCTAATTCTATTCAAGGTGTCAGTTACACTGCATGGACTACTGCAAGGGTGTACCTACAACTTAAAACTATTTGAAAGATGGAGTTTGAGTGCAATAAGTGGTCACTAGTTTTCATTTGCTGGAGCAATAGAGGATGCCTACTTTGTAAAACAAATAATGTCAGGGGCTCTCTCTAGAGGATACAGTCATTGTGTTTGTTGTGTACGTACCAATGTTAGATGAAGCAATGACATTTTCTGCATACATAACCTACTGTACATCTAGTTTCAACATGGCACCATTAGAAAGGAACTAGCTTTCCATGGATGATCAAGTTGTTTTTTTTTAAGTTGCAACTTTCTCACTTCAATGTGATTGCAAGAAAAAATCACTTTCAGCACTGCATCCATAACGACTAGATAACCTAATTGTGTAAGCAAGATAAAGTATGAGTACCAGTTTGCATAACAATTGAAAACACATTGGCACTGGTCAACATCTCATGCTGCTTTTAGTACAGCACCTGTTTCATAAAATAGTTGTACACTATGAGTGGATGCTGTGTATACTAACTTTCATGGAATATTACATAGCAGTGACTTGTGTGGAAGACCATATTAGTTGCTAGTGTAAAGTTTGTTATTTACTTTCATTCTCAATCTACCATGTTAGCTATAACTTAGACAACTCAAACTTGCAGCCACATTGAAGATTCAGTCACCATTAATTTTCTATAGTGGAATGAAGTATGCATATATCATGTCTATAGCACCTTTGAAAAGATGTTCAGGTGTCACACACAATCTCAAAGCATTCACACACTCTAAAGAATAACACACAGCAAAAATCAAATATTCTGTTATGCAAAAGTAAATCCAACCAGAGAATAACAATTAATCTAATGTCTTTCCAATCAAGTAGCACTCTCCAATAGCGGTTCGCGTAGTTCAATAAATTGGTTGAAGTTTGCTTGTCGAATGTGGTTATTCTGGTTATTCTGGTCATTCTGGTTATTCTGGTTATTCTTTCCCTTTACAGTGGCTTTAATTGTTTTGAGTTTTGAGATGACCCATTCTCTAAACCTCTGTCTCTGCTGTTCCTTAGTCACCCTCACCAGTATATGGTAGAATGTAATCACCATGAAAGTGGCTAAAGCGATGGCCACAGATGTGTGCACCACAGCGGTTTGATCTCTATCAGTCAGTGTAGTGAATAGTGTGGCTGAGGAGAGAATTCCCAGGTTGAGAAAGAAGGAATACTCAATGTTGTTCAGTACATTCTTTTTATACACGCCTCCAACAGTGATTGTAAAATAATAAATGCAGAAGGTAGTAACAATGATAGTCAGAAGGCTGATGGCTGGGTCTCCAAACACATTCACTGAAAAGATGAGGAAGAGTACAATACGCACAACTAGAAGAAGTCCAGGCCAATAGCGATGTTTGTCCTTGTAAGGCCCAGTGTAGGCATCAAACAGAGGCTTCAGTCTCCTAACCCAAGCTAGTATTCTGTACCTTGACCTGTACTGTAAGCATTGTATGAATAACAGTGCCACTGTGTAAGGAAGGGAGATGAACACAAGCAGTAGTAGAGCAGCTACAAAGAGTGCAATATGTTTGCCCTTCAGGTACTCCACATTGCCATCGTAAAGCCATATCCTCTTGACAGAGCCATCTGGATACTCAAGTAGGGTGAAAGAGAAGGCAGTGATGGTAATGCGTAGCAGTTTTGCATACGATAGCAGAAACAGTGTAGCCAACACTTGTACAGCATTTCTGCCACTGAGCTTTGCAGCAGTTGTAGAGTAGTGGCTTGATACAATGATCAGTACCACTATAATCCAGATGTACACTGGGAATACGAACTGTAGCCATGTCTTAGCATAAGCATCAAGGGCACTGTAGAAACAAGTCTCAATCCCCAAGTCCAAGTTGAGCCATGCTATGAAGATGCTAAGGAATTTATTGTTGGTACCTTGAGGGAAGAAAATGGCTTGGTTAGCTCTGACAATATTGGCATAGAAGATGAGCCCACTGATTGTCCCCACTGAAACAGTCAAATTGAGCAGCATTAGGAAGACCACTAAAGCAATTCCTGCAACAATAAAGACAGGAATAAGCAAGAGAAAGTGTGAACTGCATTGTTTGCAGTTAGAGCTGCCCAAGACATGGCTGAGATTCTGTTGGCATGATCCACACAGAACACCAGAACGAGAGAGAGCACACTGTTCATCTGGGTGCTCCATGTTGAGTTGAATGTTTCCATCATTGCAGTAGTCGAATGGGCAGTGGTTGTGAACAAGTACTTGAGTGTAAGTTTCATTGAGAAATGTTGCATTTATCCAAAGTGGGCTTCTCCTGTAGACTGTTTGAGTACCGATGCTGCAGCGGATTTCAAGTTGCTGAAGTTGAGGATGACAAATACAAGTCTGAGATTTGTTGTTGAACACAAATCCCAGTGGACATGTTCGTACTTCAATATGTACAGTAAGCTCTGAAAATTGCAGTTTCATGTATTCTCTCAGTACTGAATCGAAATTCTTGCTCAGTGTCATTAGTATTTCAAGAGCAGTTTTTGGCTGATACAGTGCCTCCTTTCGGGCTTTTTTCTCTGGAATGTTGTGTTTTTTAACAGCTAATTTCATAGCTTCAGTTCTGTTGGGTGATGAATGAATAGTGTACAAAAGGTTAGTGCAGTTAACATCCACTAACTGTGCATACTGTAGTGCTGAAAGTCTGCTCTTGCTTCTCAATTCAAAGCTACTATGCACAGTGGTTGGTACAGTTCCAAACCTCTGTCCTACAGCAACTGCAGGTATTTTTAATGTCTCTCCAGGATAGGCTACGATTATGTACTCCGTGATATTGCAGTCAGGGATGGACATGTTAGTGCACAAACATATGCGTGTTGGATTAGAGGATATGAGTGATAGTTGTTGTGTAGGTTGGTGGAATTGAAACAGACTATCAAAAGCTACATTTTGATAGATATGATGCTGATGAAAAATATGCATTTTGTATTTGATATAGAACTTACAGAAATCTACCCAACCACCATAAATGGCAGTTCCAGCAAAATCTGCTGTGTTGCTGTAAAATTCAACATCTGTATAATTCATTATGTGATTCAAAACATTTTCAAAAGTAGTCCTAATAGCTGGAAGTTTTGTAATAAAGATTCCATAAAAGCACTTACTTGGTTTCGTTGCTGGTTCAAAATTTTCAATGTAATCATCCACATAGTATATTGCACCACCATAGTGGTAGGCATGGTTTCTTATGAATGTGGTACTGCTATTTGCCTCTAAGAATATAGTAGAATCATCAACCAAGGTCATAGCTCCACCATCATAACCTTCATTTTCTACAAATGAGAGATTCTGTCCACTTGTGATCATAACTTTTGAATTTCTAGCACAAACTGCACCACCGGACTCTTGAGCATAGTTTCTCACAAAACTAACTTCAGCAAATTGTCCAACAACAACTGATACATTCTGATACAACATTAATGCACCACCATACTCTCCTTCATTCTCCTGGAACACTACACTTCCTTGAAAGTATATTTCAGTATCTTCTGCATACACTGCACCACCATACTCTCCTTCATTCTCCTGGAACACTACACTTCCTTGAAAGTATATTTCAGTATCTTCTGCATACACTGCACCACCATACCTACCTTTGTTCTGCAAAAATGTGGTATCGCCATTAAATGTCACACTGCAATGTCTGAGACTGAGGGCTGAATCTGTACTATCATTTTCAGTAAAAGTGTTAGACCCATGAAAGTTAACAGTCACTTGACTTATGAAGGATGTTCCCGCATTGCGATTAATGTTCACATTTTCCATTATGAGGGCTGACCTGTTATTCATGTATGAGTTGCAAGTACCTTGGGATACAGCTAAGCTATAAATATGCCCTTCAGTACAGTTGACTTGTATCATTTGAATTTCATCTTCACAGCCAGGCCTGAGGAGTATATTGCCAGTATTGCCATGAGTAACAACATTTCTAATGTAACTTTCAACATGATACATAGTTTGTATAGCTATTATGTTTAATCCAGCTGCAATGCGATAGTTAGCAGAGCTAAGACCACTTATTGTTCCAAGCATAAATAATGAGTCAGTGATATACAGAACTGGGTTTGCTGCTGGAGAATGGCCATCTAGAAATACAATTTCACAATTTGGCGTGTTATTAACAAACACTGCTTGCTGGATGGAAGACACTCCAAATATGTTACCACCCAGCAACCCCATCCCTTTGGAGTGAGATATACCAAACTTGGTGGCAGTGAGGTTAGTGATGTTGAACAGGTAGATGGAAAATGTGGAAGGAAATGATGGAATACTAAAAGTAAACCTAATAAAATAGAATATTGTTTCAAAAAATAGCTTTCTTGGTAGCAGTGAAGCATTTAACATTGCAGCTCCACACATTGAAAAGGAGAGCCTTGAGACAGTCAGGTTTGTGATGTTAATGAAGGCAAGGCCAAACTGCCCTACACACTTGATCATGGTACTGTCATTATTGTCTCCAACTAGGGAGATGTTGTTGACATTCTGAATGACTAGCTGACCTTCAGTGCTAACTTCATGATGCCCTGGAGGAAACACCACTGTTGTATTGGAAGTGAAGTAGTTTGAGGGGTTGTCCATAACTTGAGAGAGAGTGAAGCAAGGCCTCATAGGACAGGGAGTGTTGGAGTTGGGCAGAATGGAGAACTCACTTGTACTAGTTCCAGATGATGCAGTGAAATGAAGTTGAACAAGAGCCAGTAAACCCAGCACCAGCAGGATTCCAAGGGAAGGCTTGAGAGTCATGTTATACTTTGCAGCTTTGATATGGCTTCTGGTCTCAGGGTAGGATGCTTGCCACAATCAGAAATGACTACTGGAACCTGTAGACTTGAGCTGTAGACTTACAGCTATAGACACAATTGTGTGCTGTTTACTTTCCCAGTCACTGTATGTCTGATTTAGGTGACTACTCAACTCTACTATTGCACAGTTTGAAATTAAACTGATAGCAGCACTAACTTATTATCTTGACATCAATTTGTAATGTGTAGTAGTTTCAATACAACATCTTGATATCAAGTTATAATGTGAATTAAACAGTGCGATTGTAGAAGATAGTAATAGTAAACCATGCAGTTGATATTATTGTTAGGACAAGAATAGCATAGCAGTTATTATCCAATTTGCCGCTTGCAGCATAAAATACTTCAGTACTCACTATATACAAAAGTAGAGATCCAGCCTGAAAATTAAACAGTGCATGTTAGTTGGATTATGTACCATCTATTCCCTGGAGCTTCAGTGGCTCAGTAGTACAAACATTTCATTAGGAGATTAAAGTTTGAGTTTGGCTTGGCCTCAATTTTCTTTCTGTACAAACAGTCACTCTGAAAAAAAAGAAAAAGAATAAAAAAGATTTCAACCAATATAGCTACTGCACAGAGTGTGGCATTCAAAGCATGTAGGCATCAAAGAGAGTACTGGGTGTGGTTTCAATTTAAGGGTGGTAACTGTTTGAGAGAGTTGCATCTGATCAAGAAAATATTCAGTAGTTGCCATTTTAAAAGTATGCCAATTAACAACAGAATGTATGCCACTCTTTCAACTTGCTTATAGAAAACAAATTATGATGCTGTTTAAAGGATGTTGATGGATTAACTAGTATGTGTACATGACACCTACCTTGCATGCCAATATGTAAGAAACACTTGCTAGCTTGTTGTACAGCCATAACTAAACGGTAATTCATTGCACTAGACACAGGTGCTGCAGACATGTAGAATTAAGTGACAAGCTATGTACGGTGTGCACTAGACATCGTGCAAAACTACAGTTATCATTCATTTTTACCAGCATCAGGTAAGATGCTAGTTGCAGATAGCAATTTGCATCTAACAGTCATATGATCAATCATTGAGAATTCTACCATCAAATATCACAATATCTGAGTGAGTCTGAGCAGATGCTACCAATGAATGAATCCCCAGTGATTTGATTACCACAACCGAGTAGATTGTTGTAACAATACCCTCATTCCCAGGCTCTTCCCCTTTCGTTGTGCGCAGGGGAGAGCCTGGGAACAAGGCTAATGTACCAATATGTTAAGCTAGGCTATAAGACAAGGAAAACAAATGGATTCTCTCACAACCAAGAATACTCATCAGTCCTCCCTTGTCTGCATTTTGAGCAACAGTGGAACAATGGCACATCTAGTTTCAATACACCCTCATTGATAAGAACTTTATCTAAAGGTCGTTTGATGTTTTGTGTATGCAAGTTGTAAGATTATCATCTTCTCATAACAGTGTGCACAGTTGACAAATATCAGCTCACTTAGTTTCAATACAACACCCATACCCGGACATGTGTTCAATTTTGTGACACTTTTCTTCTTTCATGGAGAAGCTACATTTGTGAAATAGCAATTTCAGTTAGATGTAGTGGAACAAGAATACACTGGGGACTGGTGATATGAACTAGCTATTATAGTAAATAGCTATTGGTGCAGGGTTTGGTCTAGAAATTTATTTTAGGGTCAAGATTGCTAAGCTATACATACATAGTGTAGGGAGTGGAGTTGGAAAGGCATCCACTAAATTAGTGGCCAGGATGTGAGAGAATGTCTGCAACTGAAATTTTCCCAAAATTAGGTTTTGATGCAAAATCCAACATGCTTTGATAAGAAACTTTTTTACAATATTATAGGCAAGAATTAATACTTTTGTGGAGAGAGGCAGCCAAGTTACACAACTCAGACATCTAAACTAGAAACCACAGGAGGTCGTGTCTTATGACTCATCTGTCACATGCTTTCTCTCTCATGCTTCACAGTCAGGAAATGTCAAATGTTTTGTTATTACTTTACAGCTTTGATAGGTCTCAGGGTAGGATGCTTGCACAAATCAACTTGGAAAGCTCTTTATCAGACATTGCTATGTGCTGTCACAGTCACTGTTAGTGTACTTCGGATGTCTTATTTAAGTTGTACTAAAATCAGAACTATTCAGGCTGATGTTCTTTTTTTTTCTTTTTTTTTTAACTATATCTCTTGTGTGATGGCTGGTATTTTCAGAACCAGAACACTATAGCTATTTGGGCTGAGGGTTGTTTTTTTTTACTATCTGATGGCCGGTATTTCAATACAGCATCATGATCTCAACTTGCAAACAATATCGTTTACAACCAAAGAAGGTAAATCGTGTAGTTGATATTATTATTTAAAACATTGCAACAGTCTGAAATCTTGTAGTCTCTTGATCCCACATATGGTGATGATGGGTGTGTGGCGGACTTGTTTTCAATACTATCTCATGACATCATGTGAGTTTATGTAAACTAAACAATGTGATTGAAACTGAAGTGGAAACTATTTAGTAACCATGCAGTTGATGTTACTGCAAACAAAAGTGCAGCTTCAATATTTACTGGTCTCAGAATATTGCCACAAATCTACTGGAAGCTCTTTATCAGACTTTGCTGTTTATTTACCAGTCACTGTTAGTGTATGTTGGATGGCTACTCAAGTTCTCTAGAACCATAAACCTTCACATTTGGAGATTTATAGTGGCACAAAATAGCTACTAGGGGGTTAGGGTTGTTTAAGACTACCTACTGTGTGATAGCAGTTTAACTACTTTGGTACTCACTATGTATACCAGCTTATATGGTGATAGCATATAGCAGTGACTTATGTGGATAACCAGATTAGTTGCTAGTGTAGAGTTCATTATTTACTCTCATTCTCTCATGTTAGAAAACTCAAACTTGCAGCCACATTGAAGATTCAGTCACCATTTCTCAAGTGGGATGAAGCATATATCATGTCTACAGTACCTTTGTAAACATGCTCAGGTGTCACACACAATCTCAAATCATTCACAGACACTACAGACAGAAAAGGTCATTTTTTTTTGTTTGCATGGTCCTGGGAATAAGAATTATGTTCGCAAGTTAATGTCCTTCCAATCAATTACCACTCTCCAATAGTGGTTCACATAGTTCAATCAATGGGTTGATATTTGCTGGTTGACAGGGGTTATTCTGATCATTCTGGCTCTTTACTGCAGATTTAATTGTTTTCAGTTTTGAGATGGCCCATTCTGAAAACCTCTGCCTCTTCTGTTCCTTGGTCACCCTCACCAGTATATGGTGGACAGTAATGATCATGAAAATAGCTAAAGAAATGGCCACAGATGTGTACACTACAGTGGTTTGGTCTCTGTCAGTCAGTGTAGTGAACAGCGTAGCTGAGGAGAGAATTCCCAAGTTGAGGAAGAATGAATATTCTATCATGTCCGATACAATGCTCCTAAAACACCTCCAACAGTAATTGTGAAATAATTAATGCAGAAGGTTGTGACAATGCTAGTCAGAAGGCTGATGGCTGGGTCTCCAAACACATTCACTGAAAAGACAAGAAAGAGTACAACACAAACAACTAGGAGAAGTCCAGGCCAGTAGTGACCCAGGCCAGTATTCTGTACTTTGACCTGTACTGCATGCAAGCATTGTATGAACAACAGTGCCACTGTGTAAGGAAGGGAGATGAACACAAGCAGTAGTAGAGCAGCTACAAAGAGTGCAATATGTTTGCCTTTCAGGTAGTCCACATTGCCATCGTAAAGCCATACCCTCTTGATGGAGCCATCTGGATACTCAAGTAGGGTGAAGGAAAAAGCAGTGATGGTAACGCATAGCAGTTTTGCATATGATAGCAGGAACAGTGTAGCCAACACTTGTACAGCATTTCTGCCACTAAGCTTTGCAGCAGTTGTGGAGTAGAGGCTTGATACAATGATCACTACCACTATTATCCAGATGTACACTGGGAATAGGAACTGTAGCCCTGTCTTAGCATAAGCATCAAGACCACCGTAGAAGCAAGTCTCAATCCCCAAGTCCAAGTTGAGCCACACTATGAAGATGCTGAGGAATTCATTGTTCGTACCACGGGGGAAGAAAATGGCTTGGTTTGCTCGGACAATATTGGCATAGAAGATGAGCCCATTGATTGTTCCTACTGAGACTGTCAAATTGAACAGCATTAGGAAGATCACTAAAACAATTCCTGCAGCAATAAAGACAGGAATAAGCAAGAGAAAGTGTGAACTGCATTCTTCGCAGCTAGTACTGCCCAAGACATGACTGAGATCTTTTGTTGTTGTGTGTACAAGTTGCAGTACCTTCTCATAACAATGTGACTGCATGCTGACAAAACAAGATACAATCAACATCAGCTAATCTACTTTCAACACTTGTAGTGGAGTGGAAAACCACTCTGTCCATTCAATTATCAAAGACAAACTAAAAGAGATTCAGTGGTTGTTCTTGTAATTCCTGCCCACTGCCTGAGAGAGTCTAATTCTATGCAAGGGTGAACCTACAACTTAAACTATTTAATTAAATAGAGTTTGATTGAAATAAGTGGTCACTAGTTTTCATTCACTGAAACAATAGGGGATGTCTACTTTGTAAAACAAATAAAATGTAAAATGTCAGGGGCTCTCTCTCTAGAGGATAGTCATTGTGTTTGTTGTGTACGTACCAATGTTAGATGAAGCAATGACATTTTCTGCATACATAACTGGCCTGCTGTATATCTAGCTTCAACACGGCACCATTAGTAAGGAACTAGTTTTCCATGGATTATCTAGTTTTTGATGTTTTTAAGTTGCAGTCTTCTCACTTCAATGTGATTGCAAAAACAAAAATCAGTTTCAGCACTGCATCCATAACGACTAGATAATCTAATTGTGTATGTAAGATAAAGTATGATTACCTTTACATAACAATTGAAAACACGGAACTGGTCAACATCACATGCTGCTTTTAGTACAGCACCTGTTTCATAAGCAGTATGAGTGGATGCTGTGTATACTAACTTTTATAGAATATTACATAGCAGTGACTTGTGCGGAAGACCACATTAGTTGCTAGTGTAAAGTTTATTTACTTTTATTCTCAATCTACCCTGTTAGCTATAACTTAGACAACTCAAACTTGCAGCCACATTGAAGATTCAGTCACCACTTCTATAGTGGGATGGAGCATGCATATATCATGTCTATAGTACCTTTGGAAACGTGCTCAGGTGTCACACACAATCTCAAATCATTCACAGACTCTAAAGAATAACACACAGAAAAATTCAAATATCCTGTTATGCAAAAGTAAATCCAACCAGACAATAACAATTAACCTAATTTATTTCCAATCAAGTAGCACTCTCCAATAGTGGTTCACGCAGTTCAATAAATCGGTTGAAGTTTGCTGGTTGAATGTGTTTATCCTGGTCATTCTGGTATTTCTTTCTCTCTACTGTGGATTTAATTCTTTTCAGTTTTGAGATGGTCCATTGTATAAACCTCTGTCTCTGCTGTTCCTTGGTCACCCTCACCAGTATATGGTAGAAAGTAATGACCATGAAAGTGGCAAAAGCAATGCCCACAGATGTGTACACCACAGGAGCTTGGTCTCCATCAGTCAGTGTAGTGAATAGTGTAGCTGATGAGAGAATTCCCAGGTTGAGGAAGAATGAATACTCTATAAAGCTCAGTACACTCTTTCTATAGATACCTCCAATGGTAATTGTGATAAAATAAATGCAAAAGGTAGTGACAATGATAATCAGAAGGCTGACGGATGGGTCTCCAAACACATTCACTGAAAAGACGAGGAAGAGTACAACACGAACAACTAGAAGAAGTCCAGGCCAGTAACGATGTTTGTCCTTGTAAGGCCCAGTGTAGGCATCAAACAGTGGCTTCAGTCTCCTAACCCAAGCCAGTATTCTGTACCTTGACCTGTACTGCAAGCATTGTATGAACAACAGTGCCACTGTGTAAGGAAGGGAGATGAACACAAGCAGTAGTAGAGCAGCTACAAAGAGTGCAATATGTTTGCCTTTCAGGTACTCCACATTGCCATCGTAAAGCCATATCCTCTTGACCAGAGCCATCTGGATACTCAAGTAGGGTGAAAGAGAAGGCAGTGATGGTAATGCATAGCAGTTTTGCATACGATAGCAGGAACAGTGTAGCCAACACTTGTACAGCATTTCTGCCACTAAGCTTTGCGGCAGTTGTGGAGTAGTGGCTTGATACAATGATCACTACCACTATGATCCAGATGTACACTGGGAATAGGAACTGTAGCCATGTCTTAGCATAAGCATCAAGACCACCGTAGAAGCAAGTCTCAATCCCCAAGTCCAAGTTGAGCCATGCTATGAAGATGCTGAGGAATTTGTTGTTGGTACCATGGGGGAAGAAAATGGCTTGGTTAGCTCTGACAATATTGGCATAGAAGATGAGCCCATTGATTGTTCCAACTGAGACTGTCAAATTGAGCAGCATTAGGAAGACCACTAAAGCAATTCCTGCAACAATAAAGACAGGAATAAGCAAGAGAAAGTGTGAACTGCATTCTTTGCAGTTAGAGCTGCCCAAGACATGGCTGAGATTCTGTTGGCATGATCCACACAGAACACCAGAATGAGAGAGAGCACACTGTTCATCTGGGTGTTCCATGTTGAGTTGAATGTTTCCATCATTGCAGTAGTCAAAAGGGCAGTGATTGTGAACAAGTACTAGAGTGTAAGTTTCATCGAGAAATGTTGTATTTATCCAAAGTGGACTTCTCCTGTAGACTGTTTGAGTATCAATGCTGCAGATGATTTCATGTTGCTGAAGTTTAGGATGACAGATGCAAGTCTGAGAGTTGTTGTCAAACGCAAATCCCAGTGGACATGGTTGTACTACAATATGTACAGTAAGCTGTGAGAATTGTAACTCCTGTAAATGGAATAAATAGTTTTCTGTGTACTGTACTTGCCAAGAGGCTTTTGGTGCAAGCAGTGCCTCTACTAGAGCCTCGCCTTTTGGTGTATTACGTTTTTCAATTGTTAACTCAATAACTTCGATTGTATTGGGTATTGAAGAAATAGTGTAAGTAAGATCAGTGCAGTTGGCATTCATTGACTGTGTATATTGTAGTTCTGAAAGTCTGCCATTGCTTCCTGATAGCAGATCTGTTAACAAGCTACTGTACACAGTGGTTGGCACTGTTCCAAGCCTCTGTCCTACAGCAACTGCAGGTATTGTTAATGTCTCTCCAGGATAGGCTGTGATAGTGTACTTAGTGATACTGCAGTCAGGGATGGACATGGTAGTGCACACACATATGCGTGTTGGATTAGAAGATATGAGTGACAGTTGTTGTGTGGGCTGGTGGAAATGAAACAAACTGTTAAAAACTGAAGTCTGATAGATGCGAAAGTCATGAAATGCTGCTGTTTTGTTGCTGATATACAACTGACAGAAATCTACCCAACCGCCATAAATGGCAGTTCCAGCAAAATCCGCTGTGTTGTTGTAAAATTCAACGACTGTGTGATGAAACGTGTAATTGAGAAGGTCAGTTACTGTAACTGGAAGGTTTTCAATCATAAAAATTCCATAAAAGCATTTATTTAGTTCAGCTGCTGGCCCAAAATCTTCCATGTAATCATCCACATGGTATATTGCACCACCACAGTGATAGGCATGGTTTCTTACAAATGTGATACTACTGTTTACCTGTAAATATATGGTAGAGCTACTAGTCAAAATAATTGCTCCACCATCATAACCTTTGTTTTCCACAAATGAGACTTTTCCAATGCTGATCATAATTTGGGATCCTCTAGCATAAACTGCACCACCAGATTCAAAGACTTTATTTCTCACAAAACTAACTTCAGCAAATTGTCCAATAAGAACTGACACATTCTGAAATAGTGTTAAAGCACCACCAAACACTCCCTCATTCTCCATAAACATTACATTTCCATGAAAGTTTATTTCAGTATCTTCTGCATACACTGCACCACCTTGCCTACCTCTGTTCTGTAGGAATGTGGTATTGCCACAAAATGTCGCAGTGCATTTCCTCAGATACAGGGCTGAATATGGTGAACAATTATTTTTAGTAAATATGTTTGACCCACGAAACTCAACTTTTGTATTTTCTAAATATGTTGCTCCCATATTGTTAATGTTTACATCTTTCATTATAAGGACTGACTTAAGATTCATTAACACTTGTAATGCATGCCGCCATATACTACTTTCTTCTACAGTGATGTTTTCCAGTTTCACACCATATATACAGCTGCAATTATCACAATTCAGAGATATACTAATGGAATTTCTGCCAAAGTAACTGTGTACAATTGCAATGTTGAAATTTGTTGTGGTTTCAAGGGTATTTAAGCTTTGCTTAGATTCTAAGACTAAGCCATAATTCCCAGTGTACATCTGGATCATAGTGGTACTGATCATTGTATCAAGCCACTACTCCACAACTGCTGCAAAGCTCAGTGGTAGAAATGCTGTACAAGTGTTGGCTACACTGTTCCTGTTATCGTATGCAAAACTGCTGCGCATTACCATCACTGCTTTCTCTTTCACCCTACTTGAGTATCCAGATGGCTCTATCAAGAGGATATGGCTTTACGATGGCAATGTGGACTATCTGAAAGGCAAACATATTGCACTCTTTGTAGCTGCTCTACTACTGCTTGTGTTCATCTCCCTTCCTTACACAGTGGCACTGTTGTTCATACAATGCTTGCATTACAGGTCAAGGTACAGGATACTGGCTTGGGTTAGGAGACTGAAGCCACTGTTTGATGCCTACACTGGGCCTTACAAGGACAAACATCGCTACTGGCCTGGACTTTTTTTAGTTGTGCGCATTGTACTCTTCCTTGTCTTTTCAGTGAATGTGTTTGGAGACCCAGCCGTCAGCCTTCTAACTATCATTGTTACTACCTTCTGCATTCTTTATTTCTCGGATAAGCATCAAGGCCACTGTAGAAGCAAGTCTCAATCCCCAAGTCCAAGTTGAGCCATGCTATGAAGATGCTGAGGAATTGATTGTTGGTACCATGGGGGAAGAAAATGGCTTGGTTAGCTCTGACAATATTGGCATAGAAGATGAGCCCATTGATTGTTCCAACTGAGACTGTCAAATTGAACAGCATTAGGAAGACTACTAAAACAATTCCTGCAGCAATAAAGACAGGAATAAGCAAGAGAAAGTGTGAACTGCATTGTTTGCAGTTAGAGGTTCCCAAGACATGGCTGAGATTCTGTTGACATGATCCACACAGAACACCAGAACGAGAGAGAGCACACTGTTCATCTGGGTGCTGCATGTTGAATTGAATGTTTCCATCATTGCAGTAGTCGAATGGGCAGTGGTTGTGAACAAGTACTAGAGTGTAAGTTTCATTGAGAAAAGTTGTATTTATCCAAAGTGGACTTCTCCTGTAGACTGTTTGAGTATCAATGCTGCAGTTGATTTCATGTTGCTGAAGTTTTGGATGGCAAACGCAAGTCTGAGAGCAGTTGTTGAACACAAATCCCAGAGGACATGTTCGTACTTCAATATGTACAGTAAGCTCTGAAAATTGAAAATTGATGAGGGTTTTGTTTACATGCAAATTGTATTTCAGTGCATTCTTTATAACCACATTTTGTGGGACATTATGCTTTTCAACTGTTAATTCCATATCCTCAGTCCTATTGGGTGATGACATAATAGTGTACATAAGATTAGTGCAGTTGACGTTCACTAACTGTGTATACTGTGGTGGCAGTAGTACTGAAAGGCTACCCTTGTCTCTTGTTACAAAGTTACTTTGCACGGTAGATGGTACAGTTCCAAACCTCTGTCCTACAACAACTGCAGGTATTTTTAATGTCTCTCCAGGATAGGCTGTGATAGTGTACTCACTGATACTGCAGTCAGGGATGGACATGGTAGTGCACACACATATGCGTGTTGGATTAGAAGATATGAGTGACAGTTGTTGTGTGGGCTGGTGGAGGTGAAACCAACTATTAAAAGCTAAAGTTTGATGGAATATGTGACGATATTCATGAAGCATTGTCATTTTGTGGTTGATGTACACCTTACAGAGATCTACCCAACCACCAAAAATTGCAGTTCCAGCAAACCCAGCTGTATTATTGGAAAATTCAATTTCTATGCTATGTAATGTGTACTCAAGAATGTAATTTAAATCTGTCGGAGTTGGTGAAGATTTTGTAATAAATATTCCGTAAAAACACTTACTTAGTTCTGCTGCTGGTTCAAAATCTTCAGTGTACTCATCCACATAGTGCACTGCACCACCATAGCGGTAAGCATGATTGCTTACAAATGTGATACTACCGTTTTCCCCTACGTATAGGGTAGAGCCACTAAACAAGGTCACAGCTCCACCATCATAACCTTCATTTTCCACAAATGAGAGCTTTTGTCCAGTTATGATAATTTGGGAATCTCTGGCATAAACTGCACCACCAGATGTTTTGGCATAGTTTCTCACAAAACTAACTTCAGCGAATTGTCCAATAACAACTGATACATTCTGATACTGCATCAGTGCACCACCATACCCTCCTTCATTATCCAGGAACCATACGTTCCCTTGAAAGTTTATCTCAGAATCTTTTGCATAAATTGTACCACCATCCCTACCTTTGTTTTGCAGGAATGTTGTATTGCCATAAAATATCGCATTGCATTTCCACATATGCAGAGCTGAGTATACTAAATCTGTACAATCATTTTTAGTGAAAGTGTTGTACCCATGAAATTCAATAAATGATTTTTCTGAGGAGATGATTACTAGTGGTCCTGTGTTGTGATTAATATTTACATTTTCCATTATGAGGACTGAGCCATGGTTCATACCAAACACTTCTAATGCTCGCCTGTTATTTTCCACAGTGATGTTTTCTAGTTTCACCCTGACAAAATAGGTTATAAACACAAAATCAATTAATGCACCTACATTGTTCCTGCCAAAGTAACTATGTGACATGTGAAAAATGACCTGCGACCTGTAGTTAGTGGACTTCCCTATAAATTCCAAGCGAAACCCATAACGATGCCCTCCTGTACAGTTGACTTGTGTTGCTTGAACTGCCACTCTGCTGTTAATCCTGAGAAGGATGCTTCCAGTATTGTCATGTGCAGTAACATTTCTAATGTAACTCTTAACATGAAATGTGCTTTGTAGAGCTATTACATTCAATCCAGCTGCAGTATCATAGATAGCAGAGCTTCCAAACATAAATGATGAGTCAGTGACATGCAGAACTGGAGTTGCTGTTGAAGAGTTACTGTCCAGAAATACAATTGCACAGTTTGGTGTATTATTAACAAACACTGCTTGCTGGATGGAAGATGCTCCAAATAGGTTAGCACCAAGCAATCCCATCCCAATGGAGTGACATATATTTAAATTGTTGGTGGTGGTTAGTGATTTTCAGTAGGTAGATGGAAAATGTGGGAGAAAATGATGCAGAACCAAAACGAAATATTCTACTTAGGTTTCTTGGTAGCAGTGAAGCATTTGACATTGGAGCTCCACACAGTGAAAAGGAGAACTTTGAGACTGTCAGGTTTGTGATGTTAATGAAGGCAAGGCCAAACTCTCCTACACACCTGATCATGGTACTGTCATTATTGTCTCCAACTAGGGAGATGTTGTTGACATTCTGAATGACCAGCTGACCTTCAGTGCTAACTTCATGATGCCCTGGAGGAAACACCACTATTGTATTGGAGGTGAAGTAGTTTGAGGGATTGTTCATAACTGGAGAGAGGGTGTAGCAAGGCTTCATAGAACAGGTAGTATTGGAGTTGAGTAGAATGGAGAACTCATTTGTGCTGGGAGTAGTTCTGGATGATTCAGTGAAATGAAGTTGAACAAGAGCCAGTAAACCCAACACCAGCAGGATTGCCCAGGAAGTCTTGAGAGTAATGTTGTACTTTGCATCTGTGATATAGTTGCTGGTCTCAGGGTAGGATGCTTGCCACAAATCAGAAATGACTACTGGAACCTGTAGACTCGAGCTGTAGACTTATAGCTATAGACACTACTATAATTATGTGCTGTTTATTTTCCCAGTCACTGTACATCTTATTTAGGTGACTACTCAACTCTACTAGGACCAGAATATTGCACAGTTTGAAATTAGACTGATAGCGGCACAAACATATCTTGATATCAACTTGTAATGTGTAGTAGTTTCAATACAACATCTTGATATCAATTTATAATGTGAATTAAACAGTGTGATTGTGAAGATAGTTATAGTAAACCATGCAGTTGATATACTGTTAGAAATAGTTGAACAAGAATAGCATAGTGCTATTATCTAGTTTGCTGGTTGCAGCATAACATACTTCGATGCTCACTATATCCAAGAGTAGAGATCCAGCCTGAGAATCAAACAGTGCATGTTATTTGAATTATGTATGATCTATTCCCTGGAGCTTCAGTGGCTCAGTAGCTAGTACAAACATTTTATCAGGAGATCAAAGTATGAGTTTTGATTTTCTTTCTGTACGAACGGTTACTCTGAAAAAAAAAATGCAAAAAAAAAATTTTCAACCAATATAGCTACTGCACAGAGTGTGGCATTCAAAACATGTAGGCATCAAAGAGAGTACTGGGTGTGGTTTCAATTAAGGGTGGTAACTATTTGAGAGAGTTGAATCAGATCAAGTAAATGGTAGTCAGTAGTTGCCATTCTAAAAGTATGTCAATTAAAAACAACGTATGCCACACTGTTAGAAAACAAATTATGATGCTGTATAAAGGATGTTGATGGATTTAACTAGTACGTGTACATGATATCTACCTTGCATTCCAATACCGGTATGTGAGAAACACCTGCTAGCTTGTTGTACAGCCATAACTAAACAGTAATTCATTGCACTAGACACAGGTGCTGCAGACATGTAGAATTAAGTGACAAGCTATGTACGGTGTGCACTGGACATCATGCAAAACTACAGTTATCATTCATTGTTACCAGCATCAGGTAAGATGCTTGTTGCAGATAGCAATTTGCATCTAACAGTCATATGAATGAATGAATGAAATATTTTATTAGAGTGACACGCGAGATGCCCGGCCTGATTAGGCCTATGAGTCACTACAAACGGGTACAAAATAATGGTTAAGTATACAGATATTACAGATTTAAAAGCTGGATTCTAGTTTTATACAGGTTATACAAATGTTTCCCAATTATTCTACAATGATTATTTGCACTAAGGATGTACTTAAATTTATCAATAAGGGTAAGGGAGGTAAAAGAGTTATCTAAGTCGGATAGGCAACTGAAAAAGGTAGAACGTAAATGATCTAAAGCTGGACACAACATAACAAAATGAAATTCAGTTTCAACAGTGTCTGATGAACACAATCTGCAGGTCCGGAGGTGGTATGGTGTTTTTGGTGTCCTATATCGGCCTGTCTCAATGTGAAGTGGGAGACAACCCCCCCGGAGGGCAGCCATGACCCACCGGTGACCCCTGCACAGAATACCACTAATGTAGCACTCTGGCCTAGGTTGTTGTTTTATAACTCTATAGTTATGTAGCCTACCCCCTGAGTCTGTACAGTAGGTGTTATGGTCCCAGATTCGCATTCTCCATTTGTGGTTTGCTTTATCAGTTAATTTAGTGATGACTATGGTTTGAAATTCCTTAGGAGACAAGCTAGTTACATTATTTGGATTTAAGTGTCCTAGGTTGATCTGAGTGAGCAATTTATTTGCATGAAAACACCAGGTAGGTTTGCCCTTATTGGCTAGTTCTAGTGACCATTTAAAAATCTTTTTAGTAAGACGACTATCGTCCATAGTAGCAAGACGGAACCAGAGTTTGAGCATCTCAAACTGGTGTCTACACCAGACTGGCATCCATCCTGAGTCACCTTCTAGTAGATCTACTGGGCAGTTTTTACCCACACCCAAAATATGTCTAATTGCCTTGTTCTGAATGGTTTGTAACTTGGGGAAGGTTCTGTAACCCCAGACACCAGCCCCATAGTCCATTCTAGGTATTACTAGTGAGTCATAAAGTGAGCTGAATGCTTCAAAGGGAAAATTACCAAATTGTTTTGATTTAGCTATAAGAAGGCCCAAAGCTTTTCTGGCAGATTCACTAAGTGCATTAACACAGTTTTGGTAATCTAAGTGTTCATCAAGCCAAACACCAAGGTATTTATATGAAGGCACAACTTCTAATTCTGAGGGGCCACATTTAAAATTGAACGAGGTCCTAGGCTGGGATTTATGTCTAAAATGGACAATTTTTGTTTTGCTGGTGTTAATGTGAAGTCGCCAGGATTCACACCAGGTGTGTAGTGTACTAAGCATACACTGCAGATCTTCCTCTGTTTCCGCCATTATAGCAATGTCATCAGCAAACATCAGGAGAGCTAAGAGAATTTTACCACATTTTACTCCTAAGTTAAGCTGCTTTATTTCTTCAATTAGACCATTGATGAAGAGATTGAATAATGTAGGGGAAAGCAGACATCCTTGTTTAACTCCAGATGTTACAGGGAATGGTTCAGTGACGGTATCATTGTCATATGATCAATCATTGAGAATTCTACCATCAAATATCACAATATCAGAGTGAGTCTGAGCAGATGCTACTGATGAATGAATCCCCAGTGATTTGATTAACACAACAGAGTAGATTGTTGTAACAATACCCTCGTTCCCAGGCTCTTCCCCTTTCGTTGGGCGCAGGAGAGAGCTGGGAACAAGGCTAATGTAACAATATGTTAAGCTAGGCTATGAGAAGGGAGGGGGGGGCAGTGGCGGATGTAGAGTTTTGAAAAGGAGGGTTTCAGTATGCGATTAAAGCGTGCGTAGGGCACCTGCTAGGGGGGTCTGGGGGCATGCCCCCCCCAGGAAAATTTTTGATTTCTGACTTTCTGAGATCGTTTCTGGTGTATTCTTGGGGTAAAATTGCAAAAGTTGGACGACCTACTGCTAAACCTGGTTTTTGTGTTTGAAGCCCGCAGAATTAAAGGCGTGACTCAGCTTCGGGCCGCAGAGGCTGCAAAGCAGCTGGTTATCCGCGTAAGATGAGGGAAAATAAGCGCTCTCATACTGATAGCATATCGCCAGCCCTAGTAGTAGTTGCAGAGGGAGCAATGCATGAATAAACTTTAATTCGCTCGCTCGCTTCGCTCATTGTCTCTACGGTTTCCACATGCGTGCACGTAGGCCATGCGCGCGTCGAATTCTTGATACTGGAGTTGACCGTCACACGTGCGTTATTGCTACTGTTGAAGCTGAAGTGCGTAGCTCCAGTGTGGGCGTAGTGTACGTAGTACGTTTGCGCATAGTATTTTCGAAGGCAGCCCTTCAAAAGAGGGGTTCCATGGAACCCATGGAACCCCCTCTGGATCCGCCACTGGGGGGGATGAATTCTCTCACAACCAACAATACTCATCAGTCCTCCCTTGTTTGCAATTTGAGCAACAGCGGAACATTGGCACATCTAGTTTCAATTATCTAAAGGTGCACGTGGTTGTTTGATGTTTTGTGTATACAAGTTGGAAGATTATCATCTTCTCATAACAGTGTGCACAGTTTACAAATATCAGCTCACTTAGTTTCAATACAGCACCCATACCTGGACATGTGTTCAATTTTGTGACACTTTTCATTTTTCATGGAGAAGCAACACTTGTGAAATAGCAATTTCAGTTCAGTGAGGAAGAACAAGAATACACTGGGGACTGGTGATATGGACTAGCTATTATAGTAAATGTAGTAAATAGTATCCCAATAGTGCAAGGTTTGTTCTAGAAATTTATTCTAGGGTCAAGATTGCTAAGCTATATACAGAAAGTCTTGAGAGTCATGTTCTACATTGCAGCTTTGATATAGTTGGTGGTTTCAGGGTAGGATGCTTGCCACAAACCAACTTGGCAAGCTCTTCATCAGACTTTGCTATCACCGTCACTGTTAGTGTACGTCAGATGTCTATTTAAGTTCTACTATAATCAGAACAAGAATAGCTATTTGGGCTGAGGGCCTTTTTAAGATTATCTCTTGTGTGATGGCTGGTATTTTAAATACAGCATCATGATCTCAATTAAAAACGATATCATTTACAACCGAAGAAGGTAAATCGTGTAGTTGATATTAATTAAAACATTGCAACAGTCTGAAATCTTCTTAGTCTCTTGATCCCACATATGGTGATGGTGGGTGTATCGTGGACTTGTTTTCAATGCTATCTCATGACATCATGTGAGTTTATGTAAACTAAACATGAAACTGAAGTGGAAACTATCTAGTAACCATGCAGTTGATGTTATTGCAAACAGTAGTGCATATGTACTTGTCTCAGAAAATTGCCAACGAATCTACTGGAAGCTCTTTATCAGACTTTGCTGTTTATTCACTGTTAGTGTAGAGTAAGTTAGCAATCATCGGACGACACGTATATTCGGACGCTCAAACGCGGAGGGAAAACTGCGTAAACATTCGGCGATACCGCAAGACTGTAGCTGAGGTACGTGGTACCTGGTGTACCAAAAATGACGCCCGCGCATTGTTTCCTGTTGGCGCTAGAAGCGATAAAATGGCCGTCCGAAAAACATCAATATTCGGAAAAGTGTATGTATTTTCAGACACTGTTGTTTGTGCCTTCTCTGAAGCTGCTTTTGGAGAGATATTAGCATCGATACGATGCCCCAAGACCTCCCCAATTCGCAATATATTTTGGTAGCGGTAGCTGCTTTGAACACTCAGGGGCGCAGCTGAGCATGGACCAGTCCGATTCGATCAATAATCGGACGGTGAAATTTGTCGTTTCTTACCGTGTTGTCTTCAAACAAGTTGAGGTCTCCACAATATTAGCATCAGTAGAATCTAAAGGCTCTTGGCTACATGCTGGTACTTGTCCGGTGTTTGTGCGTTGAGTAGTTCTCGAGATATTGCACGATATCGTTTGAACTCACCTATTTATACTGCACATAAATCAACCAGCGTACTTTGTGGAAAGAAACATGAAATATATTTATATCTCGAGAACTACTCAACGCACAAACTCCGGACAAGTACCAGCATGTAGCCAAGAGCCTTTAGATTCTACTGATGCTAATATTGTGGAGACCTCAACTTGTTTGAAGACAACACGGTAAGAAACGACAAATTTCACCGTCCGATTATTGATCGAATCGGACTGGTCCATGCTCAGCTGCGCCCCTGAGTGTTCAAAGCAGCTACCGCTACCAAAATATATTGCGAATTGGGGAGGTCTTGGGGCATCGTATCGATGCTAAAATCTCTCCAAAAGCAGCTTCAGAGAAGGCACAAACAACAGTGTCTGAAAATACATACACTTTTCCGAATATTGATGTTTTTCGGACGGCCATTTTATCGCTTCTAGCGCCAACAGGAAACAATGCGCGGGCGTCATTTTTGGTACACCAGGTACCACGTACCTCAGCTACAGTCTTGTGGTATCGCCGAATGTTTACGCAGTTTTCCCTCCGCGTTTGAGTGTCCGAATATAGCTGTCGTCCGATAATTGCTAACTTACTCTATGTCGGATGGCTACTCAAGTTCTCTAGAACCATAACACTTCACTTTTGGAGATTTATAGTAGCACTTTTGCAATGCTGGAAAGGTGCTAAAGTTCATTGCACATGTAGGATAGAGCAAGGAACTGTTTGTGTACAGTATGAACTTGACATTATTCATCAAAACTGCACAAATAGCGAAGTACAGTAATTATGAACCATTCAACAACATATCATCTGGACAATCCTGAGCATGTTATACTTCAATCTTTGAAAGTGATCTTTGATACTGTAGGTAATGGTGTGCAATTACAATGTTGCTGTTTCCTTTCTCTTAACAATGTGATTGAAAGATACAAAAACAATTGACAATAGCTAGTAAAAGTCAGCATATCTAGTTTCCACACAGGATGATGTTTTCATTCTCTAGATGTTTTAAGTTGCAGCCTTTCACTTCAGATTGCACCCCCCCAAATATATATATATATGTAATAAATTTAATAATAAAAAACAGTTTCTGCACTGCAACGATTAGGATTACCTAAAGATTGTATTTAGTGTATGTAAGATGCATCATGTCTAGTACCTTTGCAAACATGCTCAGGTGTAACACACACAATCTCAAATCATTCACAAACTCTACACACAGAAATCCAGAGAGTAACAATTATGTTTGCAAGTTAATGTCCTTCCAATCAATTAGAACTCTCCAATAGTGGTTCACGTAGTTCAATCCATGGGTTGTGGTTTGCTGGTTGACGGGAGTTATTGTGGTTATTCTGGTTATTGTGGTTATTCTTTCTCTTTACTGCAGATTTAATTGTTTTCAGTTTTGAGATGGCCCATTCTCTAAACCTCTGTCTCTGCTGTTCCTTGGTCACCCTCACCAGTATATGGTGGAAAATAATGATCATGAAAGTGGCAAAAGCAATGGCCACAGATGTGTACACCACAGCAGTTTGGTCTCTGTCAGTCTGTGTAGTGAATAGTGTAGCCGAGGAGAGAATTCCCAGGTTGAGAAAAAAAGAGTACTCCATAAAGTTCAGTACAATGTTTTTATAGATGCCTCCAAAAGTAATTGTGGAAAAATAAATGCAGAAGGTAGTAACAATGATAGTCAGAAGGCTGATGGCTGGGTCTCCAAAGACATTCACTGAAAAGACGAGGAAGAGTACAACACGTATAACTAGGAGAAGTCCGGGCCAGTAACGATGTTTGTCCTTGTAAGGCCCAGTGTAGGCATCAAACAGTGGCTTCAATCTCCTAACCCAGGTCAGTATTCTGTACCTTGACCTGTACTGTAAGCATTGTATGAACAACAGTGCCACTGTGTAAGGAAGGGAGATGAACACAAGCAGTAGTAGAGCAGCTACAAAGAGTGCAATATGTTTGCCTTTCAGATAGTCCACATTGCCATCGTAAAGCCATATCCTCTTGACAGAGCCATCTGGATACTCAAGTAGGGTGAAAGAGAAAGCAGTGATGGTAATGCGTAGCAGTTTTGCATATGATAGCAGGAACAGTGTAGCCAACACTTGCACAGCATTTCTACCACTAAGCTTTGCAGCAGTTGTGGAGTAGTGGCTTGATACAATGATCAGTACCACTATAATCCAGATGTACACTGGGAATAGGAACTGTAGCCATGTCTTAGCATAAGCATCAAGGCCACTGTAGAAGCAAGTCTCAATCCCCAAGTCCAAGTTGAGCCATGCTATAAAGATGCTGAAGAATTGATTGTTGGTACCATGGGGGAAGAAAATGGCTTGGTTAGCTCTGACAATATTGGCATAGAAGATGAGTCCATTGATTGTTCCTACTGAGACTGTCAAATTGAGCAGCATTAGGAAGACCACTAAAACGATTCCTGCAGCAATAAAGACAGGAATAAGCAAGAGAAAGTGTGAACTGCATTCTTTGCAGTAAGAGGTACCCAAGACATGGCTGAGATTCTGTTGGCATGATCCACACAGAACACCAGAACGAGAGAGAGCACACTGTTCATCTGGGTGCTCCATGTTGAGTTGAATGTTTCCATCATTGCAGTAGTCAAATGGGCAGTGGTTGTGAACAAGTACTTGAGTGTAAGTTTCATTGAGAAATGTTGCATTTATCCAAAGTGGACGTCTCCTGTAGACTGTTTGAGTATCAATGCTGCAGTTGATTTCATGTTGTTGAAATTTAGGATGACAAATGCAAGTCAGAGAGCTGTTATCAAACACAAATCCCAGTGGACATAGTTGTACTTTAATATGTACAGTAAGCTGTGAGAATTGCAAGTTGATGAGAGTTCTGTTTACTTGCAAAGATCGTGCTGCTTCATCTATTTCCATGTTTTGTGGAATGTTATTTTTCTCAACTCTTAGTTTCATAACTTCAGTTCTATTGGGTGTTAAGAGAATAGTGTAGGCAAGATTAGTGCAGTTGAAATTCACTAGCTGTGTATACTGTAGTTCTGGAAGTCTGCCACTGTCTGTTGGTATATCTGATAAATGTACGAAGTTACTGTGCACAGTGGATGGTACGGTTCCAAACCTCTGTCCTACAGCAACTGCAGGTATTGTTATTGTCTCTCCAGGATAGGCTGTGACAGTGTACTCAGTGATACTGCAGTCAGGGATGGACATGTTAGTGCACAAACATACACGTGTTGGATTAGAAGATATGAGTGATAGTTGTTGTGTGGATGGGTGGAAGTGAAACAAACTGTCAAAAATTGATGCCTGATAGAGATGATTATCATAGTTTGATATCACTTTGAAGTTGACATGGAACTTACAAAAATCAACTGAACCACCATAAATGGCAGTACCAGCAAATTGAGCTGTATTGTTATAAAATTCAATGGAGAAATTAACAATTTTTATGTAATTGTAAATATATGTTAAACTAGCATACTTGGCCAGGATCTCTGCACTGAGAATTCCATAAAAGCACCCACTTGTTGGTTCTGCTGGTTTATAATCTTCAGTGTAATCATCCACATAGTATATTGCACCACCATAGTGGTAGGCGTGGTTTCTTATGAATATGATACTGCTGTTTGCCTGTAGGTATATGGTTGAGTCACCAGCCAAGGTCATAGCTCCACCATCATATCCTTTGTTTTCTACAAATGAGAGTTTCTGTCCTAAGAAAATGAAAATTTGGGAACCTCTAGCATAAACTGCACCACCAGATTTTTGGACATGGTTTCTCTCAAAACTAACCTCAGAAAATTGTCCAACGAAAACTGATGCCTCTTCAGATAGCATTAACGCACCACCATACTCTCCTCTGTTTCCCAGGAACATGACATTTTCTTGAAAGTTTATCTCAGCATGCTCTGCATAAACTGCACCACCATACCTACCTTTGTTCCGCAGGAACGTGGTATTGCCATAAAATACTACATAACATTCCATCAGATGCAGTGGTGAATATGCTGAGTCTGTACAATTATTATCACCAAAAGTGTTGGATCCATAAAATTCAACCACTGCTTTTTCTGAGCCAAAGGAACTGATTACTACTGCTCCCATGTTGTGGTTAATGTTTATGTTTTCCATAACCAGGACTGAGCTGGGATTCATGAGTACTTGTAATGATCGATTGATATGATTTTCTACAGTGATATTTTCCAGTTTCACACAGATGGAATAGGGGATGGAATTAAAATACAGGGATGCACCTACAGTATTTCTGCCAAAGTAACTATGTGACATGTGGAAAATGACTTCTGATGAGCAGTTAGTGGAATCTCCCTCGACTTTCAAGGTTAATCCATAAGGATTCCCTTCAGTACAGCTGACTCGTGTTACTTGAATTGCCACTTTGCAGTTGATCCAGAGAAGAATACTGCCGTATAACACATATCCAGTATTGCCATATGCTGTAACATTTCTGATGTAAATGTTAACATGATATGTGGTTTGTATAGCTATTATACTAAATCCAGCTGCAAATTTACTGTTAGCATAATTTACTGTTCCAAACATAAATGATGAGTTAGTGATGTACAGAACTGGAGTTTCCATTGGAGAGTAGCTGTCCAGAAATACAATTGCACAGTTTGGTGTGTTATTAACAAACACTGCTTGCTGGATGGAAGACACTCCAAATATATTAACACCCAGCAATCCCATCCCTTTAGAGTGAGATATGTTTAACTTAGTGGCAGTGAGGTTGGTGGTGTGCAATAGGTAGATGGAGACTGAAGTAAATGATGAAGCAAGACGAAAAGAAGAAAGGATATCAATAACGTAAATTATTTCATTGAGGCTTTTTGCTAGCCATGAAGCATTTGACATTGGAGTTCCACACATTGAAAAGGAGAGTTTTGAGACAGTCAGGTTTGTGATGTTAATGAAGGCAAGGCCAAACTCTCCTACACACTTGATCATGGTACTGTCATTATTGTCTCCAACTAGGGAGATGTTGTTGACATTCTGAATGACCAGCTGACCTTCAGTGCTAACTTCATGATGCCCTGGAGGAAACACCACTGTTGTATCGGAGGTGAAGTAGTTTGAGGGATTGTCCATAACTTGAGAGAGAGTGTAGCAAGGTCTCATAGGACAGAGAGTGTTGGAGTTGGGCAGAACAGTGAACTCACGTGTACTAGTTCCAGATGATGCAGTGAAATGGAGTTGAACAAGAGTCAGTAAACCCAGCACCAGCAGGATTCCACAGGAAGTCTCGAGAGCCATGTTGTAGTTTGAAGCTTTGATATAGTTGCTGGACTCAGAGTAGGATGTGAAATTAATTTGAAATAATGTCTTGACTGTAGCTGTAGACTGTAGTCATAGACTTAGCTACGGCTATATTATTTTATTTTTCCAGTCACTGTACATTAGATGAGTACTACTCCAACTCTACTAGGACCAGACCACCTCACTATCGGAGAATAGTAGCACAAACTGGTTTGGATTTTATTAATAGCTGGTGCAATATCTTGATATCAACTGATATCGTGAATTAGTTTCAGTACAACTTGATATCAACCTGTTATTATTAAACACTGCAATTGAAATTAAAGCAGAACATAGTTAGTAAACCATGCAGTTGTTGTTATTGTAAACACTGATAGTATAGCTGCTATTACCCAGTTTGCTGGTTGCAGCATAAAGTATTTTGGGACTCATATATACGCAAAAGTAGTGTAGATAAAGAAAGCCTGAAAACCAAACTTAATGGAATTATGTCCCATCTATCCTCTGCTCCAATCCCAGAGTTTTACGAGTTCAATAGTAAGGGAACCTCTCAAGCATTTTATCAGGAGACCAAACTTTGAGTCCTGGCCTGTTCTTAATTTTTAAGTTTTTCTTGCCTATAACATCAAATACTCTGTACAAAAGCCTTCCAACCAATAATGCAAAGAGTAGTGCGGTAGTAATAAAAATGCCCCCACAATTTACTCATTGAGCTGGAAGTTGGTCCTCCTACACATACACCGAAGACAAAGCCAGTGCTGAATGCTTGTGCTTGTAAGGCCCACCTAGTTTAGGGACAAAAGAGAGTACTGGACTACAATGAGGGTGCGGTTCCAATTCAAGGGTGGTAATTGAGTTGCATCTGACCAAGGAAACAGTAGTTAACATTTTATGTTACTTGAAAATAAAATACATTCCGTAACTTTTGTAACTCTGCTTGTGGATATCAAATTGATCCAGTTTGCTATATTAGAGAGTGTGAATAGATCTATGATGTGTTCATACAACACCTACCCTGTGTACCAATATGACACAGCTGCTGATTAGCTATGTGCAGTGTGAACTTGACACTGTGCAACTTATCATTACCACAAGGTAATATGCTGACTACAGATAATAAAAGATGAATAATCATTGAAGTTCCAATACACCTATCACCAGCATCAGAGTGAGTCTGAGAAGCTGCTACTGCTGAATGGATCCCCACTGATCTGATTAATGCAACAGAGTGTCCGTTTCAAAGTTAACTGGTGGTCTGCTGACGTTGTATGTACAAGTTGCAACTTTTCCCATAACAATGTGAGCAACAGTGGACCATCAACACGTCTAGTTTCAATACAGCATCCCCTGATAAGAACTTTATCTAAATTTCATGTTTTGTCAATTTGTGTATACAAGTTGCAAGATTATCATCTCGTAATAGTGTAAACACAAGAGACACTCAACACATCAACTCAGCACCCATAGCTACCTAGATGTGTGTTCAATTTTGTGATGCTCTTCTTTTTTCATAAACAAGCTGTACTTGTGAAATAGCAATTTTTGTTGAATAAAAATACCCTGAGGACTGGCCATATGCTATTATAGTAACTGGCTTGGTATTTATTTATTATGTAGTCAAGATTGCTAAGCTACACATGTTTAGTGTAGGAAGTGGAGTTGGGAAAGGCACCCAGCTGCCCTCTTATTGGCCAGGATCTGGGAGGATACAACAATATAAACATCGCTAGGCTATAGTAGGTAGTCAAGGAAGATGATGGATTAGATCACCACTGAGAATTTTTTCAGTTCTACATTCTCTGTTTTAAAGATGATTTGTTGTTTCTGGATGCTGTAAGACGTGTAAGTACAAGTAACGATCCTTTCCCATAACAATGTGAGCAACAGTGGAACATCAGTTTCAATACAGCACCCATTGATAAACACTTTATCTAAAGGTGCTCTCTTTATGCTTTCTGTATACAAGTTGTAAAATTATCAAATTTTCATAACAGCCAGTGTGCACAGTTGACAAAAAAAGTCACACTTGATATCAACTCACCTAGTTTCAACACAGCACCCATACCTGAACGTGTGTTCAACGCAACTTTTGTGTCACTTCTTCTTTTTGGCATGGAGTAGCTATACTAATTTAGTTAGATGTGTTAGTACAAGAATACACTGTGGCTATTGGTAATGTGGGGAGTGAAGTGGGGAAAAGCAACCCCAATTGGCCACATATAAGTGGCAGGGTTTTGGAGGAGAAATTTTTCATTGCATTTGATGCAAGAGCCAACATACTTACTATTTCACCAGTATATTAATTATGGAAGGAGTACTTAGATGGGATAATTTTAAATTTGGAGAGAAAAACACTTTCAGCTTTGAACACAAAAGCATTAAGTTTGTGACATATTTTGCTAGTACCTCATGCATTCCCAGACAGTCTAATATTACACCTCAGACAACTAAACTTGCAACAACAGAAGGTTGTATCCTAGCACGTTTGAAACATGCTCACTTTTTCATGAAGTATCAAATGTTTACCAAAGTAACATTTAACATTGCAAGCAACTGTTTACTTGTTACTCTCCAATAGTGGTTCACGCAGTTCAATGAAAGAATTGTGGGTTGCTGGTTGAAGATGAACATTCTGGCTGTTCTTTCCGTATGAATTCTTTACCGTGGATTTAATTGCTTTCAGTTTTGTGGTGATCCATTCTATAAACCTCTGTCTCTGATGTTCCTTGGTCACCCTCACCAGTATATGGTAGGCAGAAATGACCATGAAAGTGGTAAAAGCAATGGCAACAGATGTGTACACCACAGCAGTTTGGTCTCTGTCAGTCAGTGTAGTGAATAGTGTGGCTGAGGAGAGAATTCCCAGGTTGAGAAAGAATGAATACTCTATAAAGTTCAGGACACTCTTTCTATAGATACCTCCAATGGTAATTGCGATAAAATAAATGCAAAAGGTAGTGACAATGATAGTCAGAAGGCTGACGGATGGGTCTCCAAACACATTCAATGAAAAGACGAGGAAGAGTACAACACGTACAACTAGAAGAAGTCCAGGCCAGTAGCGATGTTTGTCCTTGTAAGGCCCAGTGTAGGCATCAAACAGAGGCTTCAGCCTCCTAACCCAAGCCAGTATTCTGTACTTTGACCTGTACTGCAAGCATTGTATGAACAACAGTGCCACTGTGTAAGGAAGGGAGATGAACACAAGCAGTAGTAGAGCAGCTACAAAGAGTGCAATATGTTTGCCCTTCAGGTACTCCACATTGCCATCGTAAAGCCATATCCTCTTGACAGAGCCATCTGGATACTCAAGTAGGGTGAAAGAGAAAGCAGTGATGGTAATGCGTAGCAGTTTTGCATACGATAGCAGGAACAGTGTAGCCAACACTTGCACTGCATTTCTGCCACTAAGTTTTGCAGCGGTTGTGGAGTAGTGGCTTGATACAATGATCACTACCACTATAATCCAGATGTACACTGGGAATAGGAACTGTAGCCATGTCTTAGCATAAGCATTAAGACCACTGTAGAAGCAAGTCTCAATCCCCAAGTCCAAGTTGAGCCATGCTATGAAGATGCTGAGGAATTTATTGTTGGTACCATGGGGGAAGAAAATGGCTTGGTTAGCTCTGACAATATTCGCATAGAAGATGAGTCCACTGATTGTCCCCACTGAAACAGTCAAATTGAACAACATTAGGAAGGCCACTAAAGCAATTCCTGCAACAATAAAGATAGGAATAAGCAAGAGAAAGTGTGAACTACATTCTTTGCAGTTAGAGGTCCCCAAGACATGGCTGAGATTCTGTTGGCATGATCCACACAGAACACCAGAACGAGAGAGAGCACACTGCTCATCTGGATGCTCCATGTTGAGTTGAATGTCTCCATCATTGCAGTAGTCGAATGGGCAGTGGTTGTGAACAAGTACTAGAATGCAAGTTTCATTGAGAAAAGTTGCATTTATCCAAAGTGGACTTCTCCTGTAGACTGTTTGAGTATCAATGCTGCAGTTAATTTCATGTTGCTGAAGTTTAGGATGACAAATGCAAGTCAGAGAGCTGTTGTTGAACACAAATCCCAGTGGACATGTTCGTACTTCAATATGTACAGTAAGCTCTGAAAATTGTAAATTGATGAGGGTTCGTTTATATTCCAGTGCTTCATTTACCACCTTGGCATGTGGAATGTTATGTTTCTCAACTGTTAGTTTCATGAATTCAGCTTTATTGGGTGATGCAAGAATAGTGTACATAAGATTAGTGCAGTTGACATTCACCAACTGTGTATACTGTAGTTCTGGAAGTCTGCCACTGCCTCCTGATACAAAGCTGCTGTGCACTGTGATGAATGGTACAGTTCCAAACCTCTGTCCTACAGCAACTGAAGGTATTGTTATTGTCTCTCCAGGATAGGCTGTGACAGTGTGCTTAGTGATACTGCAGTCAGGGATGGACATGTTAGTGCACAAACATACGCGTGTTGGATTAGAAGATATGAGTGATAGTTGTTGAGTGGACTGGTGGAAGTGAAACAAACTATCAAATATTGATGTTTGAGAGATGTCAGGTTCATAGTTGAGTATCAAAAATGAGTATTGGTATTTCATAACGAATGTATGAAACTTACAGAGATCTATCCAACCACCATAAATGGCAGTTCCAGCAAACCCAGCTGTATTGTTGTGAAGTTGAATGGATATGTGTTCCTTTTTTGTGTAATTAAAAATATCTTTTAATTCAGGTGGGATTTTAAATGTTATTTCTGTGCTAATAATTCCGTAGAAGCACTTACTTAGTTCTGCTGCTGATCCAAAATCTTCAGTGTAATCATCCACATAGTATATTGCACCACCATAGTGGTAGGCATGGTTGCTTGCAAACACAACACTGCTGTTTGCCTCTAGGTATAGGGTAGAATCACCAGTCAGGGTCATAGCTCCACCATTATAACCTTCATTTTCTGCACATAAGAACTTTTGTCCAATTGTGATCACAATTTGTGAATCTCTAGCATAAACTGCACCACCAGACTCCTGGGCACGGTTTCTAACAAAGCTAACTTCAGCAAATTGTCCAATAACAACTGATACATTCTGATATAGTACTAAAGCACCACCATACCCTCCTTCATTTTCCAGAAATGTCATATTTCCTTGAAAAGTTATCTGAGTATCTTCTGCATATATTGCACCACCATATCTACCTTTGTTTTTTAGGAACTCCACTCTACCTTGGAAGATTATATCAGCACCTTCTGCATGGAGTACACCACCATACTCTCCTTCATTCTTCATCAACACTACATTTCCTTTGAAGTTTATCTCAGCATTATCGGCATAAATTGCACCACCATTATGATGCCTATGTTTATTCTGCAGAAATGTAGTATTGCCATGAAATGTCACACTGCAATGGCTCAGATGTAAGGCTGGATATGCTGAATCTGTACAATTGTTATCAGCAAAGGTGTTGGACCCATGAAATTCTACCATTGAAGATTGCTGTAAGGAGGCAATTACTAGTGGTCCCATGTTGTGATTAATGTTTACATTTTCCATTATGAGGACTGAGCTGGGATTTGTGAATACCAGCAATGCTTGGCTATTATTTTCGACAGTGATATTTTTCAGTCTTACATAGAGAGAATAGATGATAGAATGAAAATACATTGATGCACCAACACTGTTTCTGCCAAAGTAACTATGTGACATATAGAAATGACTTGTGACTTCAACTTGTGAGATGCAGTTAGTGAAATTTCCCATGAATTCCAAGGAAAAGCCATTATAGTACCCTCCAGTACAGTTGACTTCTGTTACTTGAATTGCCACTTTGCAGTTAATCCTGAGGAGAATATTGCCATATAATATTCCAGTGTTGCCAGATGTTGTGATATTTCTAATGTAACTTTTAACACGATATGTGGTTTGAATGGAAATTATGTTCAATCCAGCTGCAATATAAATGTAGTCAACACTACTCACTGTTCCAAGTATAAATACTGAATCAGTGATGTACAGAACTGGAGTCTCCATTGGAGAGTAGCTGTCCAGAAACACAATTGCACAGTTTGGTGTGTTATTAACAAACACTGCTTGGTGGATAGAAGACACTCCAAATATGTTAACACCCAGCAATCCCATTCCATTGGAGTGAAATATGCCAACCTCTGTGGCAATGAGGATAGTGACACCCACTAGGTAGATAGAAAATATTGGAGCAGTACGAAAATGTAGTATTTCACTGAGGCTTGTTGGTAAGTGTAAAGCACTAGATATTGGAGCTCCACACATTGAAAAGTAAAGTTTTGAGAGAGTCAGGTTTGTGATGTTAATGAAGGCAAGACCAAACTGTCCTGTGCACTTGATCATGGTACTGTCATTACTGTCTCCAACTAGGGAGATGTTGTTGACATTCTGAATGACTAGCTGACCTTCAGTGCTAACTTCATGCTGCCCTGGAGGAAACATCACTGTTGTATTGGAAGTGAAGTAGTTTGAGGGATTGTCCATAACTTGAGAGAGGGTGTAGCAAGGCCTCATAGGACAGGGAGTGTTAGAGTTGGGCAGAATGGAGAACTCACTTGTGCTGGTACCAGTTCCAGATGATCCTGTGAAATGGAGTTGAACAAGAGCCAGTAAACCCAGCACCAGCAGGATTCCACAGGAAGTCTCAGAAGTCATGTTATACTTTGCAGCTTCGGTTTTAGGATATTTTCTGGTTTGCCACAGTCTTAAGTGAGAACTCTTCAATGGACTTAGCTATGTGCTGTACCCAAGGATGGCTACCCTAGCTGTACTATATGAGTTGCAATATGCTATTGTCTTTCTTGCAACAATGTGATTGAACCAAACAAAAATACATTAACAACCAGCAACAGTGAAACATCAACACAGGATACACCCATTAGTAAGGACTATAGATTTATACAGATTATCTACATGTGGGCTCTTGATGTTTTCATGATTGCCTTCTCAGTGATTAAAAGTTGCAAAAACAAGTTGCACTCAACATCTATACATCTAGTTTCAAAACAGCCCATTAGTATAAAGACTTTCCACGGATTATCCAACTGTGATCTTTTGTTGTTTTGTGCACAAGTTGCGGTACTTTCTCATAACAATGTGACTACATGCTGACAAAACAAGATATAATCAACATCAGCTAATCTACTTTCAACACTTGTAGTTGTTCAATTTTGTGACTTGTCATGGAGTGTACTTGGGTTTATTCCCATTTGGTCAACTTCCCACTTTGTCAATTCCCACTTTGTCAATTCCCATTTGGTCAATGTTGACAAAGTGGGAATTGACGAAATGGGAATTGACAAAGTGGGAAGTTGACGATGTGGGAAGATTTACCATCTAATTGAAAAATGTGATACTGTCCATATGAACTAGAAATACACATCAATATCTATATATCTCTACTGTACAGGCAAAAGTTATTATACAAAGCTAGATAAGTTATATGCAACGCCGACAATGTATCGGTCAATAGTCTTTTCACCACCAACATATGTTAAGAAGTTTCAAATGCTGGTCTACAGCAATGTATTTTCTCCTTCGCCTGGGTGGCTGCGATCCAGCATCAAGTTGGACTGCTGCAAGATCAGGCACGATCTTTGCATCTCCACCAAGACCACTCAACATTCTCTCGTATCTTCTGGTAAATGTAGCCTTCATGGACAATTGATCGTCGTCCTTTTGAAGTCTCCACAAATGTTGCTTGGGCCATCTCAATACAATGCTGAACCTTGATACAGTTACTGTAACGAATGGCTTTTTATACCCCTACCAACTGAAAGGTATTGATAATCAAGACTTGAGATAAAAGCTTCAAGCTGGAACAAGTGTCCCATGAATTCACTGATCTATAACAGTGGTTAGAAGTATATACAATGGTAAATCTTCCCACTTCGTCAACTTCCCACTTTGTCGATTCCCACTTTGTCAATTCTCACTTTGTCAACATTGACCAAATGGGAATTGACAAAGTGGGAATTGACGAAGTGGGAAGTTGACCAAATGGGAATTGACGAAGTGGGAATTGACAAAGTGGGAATTGACGAAGTGGGAAGATACCTGTACTTGTTCCTTTGTTAAATAGCAGCAAAGGTAGCCCTCATTCCCATGTGGCCTTGTTGCAACAGCTCAAACTTGCAGCCACATTGGAGACCCAGTTTTTGTTTCTCAATTGGGGAGATCCATCAGGTTTAGTACACACTATCATGCACTTAGCCATTTACAAAGTCAAACCTATTGTTATACACAAGTAGACACAATATTGAAAATAGGAGGAAAAAAACAAAAACAGCTTACATTTGCAAGTTGACGTATTCTCATTCAATTAACACTCTCCAACAATGATCACGTAATTCGGGTTGCAGTTTGCTGGTTGAAGGTAGTTATTTGAGATATTTTCTTCCTGTACAAATGCTTCACTGTGGAGTTAACTGTTTTTAGATTTTGAGATGGCTCATTCTGTAAACGTCTTGCCTCTGCTGTTGCTTAGTTACCCTCACCAGTATATTGTAGGATCTAATGATCATGAAAGTGGTGAAAGCAATTATCAAAGATGTGCACACCACAGCAGTTTGGTCTCTGTCAGTCAGTATAGTGAAGCACTTGCTCAAGTCTGCATAGTCCTTCATGGTAGTCATCCAGACAGTACATTGCACCACCACAGTGGTGAGCACGGTTTCTTACTAATGTAATACTCTGTTTGTATATACTAGAACCACCATCCAAGGTCACAGGTCCACCATCATAACCTTCATTTTCCACAAATGAGAGCTTTTTTATGTACCGATGATAACTTGGGATCTCTACCATAAACTGCACCACCAGATTCTCGGGCATAGTTTCTCACAAAACTAACTTCAGCCATGCAATAACAGCAACGCGTTTCCTTATCTTGTGATTCTTTGCACAAATTGCACCACCTTCATACCTTCCTTTGTTCTGTAGGAAAGCGGTATTACCATAAATATCACATTGCAATATGCAGGACTGAATAATTATGCTGAATTTATTGATAAGTTGATTCCATGAAATTCAAACATTGAGAAGATTTTTCAAAAGACTAGATCCAAAATTGTTCAAGTGTTGTGGTTAATGTGAACTCAATGCTGTTGTTGTTTTGTTATTGCATTTTATTTAAACGTGATGAAAATGCCCAGTTGGAGTATTGTTGTAGTAGCTAACTCTTTTTGTTCATAAAAGTTGTATGTGCACTGCAGAACTGGAGTGGAAAAGCACTCTGTCCATTCATTTCTCAAAGACAAACTAGAAGAGATCCAGTGGTTGTTCTTGTAATGCCCATGCTGCCTGAGAGAGTCTAATTCTATTCAAGGTGTCTGTTACACTGGACTACTGCAAGGGTGTACCTACAACTTAAACTATTTGAATGATGGAGTTTGAGTGAAGTAAGTAGTCACTAGTTTTCATTTGCTGGAGCAATATAGGATGCCTACTTTGTAAAACAAATTATGTCAGGGGCTCTCTCTAGAGCAGTGTTGTTTCAGTTTAATGTTCGGACTAGTAGTTTAGTTTTAGTTTAATTAGGCTTCAGATTCAAACTGTTAGTTTAGTTTTAGTTTTAATTACTAAATCTGAAAAGGGTTAGTATCGGTAGTTTTAGTTTTGGTTAACTACAATTTTTGGGTGATTTCAAATTAGTTTAGTTGTAGTTTTTAATTAACGGACTAAGGCAGCATCGATTTTAGTTTTAGTTTAATTACTAAAAGGTTTTATGCCTTACTAAAATGCATTTTAGTTTTGGTTTTAGTTAACTAAAACAACACTGCTCTAGAGGATACAGTCATTGTCTTTGTTGTGTACGTACCAATGTTAGATGAAGCAATGACATTTTCTGCATACATAACCTACTGTACATCTAGTTTCAACATGGCACCATGCATTAGAAAGGAACTAGCTTTCCATGGATGATCAAGTTTTTGATGTTTTTTTTTAGTTACCGCCTTCTCACTTCAATGTGATTGCAAGAACAAAATCAGTTTCAGCACTGTATCCATAACGACTAGATAACCTAATTGTGTATGTAAGATAACCTTTGCATAACAATTGAAAACACGTTGACACTGGTCAACATCACATGCTGCTTTTAGTACAGCACCTGTTTCATCAAATAGTTGTACACTATGAGTGGATGCTGTGTATATGGAATATGTTAATTGCTAGTGGAGCATGCATATATCATGTCTATAAAATCGTGCTCAGGTATCACACACACAATCTCAAATCATTCACAGACTCTAAAGAATAACACACAGCAAACATCAAATATTCTGTTATGCAGAAGTAAATCCAACCAGAGAAAATCTAATGTCCTTCCAATCAAGTAGCACTCTCCAATAGCGGTTCACGCAGTTCAATAAATCGGTTGAAGTTTGCTTGTTGAATGTTGTCATTCTGGTTATTCTGGTTATTCTGGTCATTCTGGTCATTGTGGTTATTCTTTCCCTTTACAGTGGTTTTAATTGTTTTCAGTTTTGAGAAGGCCCATTCTGTAATCATTTGTCTCTGCTGTTGCTTGGTCACCCTCACCAGTATATGGTGGACAGTAATGATCATGAAAGTGGTAAAAGCAATGGCCACAGATGTGTACACCACAGCAGCTTGGTCTCTGTCAGTCTGTGTAGTGAATAGCGTGGCTGATGAGAGAATTCCCAGGTTGAGAAAGAACGAATACTCAATGATGTTCAGTCCAATCGTTTTATAGATGCCACCAAAGGTAATTGTGGAAAAATAAATGCAGAAGGTAGTGACAATGATAGTCAGAAGGCTGACGGCTGGGTCTCCAAACACATTCAATGAAAAGATGAGGAAGAGTACAACACGTACAACTAGAAGAAGTCCAGGCCAGTAGCGATGTTTGTCCTTGTAAGGCCCAGTGTAGGCATCAAAGAGAGGCTTCAGTCTCCTAACCCAAGCCAGTATTCTGTACCTTGACCTGTACTGCAAGCATTGTATGAACAACAGTGCCACTGTGTAAGGAAGGGAGATGAACACAAGCAGTAGTAGAGCAGCTACAAAGAGTGCAATATGTTTGCCTTTCAGGTAGTCTACATTGCCATCGTAAAGCCATATCCTCTTGACAGAGCCATCTGGATACTCAAGTAGGGTGAAAGAGAAAGCAGTGATTGTAATACGCAGCAGCTTTGCATACGATAACAGGAACAGTGTAGCCAACACTTGTACAGCATTTCTACCACTCAGCTTTGCAGCAGTTGTGGAGTAGTGGCTTGATACAATGATCAGTACCACTATGATCCAGATGTACACTGGGAATAGGAACTGCAGCCATGTCTTAGCATAAGCATCAAGACCACTGTAGAAGCAAGTCTCAATTCCCAAGTCCAAGTTGAGCCATGCTATGAAGATGCTGAGGAATTGATTGTTGGTACCTTGAGGGAAGAAAATGGCTTGGTTAGCTCTGACAATATTGGCATAGAAGATGAGCCCATTGATTGTTCCAACGGAAACTGTCAAATTGAGAAGCATTAGGAAGACCACTAAAACAATTCCTGCAACAATAAAGACCGGAATAAGCAAGAGAAAGTGTGAACTGCATTCTTTGCAGTTAGAGGTACCCAAGACATGGCTGAGATTCTGTTGGCATGATCCACACAGAACACCAGAACGAGAGAGAGCACACTGTTCATCTGGGTACTCCATGTTGAGTTGAATGTTTCCATCCTTGCAGTAGTCAAATGGGCAGTGGTTGTGAACAAGTACTTGAGTGTAAGTTTCATTGAGAAATGTTGCATTTATCCAAAGTGGACTTCTCCTGTAGACTGTTTGAGTATCAATGCTGCAGTTGATTTCATGTTGCTGAAGTTTTGGATGGCAAATGCAAGTCTGAGAGTTGTTGTTGAACACAAATCCCAATGGACACAGTCGTACTTCAATATGTACAGTAAGCTCTGAAAATTGCAAATTGATGGAGGTTTTGTTTACATGCAAATTGTATTTCAGTGCATTCTTTATAACCACATTTTGTGGTACATTATGCTTTTCAACTGTTAATTCCATATCCTCAGTGCTATTGGGTGGTGACAGAATAGTGTACATAAGATTAGTGCAGTTGACGTTCACTAACTGTGTATACTGTGGTGGCAGTAGTACTGAAAGTCTACCCTTGTCTCTTGTTACAAAGATACTGTGCACAGTAGATGGTACTGTTCCAAACCTCTGTCCTACAGCAACTGCAGGTATTGTTAATGTCTCTCCAGGATAGGCTGTGATAGTATACTCAGTAATACTACAGTCAGGGATGGACATGTTAGTGCACAAACATACACGCGTTGGATAAGACGATATGAGTGATACTTGTTGTGTGGACTGGTGGAAGTGAAACAAACTATCAAAAATTAAAGTCAGATGGAATATGATACGATATTCATGAAAAATTGTCATTTTGTGGTTGATGTACAACTTACAGAGATCTACCCAACCACCAAAAATTACACTTCCAGCAAACCCAGCTGTATTGTTGTAAAATTCAATTTCTATGCTATGTAAAGTGTACTCAAGAATATAATTTAAATCTGTCGGTGTGGGTGAAGATTTTCTAATGAATATTCCGTAAAAGCACTTACTTAGTTCCGCTGCTGGTTCAAAATCTTCAGTGTAATCATCCACATAGTGCACTGCACCACCATAGCGGTAAGCATGATTGCTTACAAATGTGATACTACTGTTTTCCCCTAGGTATAGGGTAGAGCCACTAAACAAGGTCACAGCTCCACCATCATAACCTTCATTTTCCACAAATGAGAGATTTTGTCCAGTTATTACAATCTGAGAATCTCTGGCATAAACTGCACCACCAGATGTTTTGGCATGGTTTCTCACAAAACTAACTTCAGCGAATTGTCCAATAACAACTGATACATTCTGATACAGCATCAGTGCACCACCATACCCTCCTTTGTTTTCCAGGAACATTACACTTCCTTGAAAGTTAATCACAGCATCTTTTGCATAAACTGCACCACCATCCGTACCTTTGTTTTGCAGGAATGTTGTATTGCCATAAAATATCGCATTGCACTTCCACATATACAGAGCTGAGTATACTAAATCTGTACAATCATTTTTAGTGAAAGTGTTTTACCCATGAAATTCAATAAATGATTTTTCTGAGATGATTACTAGTGGTCCCGTGTTGTGATTAATATTTACATTTTCCATTATGAGGACTGAGCCATGGTTCATATCTAACACTTCTAATGCTTGCCTGTTATTTTCCACAGTGATGTTTTCTAGTTTCACCCTGACAAAATAGGTTATAAACACAAAATTAATTAATGCACCTACATTGTTCCTGCCAAAGTAACTATGTGACATGTGAAAAATGACCTGCGACCTGCAGTTGGTGGTCTCTCCTATAAATTCCAAGCGAAAGCCATAATGATCCCCTCCTGTAGAGTGAACTTGTGTTGCTTGAATTGCCGCTTTGCAATTAATCCTGAGAAGGATGCTTCCAGTATTGCCATATGCAGTAACATTTCTAATGTAACCCTTAACATGAAATGTGCTTTGTAGAGCTATTACATTCAATCCACAAATAAGTGTGCTATCTGGAACTCTCGGAATGAGTTGTTCTCTGGTGGTTGGGACTGTAGTCCGCAATTTACGTCCCATAAGCAGCTCGGACGGACTATATCCTATCTGCAAGGGAGTTGCTCTGTACGACAACAATGCTAGATAAGGGTCACCCTCCTTCTTCAGCAGACCTTTAATAGTTTTTACTGCACGTTCAGCCTCACCATTGCTTTGAGGGTACAGAGGACTGCTGGTAACATGTTGACATTGGTACTCTCTCATAAATTTCGGAAACTCTTCACTCGAGTATTGAGGTCCATTGTCCGATACAATCAGTTTAGGGATCCCATGTCTCGCAAAAATACTTTTCATGTGTGCAATGACTTCAGTAGCAGTTGTCCTTTTCAGTAATGCAATCTCAATACATCGGGAATAATAATCAACCACGAGAAGGTAACTCCGCTTCTCCCATTCGAACAAATCCGTTCCCACCTTTTGAAAAGGTAGTTTGGGTAATTCTGACGTGATGAGTGGTTCTGCCCGTTGCTTTTGCTCTCTGCAACATTCACGACAGTTCTTAACCAACTACATAAGCTGAGTAGAAAGACCAGGCCACCAATACAGACTGGCGGGCTCCCTCCCGGTACTTCACTATGCCTTGATGGCCAGTATGCAACTTCTCGAGAATGTCCTGTATCATTGCAGTCGGAATTACGATGCGGCAGCCCCTCAGTAGTAGGCCATTCTGTACTGACAATTCAGCAGCAACTGATGAGTAGGGTCTTACTACGTCAGGCAACTTTTTCTTGTTTGGCCACACTGACTGACAATAACAGACAAGTAGTCGACATACTTCATCTTGCTGCTGATGTTGTCTGATATCCTCCAGCCTGTGTTTTGTTGCTGGCAGGCTTTGCATTGTCAGGTTCACGAAAGCATCAGCATCCTCTTGGAGAGTTCTATCAGAGTCTGTTACTCCACTGAGAGGAGCTCTGGACAACGTATCTGCAACAATGAGACTCTTCCCTGGAACATGATATATTGAGAACTGAAATCTCATCATCCTCATTCAGAATCTCTGCACTCTGACGGGCAGTTCATCCAAATTCTTCGTGCTAAAGAGAGGGACAAGAGGCTTGTGGTCTGTTTCTATTGTGAATTTGAGTCCAATGAGGTAGTCAGAGAAGCGTTCGCAGGCCCATATGAATGCAAGCGCCTCTTTCTCAATTTGTGCGTATCTTTGTTCTGTGGGCGTCAATGATCTCGATATGTATGCAATGGGTTTCATGGTTCCATCAGGCTGCTTCTGTATTAGAGTTGCTCTAAGTCCATAACACAAAGCATCAGCTGAGACAACTGTCTCACGAGTTGGATCGAACAATGCAAGAACGGGAGCTGTGGTCAGAGCTTTCTTCACTTCTTCAAAGGCCTCTCGTTGCGGTGGGCCCCACAGCCACGCATTGTATTTTCTGAGGAGTTCTCGAAGTGGTTTGGTTTTCTCCGCGAGATTAGGTGAAAATTTACCCAAATGATTCACCATGCCGAGGAACCTGCGGACATCACCAACATTTTTAGGTATTGGCACCTCTTGGATCGCCTTGACTTTGGCTGGATCCGGGTGGACTCCTGACTTGTCCACCATCTGACCGAGAAATTTGACCTGTTTCTGAGAGAATTTACACTTCTCTTTGTTAAGCGTGAGACCAGCTGCTTCCAAACGCTGTAGAACTTTGAGTAGACGATCATCGTGTTCGTCCTGATCCATTCCATATACCAAGACATCGTCTATCATACACACCACTCCTTCCAGCCCATCAAGTAAGGCAGACATTCTCCGTTGGAAGTGCTCGGGTGCTGAAGTGATCCCGAAGGGCAAACGATTGAAGCAGTATCTCCCAAAGGGAGTCAGGAACGACGAGTCAGCGGAGAGTGGAATCTGCCAAAATCCTGAATTAGCATCCAGTTTTGTGAACACCTGGGCTCCGGCAATCTGTGCCAGGGTCTGCTCTACCGCAGGTAGAAGGTGTCGCTCACGGCATACACTCTCGTTGAGTTTCATCAGGTCCACACAGATGCGTACATTGCCATCAGGTTTGGGTACAACTACCATTCCCGCGCACCAATCCGTAGGAACCTTGACCTTGGCTATGACTCCCAGTCGCTCCATTCTCTCTAACTCTGCACGAACCTTCCCCATGAGGGGAACAGCTACTCGTCTTGGGACTGAAATAGCGAATGGCTTGGAGTCTGGTCTGAGTTTGATCTCATACTCTCCTTCAAGCTTGCCAAGTCCCTGGAACAACTGTGGGAACAGCTGAACTGGGCTCGTGTCTCCATCAAATATGGCTCCAACCCGCACTGCTAGTCCTAGTGCGTCGATGGCTGGACGGCCAAGCAAATGCCGACGAAGGTTTTTCACAACATAGATGTCTTGCTGCACTTTCTGGCTTCCACGCTTCAGAGCACCGGTAAAACATCCGGTCACAGGAAGGGAATAGTTGCTAGGGCCTCTCGGTCCTTTGGCCGGTGGAGAAAGAAATGGACTCCCAATCTTCTGGTGTTGAGTTTCTGATATCACGGAGACCTCTGCTCCTGTGTCGATGTCAAACTCAGTCAATACGCCATTGAGCAGTAGGGACAATCTCCACGAGTTACTCACAGTGTCCTATGTGTCCACACCCCCAAGGAATTCATTTGGGTCGTCTTGGTGGACCTCTCCAACTTTCGCTGTTGAACGACAGACAACTTGAAGTGTCCGCGCTTAGAACACTTGCGGCAGACGGCGTCTCTTGCAGGGCAGGAATGACGATCGTGAGGTGGAGTCTTCCCACACCTAGTGCAGGTAGTAGGTTGAGAGTTCTGGCTACGTGGTGCACTTTTGGGCTTCCTGTTTACTTTACCACCTCGCCTTCCTCTGTGGACCGCCCCTACAGGGATATCAGGTTTCTCTCCGCGCAGGAGGGGTTGCTGTTCTTTTTGGGTCTTAACGTCCCAGTAGGTTCAGGCTTACAAATCCCGCCGCTGGCACCATGTATTGTTATGTTTCGTCTGCTATAACAACGGATTGGGACGGATTACGACAGAGCCATTAGTTGACAGCCATTTTAGATCTCTGTACAATTCGCACACACATATAGTCACGTGCACATACATTACATAACCACACAGACCAGTGCGCATGCACCAATGCATATATACAAAGACTTAAAAAAAAAAACATTAAAAATGTAAAAAGATGTAGGGATGGCATGCCAAAAAGTATACAAACAAGGTAGGGATGATAGCATAAAAGCAAAGGTCAACATAAAGGCAATGCCCCATCCCTACATCTTTTTCACACTGCAGTTAGACAGCATACTTGAAACCTAAACCTGCAACATCTGTGGAGTTAATATGCTGTAAATGAGCACCAACTACTTGAGTTTTTAAATACTACAGCACTTACTATATGACCATGCAGTCCTGCAGCTCACTTCAGCTCGGTGTCTAGGTTGTATAAGCGGTCCGTATACAATATTAAATGCCAACAAGGGTTCCACTGTTACTACAAATAGCATGTCAGCATCAAAAGCTACCTGGTCGCTACATGCATAGCTTCCGACAAGGTACACATACACCACATATCCCATGCTGCTAGACTACACTGCAATCTGGACCCCAGACCCTTCTTGCCCTTTCGAAGGGTTTGGAGTCCAGAACCCAGGCCATGTGGGAGGAGGAAAGTGGCCTGAGAACAAGGTTACAGCTATGCCCTTCAAGAACTGCCAGTAAGGTTGTTGTACATTTTATAGAGACCTCCAATACACTGTCATAACTGCAGTGTGAAAAAGATGTAGGGATGGGGCATTGCCTTTATGTTGACCTTTGCTTTTATGCTATCATCCCTACCTTGTTTGTATACTTTTTGGCATGCCATCCCTACATCTTTTTACATTTTTAATGTTTTTTTTTTAAGTCTTGTTTCTGTACTTTTTTGATGTTAATCTCAGTTACAGTTAGACCTAAGCCTAAGAAGAATATATCAAGTGTAACCACAACACCAGAACTTGAAACGGTGTTGACAGTTTAGTAGTAGTTCCAGGCATGTAATAATAATGAGTAATATAGCCAGCCAGAACCTGATAAAGGGCCAACCGCTCTCCCTACCAAACTTTGTGAAACCAATTAAATGGCAATTTCATGATTCAGTTGTCATGACGACTGACCAGCTGCAGCACAGAAAACTATCATACTGACAACTGACCATCCTAGCTTCACTAAAGCGGTGAGTAGGCTATTTTTAGTGTAGCTACAAGTAGGTAGCGCCTTACCTACGTGGTGTTCATAAGCCTTGCCCAATGCCGCGGGGGGAAAAGTCCGTGCTAGCCATGCGTACTGCCCGCTGGCCATTTCGCCTGTGTACTAGTCTCGCTTCCAGACCAATGACCGTGGTCTTTGGTCTGGGAACGAGACTTCGTGTGCGCATGCGTACAAAATTATAAAATGGCGTCCTAAGCAACGGACAGCAGCCTCAGAGTGTTGTGAATGGCTTTTGTTGACCAGGGTGAATTTGAAGCTATGAAGACGCTGAGTAGTTGGGAAGCTGCGCGCTGTGATGAGCATCCGTTTCGTGCTAAAATCAAGGTGAGTACTTGAGCCGTTTTCGAGTTATCGTAATTTACAAAGTGGTCGGAATGGTCGGAACAAAGAAAGAAAGAAAGAAAGAATAACAAAAATGGCACTTTTGCTAGAGCACACTTTTACGTCTAGCTGTCTTCCGCTTGGCTTTTAGCCACTTATATGAGTCTTGCTGATCACAAAGGCACTCAAAGAGGAAGCCTGGGCGCTTAAATAAGCTTTTAGCGTGTTTGTGGTGAAGTTATACGGCTTTTGCTTAAGTATTGCATATATTGCGCGTCGGCGCCATCCCTACATAGAGAGTCTACCGACTCTCTGATAAATAATAACAATGCACATAACATTGCACGAATAATACTTAACAGTACATGGGCTTTGATGTTTTCAGCTGTCATATGATTGCCTCCTCAGTGAGTTTGCAAAAACAAGTTCCACTCAACATCTAAACATCTAGTTTCAAAACAGCTCCATTAGTTAGGACTTTCCATGGATTATCTAAATGTGATCTTTTGTTGTTGTGACAGTGTGTACAAGTTGCAGTACTTTCTCATAACAATGTGACTGGATGCTGACAAACAAGATACAATCAACATCAGCTAACTTACTTCCAACACTTGTAGTTGCTGGACACAGTGTTCAATTTGTGACTTGTCATGGAGCGTACTTGTTCCTTTGTTAACTGCTCTTCATGTGGCCACTGAGTACTAGCTACTGTAGTTAATTGCTGCAGTATTAAGTACATGATCATGCACATTAATTGCTACTACACAGTTTGTGGTAGCCCTCATTATCATGCGGCCTTGTTGCAAACTTGCAGTCCAGTCCAGTGATTACAGACGCCCGTCGCTGCTTCATGTCCCGCAAACATAAACCACTCAATCCCAAGAGTACGTTTGGTGGCAGTGCCTCAAATACAAAGGCTGATTCCGAAGGAAAGAAACGAACAAATATGAGTTGCCATAAATTTTGCGTGGTTATGGCGGTCTCCGACGGCCTCAGAAGCGCTCTCATGCGGTCTAAATTTTCGTGGGGAGGGGGGAAGGGGGGAGGGGGGAAGGGGGGAGGGGGGAAGGGGGGAGGGGGGAAGGGGGGAGGGGGGAAGGGGGGAGGGGGGAGGGGGGAGGGGGGGGAGGGGGGAGGGGGGGGGAGGGGGGAGGGGGGGGAGGGGGGAAGGGGGGAGGGGGGGGAAGGGGGAAGGGGGGAAGGGGGGGGGGGATGCCCCCTAGGACACTGTGCGCTACACGCACGCACAGACAACTGCGCGAGCTATGCGCGCCGAACCCCCCCCCCCCCCCCCCCCCCCCCCCCCCACGCTATATGAATGCCCTCCACGAAAGTTATGCGCAATTGACTGGAACTTTGGGCGGGTATACTGGCAGACTGCACTGGCCAGGCCGATCCTGGCCGACCCTCTGCTGCGCCACTCAGTCTGCAGTCTTAGTAGCACCGCGGGGGCTGGATTCCAAAGTAGTCAACGTCAAGCTCAGAAATTATGGGCGGGGCTAGTAAATATCATTACGTAATTAAAGTATGTCATTCGCTCCGGCGTATCGCGTGAACACAGTAAACAAGACAGTCGAGTCACTCTCTGTCAAGCGACAAGGAAACTGTAGGCGTCACCAATTGATTTTCTTAAGCTGTTGCGAGAAAACAAGATGTCTGAATCCTCTGATGGTGGCAAGATGGCTGCTAATAGGGCTTTAAAGCGATGCCCACATTGTAACAAGGAATTAGAGATCGACTCAAGATTTTGTAACCGTTGTGGAAAACCTCAGAAAGAGGACTTGCCCGACCCTGAGATATACTGCGTAAATCCTGCTTGCAAGATAAAACTATTCACACCGTCTGCCCAGATTTGCCACAAATGCCACACTAGTCAAAAACCTGCAGATGACAAAATGAATCATGAACTGAAAACTCAGCAACACAACCTTGAGACAACGGAACAACACAAAGCTGAAGTCAAGAATGCTGTTGAGAGTATCGGAAAAGAAGGGGACACACAACAGAAATCCAAGGACACTATTAAGAATAGACAGAATCCACCCGCATCACAAGGTAGTTCACCTTGTTCCAGTATTGATGCTCATGACATCCCAGCAGAGCAACCACAGCCAGAGTCAAGAACACCACCAAAACACCCCAAGAGTATAACAGCCGCAACAGCTGACAGTGAATATCAAAAAGAAAATACAGGTAGAGCAACTCTAGTTCACCCTAGCGGTGGTGCAGCTCTTCCCCAGCAATCCCAGGCCCCTAGTGGTGGTGCAACTCTTCCCCAGCAATCCCAGGTCCCTAGCGGTCGTGCAACTCTTCCCCAGCAATCCCAGGTCCCTACCGGTGGTGCAACTATTCCCCAGCAATCCCAGGTCCCTACCGGTGGTGCAACTATTCCCCAGCAATCCCAGGTCCCTAGTGGTCGTGCAACTCTTCCCCAGCAATCCCAGGTCCCTACCGGTGGTGCAACTATTCCCCAGCAATCCCAGGTCCCTACCGGTGGTGCAACTATTCCCCAGCAATCCCAGGTCCCTACCGGTGGTGCAACTATTCCCCAGCAATCCCAGGTCCCTAGTGGTCGTGCAACTCTTCCCCAGCAATCCCAGGTCCCTACCAGTGGTGCAACCATTCCCCAGCAATCCCAGGTCCCTACCGGTGGTGCAACTATTCCCCAACAATCCCAGGACCCTAGTGGTCGTGCAACTCTTCCCCAGCAACAACAGCTCCCAAGCAGCAGTGCACCTTTCCCCCAGCAACAACAGCTCCCTAGCAGCAGTGCACCTTTCCCCCAGCAACAACAGCTCCCTAGAAGCAGTGCACCTTTCCCCCAGCAACAACAGCTCCCTAGCAGCAGTGCACCTTTCCCCCAGCAACAACACCCCCCTGAAGTTCCCCCTGTTCCTCCTAAGCCTAAATCTTTTCCACCCGCTTCCACTACTCCTCCGACCCCAGCAGAATCAGGGTCATCAGTTGACAAGTTGCAAGTGGGGAACGATGACAACCATTTCTCAACAGACCCGCCAGGACGACAATCACCAATACAGAATCCATCCAAGCCTACACGCAAAGAGGATGATCATGACCAAGCACCAGATGTTGCTAAAGGCCAAGGTAATAGCGAGCAATCTTCAACCCAAAATCAGGCTATCAATACACTACCCAAGACAGCCAATGACACTGAACTGCTCAGTCAGCAGGCATGGAATTCTCAAAGTGCTTCTGAAGCCATAACAAAGGTTAGCTTGATGTGCTTGTGTCATAAAAAAAGTCCCACATTCCTATATGGATTGTTTATAATTAAAGGCCTAATGAATACGTAGTAGCTAACTACTCATGAATTTGATTGAAATTTCCCTTCTGACTGTACCATCACTCTAGGCTATACTCTATTCACAAGTGTATACACTGTATATGTCCAATCCACCATAAACCTGTTGAGTAAATGCTTTTAATGCAAGACCCTTTATGGTCTGGACTTTCTTCCCCTAACAAAGGCGGGCTGATCCATGTTGTGTGTAATTTCTGATTGAGGGCCTGTCACTAGTTCCACCCTTCCAAGGCTTGATAAACCAGTTGTTAGCTTGAACACCCCTTTAACAAATGTATTTTTGTATTCAAACACCTCAATTATTCATTAGTCTAGGTAAAGCCCACACATTAACTGTCCTCATAATGTTGTCCACTCATCCTAAGCCAACCTCTAGCATGCCACGAAAAGTAAGCTGTTGCAGAACTAATAAAAAATCAAGTGCTGCTTCTAGTGCACTAGCTAGTGCTGCTTTGAACTAATAACTAGGCAGGCCCGTAGGTGGGTTGGCTAATGGGGGGTTAAGTCACCATTCTCATCGCAACATCTGCTATCTGCTATGTTACTATTACCAATGAGGGGGTTAATTGTGAACAAGACTGCCCCGACTCGTGAGATTCATATGTATAATTGTTGACTGTACTGTATACATGTATGCTGTCAACGGTGTAGCCTCACTTCTTGGTGATGAAATGTTAGTGAAAAGGTTTGCGCACGTGTGGGAGAGCCTGGGACAGTGTGTGTTGCACTTTGCAGAACTCGATCTGTCTTCATCCGAACCCCTCGAACCCACCAGACTACGGGCCTACGGGTACATAAATGCAGAAAGCCTCACGCACAAAGCAGAGCCTAGCCGCTCCTCAAAACAGGCTCTGACACCCATCATAGGGTGTTGAGGGGTATTAAAAGTGCAATGAACCACTACCGTAGATTCTGGTTAATAAGCGCATGCGCTTATAAGTGTAAGTGGTAAGCAAATATGCGCCTAATAGAGGATATGCGCTAAATAAGGGATGCAATGAAAGGCACGCCCTACAGGCGGGCATGAGTGCGCAGTAGATCGTTAGACGTGTTCACCTGGCAAGTATCGACGTAAAATCAGAAGGCTCCATCCTCCTCAAAGAGACCGTGACTCGCAGCCATTGTATACTCAAGGAAATATGAGGGGCTCTACGCGTCGTACGGGAGAAAGTTTTAGTAAACCGCGAAGGATGTGGCTTGTGACTTTGTTAGCCAGAAGCGGGGAAAAGCAGTGTAGCTCTTCTTTCTTTGACTTCAGGATGACAATCGAGTGTGCTGCGTGTTCTTCATGCCATGGTTTTCACTCGATCTCTCGCCGCCGGCGTATACTCTATTTAATGCACATGCGCTTAATAAATGATACCGTGTACCAGGAAGGAAGCATGCGCCTAAAAATAATGTGCGCCTAATAGCAAGGTGCGCCTAATAACCAGCGTTTACGGTAATTGTCACCCCTAACACCTTTCACACTTCGTTAATATAATAGGGTGCATTAGTAACACCCCCCAAATTGCAGCTTATTTTGTAGAGTGTTATTACAACACTGATTTAACAGTGTATAAGTGATAGACTACAATAGCGGCTATAAGCACGAGTAGAAATAGTTATATAATTGATGGTCCTTAGCCCCGTACATAGGCTATTCATTGGCCTCGGTACGAGGCTAGACAGTTGTCAAACAGTAGCTGTTGAAAGGCCTTTGTGGAAAGCCAGTGCTCAGATTTTCTTCAGTCATGCAGTCCAGAACTGCCGAGCGAGGGAGTTCAATTAGGGAAAACAAACAGCAATACACTGCCCGCAAGAAAAGTGTAGAAAGTGGTGCAGATCAAGCTGGGTGCGTATGCTGAATTTGCTCGCTTGTTCAGATGGAAGTCGAGTTGGAAGCTCACACCAGGCTCGCTCGTTTGTTCAGTAGTGCTCTCTATGATCATGCTGAACTCACTTGGCTGCTTAATAACTTCATATTGAACTGGAGCTAGTTCGACCGCTAATTCAGCAGTGATGGAGATCACGTGTGCCTGTACTTGCGGGGGGGCCCTGGAGGCCAAAAGCGTGACATACATTTGACATATGGGGCTGAGACTGCAACGCGACTGCCGAGCCTTGAGCCTCCTATATACGCCACGCCTCCTACATATGTTATGCCTATACCCCTACGTCACCAATATCAAGCCTCACTGCGCTGAGCAATTACGCTAATTGTTAGAACACTACTAGCTTTGTATCCAGACTCCCAAGAAAGGGACTGTTTGCACCTGTGCAGACTCCCCAATTTCTTGTGGGCCATCAGAATATTACATAACGTCAGTCTGTCAATTTCTCCAGTCTGAAAGATGTCTGCTATTGAATGTCCTCTGTGGTAACAATTTTGGGAAAGAAGTGAGAGCACTTTGTTTGCAAAAATGATTTGCGCATTCATCCATTTCAGGTAAACATTATGGCATGTAAATGATGCAATTTGCCTTTGAAGTTCACAGGTCTCCTCAAACAAGATGATGCAAACACTTGCTGTCAAAGTGATGACAGTTCTGACTTAAAAACCTCTTGAATATACCTTGTAGGAAGCAAAACCCTGTGTTGTGATCTTTCAGCAGGTAAACTAAGATACACTGTTATTAGTGCAACTGAGGTTACCAAGGAGACTTTGTACTTGTGCAAACTGTGTGTGCCAGGTGCTTCTCCCCACTTTTACAAGTGCTGTGGTTCCATACATTTATAACGTGAGCAAAAAATTCAGTTATTACCAGTAATTGTATTTCTGGTCTCATTATCCCCCATAATTAACCCTCGGCGCGCATGCGCGAGGAGGGTTACAGTAGTTGTCCTGTGTGTCTGTGTGTGTGTCTGTGTGTCCGTTTTCTCTATTCTGCCTTCTCACGCTTTTAGGCGTCCAACGAGAGGTATCAGCGGCTACAGCGTGGAAAATGCAGTAAAACTAAAAAGCCATTTTCTCTAAAACTGCTTAGTTCAAAAGTTAGAAGCGTTATAAACTTACCGCGACTAAGTCAGCCATTTTGCTTCACTTGCAATGTTTCCGTATACCTCTCCGTAACACGTACGTAACGGTAATGTGTAACTTAGAGCACGTGGTATTGTTAACCCTTGGCGCGCATGCGCGACGAGGGTTACAGTAGTTGTCCTGTGTGTCTGTGTGTCTGTGTATCTGTCCGTTTTCTGTATTCTGCCTTCTTGCGCTTTTAGGTGTCCAACGAGAGGTATCAGCGGCTACAGCGCGGAAAATGCAGTAAAATTAAAAAGCCGTTTTCTCTAAAACTGCTTAGTTCAAAAGTTAGAAGCGTTAACTTATAAACTTACAGCGACTAAGTCAGCCATTTTCTTCACGTGCAATGTTTCCGTATACCTCTCCGTAACACGTACGTAGCGGTAATGTGCGATCACGTGACTTGGAGCACGCGTTGTGACTGTCTTTTTATGAGAGGTTCAGAAAGCCTGAAAGGTATGCCAACAGTGTAATACCGTAGTGCATGCAATGGAGTGCAATAGGTCTATGTGTCTGAGAAAGGTATGCCCACAAGTGTAATACCGTAGTGCACATGAAGAGGTCAGAAAAGCCTTAGGCCTACTGTCTGAGGAAGAGTTATTAGTGAGGAACTTGAGAGAGAGACAAAGTCTGCAAAGCGAGTAAGAGAGCTTCTGAAACACGTGAGCGGACTTTGCACAGGCAAGAACAGAACCGAACACATATGGCAAGCATAAACACTTATCATATAGCTTGCGCCGAGGGTTCTGCACTTCAGTGCTGTTCATTTCAAAAGATTTAACAACTTTGATTATGGCAGAGATTGGACGTATATAGACCTTATGCAGCCACTCACCATAGAACTCAATACTTAAAAGCCAAAGTTTGACGATTTTTAAAAAATCAACCATAAGGCCGATAACTTTCATATTTGAGATTTGAGTCATTTGGACTATAAGAATTGTCATATAAAATTGGTGTTACCATGGCAACATAAATAGCGGTTGCTAACCTTGAAGCCACACCCACTGCATAAGGTCTATATGTGGGCTCTATGCACTTGTTCATATATTCAGCTTTATACCCAGATGGAACTATTGACACAAGACTATAAACAAAATTGGTCATGCACATTTAAGCAGCAGCTCACGGAGAGCCAACACATTTAACATGGAATATGTGTTCTATCATCTTTGACCACTCTAAGATTTCTTTTGCATTATACAGCCTGGTCCCACTGGAGAGGGTACGATGTATCACAAATCTAAAAGGGAGGATGAACTCTTCTCAGGAACCAAACAAAAAAAGGATAAGAAGAAGCAGCAAAAAGACAAGGACACACCATCTACTCTCCCTGATGCTACAAGTGTTCATCGATGCCTTTTTGACCACAGCCAACGATTCATGTTAGTAGTAATGTCGAAGGGATTGCACATACGCAAGATATATTGTATGTAAATTGATTTTTCCTGCTCTTGTAGACCTGAGATGCAGCTTAGAGGATTTCAATCTCCTGTTGAGAGGTCCATTAAAATTACTTTCCATGCACTGGTTCATTTGCCACTTTGGGACTGGGGTCCCACCTCCTGTATGCACATCCGGTTTGGACACAAGAATTTGGGAAACTGGGAGTATGATTGTGGAAACATGACCATTTACAGGTATGTAATGAAAGTCTGTTTTCTATTTACAGAAATATGTTAAGTTACAGTATGTATTTCATTAGATTCAGAAGCCATAAACTCATAAACTCATAATTTATTGCCTTATATAGGGATCTTGGCAACGGTTTATGTGAGATGACCTGCACCTTACAGATTGATGCAACAATTCTGAAATATCCAATTCCCTATAAATTTGTTATTTATTCACCCAAGATGGTGCATCCAGATGACTGCTATGAATACTATCATGTGTATTCCTGGAATCCTAACAGATGTTTGCTTATAGCTCAGGATAAATACCTACAATCATGTGAAGGTATGTGTTACTAATGATTGATATTATGCATTTATTCATCAGCCTGTTTTCATTTCACATGCATCTAGGCACATACCATCAGTATGACACTGTAGTCTACCCCAAGGACATGAAAACATCAAAATCTCTCTTCGAAAAAGCAAAGGAGAAAGTTAAAGCGTGGGTTGGATTTGGTTCAGACTCACAATCACAAGAAGAAGAGGGTATCACTATTCTCTCCCCATTTGAGATGGGAAAGCTCAGTCTCCACGTGTACCTTGACAGATACAAGCAAATGTTATGTTCAGGTAGCTTCCCACAACAGGCTAATATTCAGATGATAGTGGAAGAGATTTGCCATGTCTTTTATCGTCTCTACAATCCAATCATATTTAATCAGAGCTATTCTACACCATCAACACCGAAACTGGATTCGAAGTTTACTGAGGTTTGTTTCGCACCCATGTCCCCAATCACTGCAAATACTCCATGATATGAATTATTCACTACATTCAGGTAATGAAGGAATGGCTGGAGTCTGTTGTGGATGCGTTAGAGGATGGAGCCACTGAAAACAGATTAGCATCAGCACTCTGTGTTACTCATTGTCTGCCTAAAATTGGCATTCACAATTTGAAAATTGAAAGGTTTGCTCTTCCACTTGTTGAAATGCTGTACCTCAAACCCAATTTGGAGAAGAAAGAGTGCCCAGATTACGTGTATCTCTGTGAGATTTTACCCAAAAAGTACAGGTAATTCATACAGACGTGTGTGTTGATTTCATTTACCAAGCTCACTGTCTACACTTGTAACTACCTACAGGAGTGAAGTTGCTACTTCAGTTGCTGTGTTGTGCAAGCAAACCAGGAAAGGAAAATTTCACAAGGAGTGGCTCCTTGCTCTTCCTCTTTACCATTTTCTTAAGGGCTTTTCTGAGCCATATCAAAAGCCAGTAATGGATCCAAAAAAGATTTCTTTTAACCAAGAATGGGAGTTTGATTTGGATGAGTTCAAACGCAGGATGTATGATTCTGAGCAAGGGTATGTATGGTAGTTGCCATAGAGTATGATACATATGACCTTGATGTTGCATGCACTGCAAACCATTTTAGTTGTGGTTAGTCCACTGCCATTATTGCTTGATAATAAACAAAAGCCTAACCTTCTGTGGATGTAGATACACTAGCAGACAAGTGTCCTCCTGTACTTATAGGGAAGAACACATTTTGATGAAGAGTGATGGAAGTTCAGAGTTGATTGTGATTACTATGGAATTTTGAAGAATAAATAGTAAATTATGATGTTCTTGCTGGGTTCAGTAAGAGTTATACAAGTGTCATATACAAGTGTCATATACAAGCAACTGAAATGATCACGAAGTACCTCAAATATTTTTACGTTTAGGAGTTCTCACTACAATAATGTTAAGTTAAATGATGCAGGTAATGGTTACATTATCTAGCAGATGGATGTAACTGATAACTTTGTAAATGGTATTAGCAAAGGTAAATGAAGCTTATGGATTCTGGGAATAACTTAATATTGTGTACTTTGCAGGTTCATTGAGGAAAGCTTTGACAGATTTAAAGACCATTTTATTCTTGATCGCCTTCTTGTTCGAGTCTTTGTCTACATCTGCCCAAAGAAAGATTTGCCTTCCTTGTTTGAACGTATTCCTCCAGTTTTGTCTACTGTATGGCTGACAAACATGGTGAAATATGCAGCTGCAGGAATATTCAATAAAAATGAGGTATGTAAAATTTTAGAACTTTGTGATCAGAGGAATTATTTTAGAAATGGCTTGTTGTTTCACGGTTAGGCCAAAGAATGGATTGGCTGGGTATCCCAAATCCAGCAATTGACTATGAAAAGTGCAAAGGAAGAGTAAGTGATTATCGGAACTCAAAAGTTTCTAGTATGCATGGCTTTGCTGACCCTGGTAGTTTACTTTCAGTCCACAGGCTTTTGTCTTCATGGTGAATGCAACAGTGATGCTATATAGTTGGCTTACCAACAAACTTAAAACTCGTACCACACACTGTGTGGACGTCCTAAAAGCTTCAATATCCCTCATCTTGTTTGCTGTTGCTCAGCTAAAAGCCTTCTGTCCTAGTGATGAGAAGTATCAGAAGGATGAAGCTATTGAGCAGGCCTTCAGTTTCCTGAAGGGCATTCTCTCAGGGTGGATTGTGGATCGTGCAGTGATTGGGGGGTCTTTGTTTGGGGGTAGCCTGTCAGCAGCATCATGGAAATCAACTTCAAAGGAGGAGCTCAAGGTAATAACAACAGTACAAACACAACATATTCTAAATTGACATCATCTTCTACTGCGTACACAGTTATGGCAATCTCTCCTTACTCTGGAGTGTCCACCTGACCCACAAGTCGCGGAACAATGGTATAACATTGCCAGAGCTCACATCCGAAAGAGAACAAATGAGGTCAGTACTGAATCACAGATACTGTTATTCTTACTAGTCAATATATTTAAACATACTACCACAGGTCCCTGACAAGTGGAAATTTGATCTTGTGTGCTTGCTTGAAGAACACGAAAACCTTCACACTATTCTAACTGATGCTCTCATGGAGGTTGGCACTGTAGCTGTTGACAACATTCTTTCCAAGGTGAATTAACATCTAGCACTTTCAACCTGGAGTAGAGAGTGAAGGTTGTGGATTAAAATTTGAAAATTAAAAATATAAAATGGTCCTTTCCACAGCCTACAAAATATGCAGAACAAGACTTTGAAAAGCTTGCAGCCACAAAGTCAGCTCATGTGGGGAGTCTACTGGGCAAATTGTTGAAGAGGAAGTACCCCAACCTACATCCTCATATTGGAAAGCTCAACCTAACCTTTGATGACTTGTTGCATTGGCCTCTGTGGCCAAACTTCATCAAGTTATATGGTAAGATTTATTTGATTCAACCTAACTAGCTCATTTATTGGATAGTTTGTACAAAGTATATACGCAGATTAGAACACAAACAAAATAGTCATTACTGCTTCACTTTTAAAACCTTTATTCAGAAAGTAAATCCAAGCTGAAGGAAGGTCTGCCACAGGAGTGCCAGATAGCTTGTCTCTGTGCCGTGTCCATATTTCAGGATGTTTGTGATCACATGCAGAAACGTAACATCTCACTAATTGAACTCAGAGAGATTAAAGACCACTATGAGCAGATGAAGAGGCTGTGTGAGGCTGCTACTGCCCATGGGGACAGTGAGGAAAGTGGGCAGTTTTCATACAAGACTATTGACAGTGCCCTCTCACAAATAATGGAAGAGTTTGATGCCTTTGAAGAACATCGATCCCATCTTTCCCACCTATGTTTGAACATTCCTGTTGCTGTTCAGGGTAAGTTAATAATAACATAGTTATCCGCATTCAGTGTTTATACACTTATTTCAATCTACAGGACTTTCCCACCTGAAGCAGCAGCTTGAAAGGGACTACAGGCAAGAAAAGATCAACACACTATGTGTCAGAGAGGGCCAAACAATCAGAGTCCTCTGCTTCCAATCAGCTGGCTCCCTGAGTGCTGTTGCTGACAAGTTTTACCTCATGAATCAGAAGTATGCCAGTGACCTTTTCATTATGGGTTGGAGAGCAGCAATGAATGCTGCAGTAAGAAACAGCGCTGGCACTTCACTTACACTTGAGGATATCAAGCCCAAGATGTGGGACCCTGCTTTTCGCAATTGCCAGTCCTTACTGCAGGAGCTGCAAGATTGCTCTATGAAGTTGACCCGCATTGATGGATGTTTCAGGCGATATGAGAGCAACTTGGAAGTGCAGCTGATGAACCTGTTTGCAGGTGTGAATGCATGTCTTGGTATCGAAAAGGATGGAGGTTGGATTAAAGGAGTTGTGCATCGCGTAAATGAATACTGGCAATTCTGCAACTACCAAAAAGCTGCCACTGCATTCCTCAGCCTTAAAAAAGCACTACACCTACAGAAAGGAGACTTCAGTGATGTTGAAAAACTTGCAACTGAGGTTAGAAGCTAATGTTGGTGTTCTGGTAGGGTACTTTTGAGATTATTGTCATTACAAGCTTTACTAACACGTGCTTTAAGTATACTTTCTATTATGTAGGTGACAAGTTCCATGAAGGATCAAACACTTGAATTGGTGGATGAGAAGCTGGTCACAACAGGAAAGTTTCTGAAGGACATCAGTTCTGATCCCAGGAAACTAGACTGTCTCGTCTGCTTTTCCCAGTGCCAAGAGGTTGTCACATGGCTTAGAAATGTGACTAATGGTAAGTGAAATAGTCTCCATTACAGCTTATGTTGTATTTTATTTGTGAACCTTTGTCTCTGTTGTAGACAAGCCTGTCCTCTTTTCTCTAGATGTCAATGACCTACAGAACTTTGTGAATGTTGCCTTGGCAACAGCGGCTGGAGGGGAGGATGACTTCACACGTGACACACTCTCTGACCTGAGAACAGTAGGCAGTGGGTTTGGAGCACTGATCTACAATTTTCCAGAAGATGCTGGTTATGAAGACCTGGCTGAGCGATGTGGGTCTTTATGGGAAGCACTACAAAACAGTCCAGATTTGCCAAGCAAGCTAGTGAGGACTGACTCCTTGTACACTTGTACCTTACTTGCAGAAACTCTCATAACTTTCTACGTTGAGGTTTTGCCCCTGTGGCAGGTATTATTTATTGAAACAAGATTTACAACAGCTTTTGCCCCTGTGGCAGGTATTATTAAGGTTTACAACAACAATTGAGGTTTTGCCCCTGTGGCAGGTATATTTATTAAAACAAGGTTTACAACAACAATTGAGGTTTTGCCCCTGTGGCAGGTATTATTTATTAAAACAAGGTTTACAACAACAATTGAGGTTTTGCCCCTGTGGCAGGTATTATTTATTAAAACAAGGTTTACAACAACAATTGAGGTTTTGCCCCTGTGGCAGGTATTATTTATTAAAACAAGGTTTACAACAACAATTGAGCTTTTGCCCCTGTGGCAGGTATTATTTATTAAAACAAGGTTTACAACAACAATTGAGCTTTTGCCCCTGTGGCAGGTATTATTTATTAAAACAAGGTTTACAACAGCAACAGCTGAGAGTGAGGTAACAGTTAGATGGCAGAGAAAAAGCTGAAACATAACTAGGTCCCACATTCAGGCTGGGGAGCAAATATAAATTGATAAAGACGAAACGAAAAATTTTGATATAGGATGATCCACTCCCATCCTTGACTCCCGCATTTGCCGCAGCAGTTGCTCCTTCAGCTCTGAAACTGTGAAGTCCATAATCATCTGGCTGCTCACCAAGCCTGCACAGTGCCTCCCTTACCACCTTCCGAAACCGAGAGTATGTCATTTGTCCTACTTTCTTAGCCTGTAGGTGATACGTTGGTGATGGCAACCCTCCTAATTCATGTGCCCATACCAGTGCATCATCCACTGCTGTTATGGCTTCTGACGTTTCCAATAGTGCTATATGAGCAGGTTGGACTGGCAACTCTGATACCTCAGGGCAGGCCTGCCAACCTAGCTAGTCCAAAAATCTTGAGACTGGGTTGTCTGGTAGGTGTGGCCCTAATAGAATCACTTGAAAACCAAACCCACTGCAGGAAGATTGAATATTCCGAGCCTCAGAAACTGCCTCAATACAAGCCTTGTCGCTTGCACAAATTGTGTGCACATGGTTTAGTCTCATGAAAATGCGGCCCTTTTCCGCGGTAAGCAAAACTCGGCGACCATTCCCAACACCAGGCCGCATTTTACGTTCCTTGAGATATGAAATCGGCATCACTCATACCCTTAGAATTGCTAGCTTGTGTGGCCGTGAGACTTGCACTGAAATCGTGAGTCTCACGGTAAAACCGTGAAAGTTGGCAGGCCTGCCGGGGTATTGTGCTGCCCACTTCCAACAATCAAAAAGTCTGGTACATTTCTGTACAGCAGACTTAGCCCTTGATAACCTCAACATTTGTGGAACACCTGCTGCTCCAGTTTCTGGAGCCTAGGATCTCGGATATTTTCCAAGTTATTGTATAACACCCACAGCAACAATATATCTACATGTGATGGTAGAGACAAAGATTCTCATGTATAACTTGGATACACTGATGTTGAATTCGTCATAAGGGTTGGGTGGGTGGTTCCTTCACTTTTGACCACACTTACAAAATTGATTCCACCCTGCCATACAGGAGAGATTAAAAAAACTGCTTTTACAGTCCCACTCTCCCCGTATACCTAACCTATGCATGCGTACAACTTCTGTGGATGCCCCAATAATGTGAGAGGTGTGTTTCTGTCTAAATTCTTTCCACTTTGCTCCAATCAACATGTACTGGGAAGTGTGGTTATCTACTTTTCCATTGTGTAGGTGCACTGCAAACAGCAACTAGAGTGGTACAAGTCTGTCAAGGAGACGCAAGGTTCAGTTGAAGTCACCTCCTTTGGGAAGATGCGAAACATTCTGACATATGGATGCTACAATGTAGGTTCCAAAAGCACACAGACAGCTCACACCATTCACGAAATGGTCCACCTTAAGCTGGAGAACACAGGAAAGCAGCTTTCCAAGACTAACTTCTCCCTAGATGACCTTCGAGATCTTGAGAGCAAGCTTGTGCTGATTACAGGGAGCAAGGCAGAGAACAGAAAGGAGGTGGACCAGTTCCTCAATGTAAGTGAGAGAAGATTAGTACCTCCCCTATTGTGAAGAAGTTCGGAGGCTAATCTCAAAATCTCAACCTTGTACTATCTCTCAGTTTGCATTCCTGTTACATCTCTCTCCCCAGACTCTCCATAATGTTTGTCGAATTGCAGAGGTCCTACTAGCACTGCAACAACAGGGCAATGTGAAGTACACTAGATGGCTTCTTAGTTTCCACTGTGCAGTTGATGTGGTCAACATACTTCAGCAGCAGGCCAAAAACATGGAGGAAGAGCTTCAAATGTGGGAAGATGAGGTGAGAAAGGCTCGAAAAGAATTCTATGAGCTGAACTATTTCACGACACTGCAGCTACTGACACTTCGTCAAGAGCTGGGAAAGTTGAAAACTTCAAATCAGCCATGTATGTACACTCACATCAACCCCTGTGTCCTGAATCTGCTGGAAAGTATCTCAACTAAGATAACTTCACCTTGTGTCTGTGAAGTTGTGATGAGTATTACTGCAGAGCAACAAAGAGGAGAAGGAGCAAGTGTGTTCACAGCTCAACAACAAACCTCTGCTGAAATGCTTCCAGTTAGCAAGGAAAGTCCCATCTCTCTTGTGCTTCAGACTGTTCAACCAAAACAGACAAGTCTGGCAGATGATATTCTTGCCTCCGCTGACATGCATGCCTCTCCCAGCTCTTCACATGCCAGCCTCCAGCGATCAAAGCTTACTCCAGATCAACTCACTGAGAAGCAGAAGGAGATGTTTGATGATTTTATAAACTGTAAATATCCTGAGCAGCTTATTCTGGTAGCACTGGAGAGGTTTGGAGAGGAACGATATGACGCTGAGAACTGGATCTTTGAGAATGCCAGTCAGTATGGTTCATCTGATGATGAGGGTGGGGAAATTGATATTGAAGAAGAGATGGAATCAGAATCAGATTCAGAGCCAGCAAATATGGTCCCGCTAGCAACACCACTGCAATCTCCCATTGGTATACATTATAGTTTGGTGACCAATAAACAATAATCTGCTTACATCAGCTACTTTTTCTCTCTCCTGTACACAGCTACTAGTGCCTCTCCTATGCCACCTAAGCTGAAGGGGTCCTCCACTCCAATGATGGATTGCAGTCTCAGGATTGTCTATAAACAGCTTGTTGATGAGTTCCATCCCAATGTCCAGGAGTTAGGTGAGGCAGGATACAGCATGGAGCAGAGCATTGAGGCAGTGGAACAACACGAGGGGCTGGAGGGAGCAATGGACTACCTTCTCAGTCTTCAGGAGGAAGGAGAGATCATCCAGACATCAATATCAGATGAAGGGCACCAGTATCAGGAGAGGGTGGTGGAACCAGTGGAAGAGTTACATCAGGAAAGTGGAATGTAAGTATTTTGTCTCTGCTATCTTTGTCGCTGGCAATTTCACAGCAAATGTGACAGTATGTTGCATGGTACAGTAGAGACACAACTCCGACCATTCTCTGGGATGAGAGAGCAGAGGAACGGTACCTGATGCTGCCAGACCTGGGGAGAGTGTTGCAAGGACTCAGAAGAGCTCTGCCTGGTATGTGTTGTTTCCAAACAAACTGCTATCATGAACCTTGTGCATGAACCTTTATGTTATTGATGGCTTTGTCCCCCTTCACAGCTGCTGTGCCTATCCCTCGTCACTTCCCATCAGATTTGTTGGAATGTGGAACTCCAAATTTGGTTGTGACTACACCAGGTGTGTGTGTGTGCCAGTAGGTGGATTACACTTATTGGACTATCCCTGGCACAAGAGAGTGGCTATGAGATGGACAATTGTGCCAGGTTTTTCTTTAGCCACTATACAGTGCGTGGCCCTTATCAGTGCAATACAGGCAGCACAACTCCACAAGAATAATATGGAAGGAAGCAAGACAGTACAGACAGATACAGACACAATGAGCTATAGGGTGGGAAGTACTGGAGGAGATTGGAAGGGGAAGGGAGAGCTATGATGGCTAATCTGTGTGATCATAGACTGCTGTTCAGGGGTAGTGGAATTTGTTTTTAATTTCTCCTTTGCAAGATTGGATTATGCCTTCTCAAAGGCAAAGAAATCAAATCAATAACCCCCTTGGAGCAATTTAATTGATTGCTTATCACTTTCAGAGAATGTGTTGAGAACAGCACTCGCCTTGTACATGGATGGGGGGGATGTTGCTCTCCCTCTGCCCACCCATGAGGAAGTGTTAGTCTGCAATGAGACTACAACCACTGAAGAGGTAGGTAACCTTGTTCTCAGACCATTGGTGGTCTCATTCATACTACCAGACTACCCTAATTTCCAATACCCAGGTAACCTTGCTGTGGCAGCGTGCAATTGGTGACCTAGGCTTCAAGCGAATCTTCTGTCTCCTGCATGCTGAGAAGCTGTCCTATCAGGTCTGTCACAAAGCCATACAATCCCTGACAGAGCTCTCCCAGGGACGAAAGCAGGGTGAGCAGTATTATCTAGGCTGGTATACATCCTTCTCATCCACTTCTTTTCCCTTCCACTCAATATTAAGCATACTCATCCTTCTCTATATGCCTCACACCTCTTTGCTATATATACTCACCCCTTCCTCCGCTTCTTTTCACTCACCTCTTTACCTAACCCAACCAATTCACTACAGCCTATCGCTTGGTGATAATATGTAGCAATGAAAATGAGGACAAGTCCCACATGATCTCCCAGCTAAGTGCTTATCGGAAACATTTCATCACCCCGCACAATCCTGCAAAATTCCGAGAGTACCTGAAGACCCATTTTACTAGTGCCACACCCACCCATCAGACCCTTGCTGTTATGCAAGGAATGGCAGCCTCCACTGTGGACTGTGAAGGGTGAGTATAGCAAGCTTTCATAATAATGCAGTTACAATTTGGTTATACCTCTCTCTACACACTCCCACACTCACACACATACACACACATGCACACGTGCACGCATGCACATGTGCATGCACACAAATGCACACACGCACATGTGCATGCACACAAATGCACACACACAGCTCTTTTGTAAGGGTTGTCAGTTCCACACGATCTGGCATGGGGAAGTCTCTCTTCATTACAAGATTGGCTGATAAGTTGAACAGAGGTTCCACACATGTGACCATTCCTATCCATGGTCCGGAGGTTACCCCTGACACAGTGATGGAGTTTCTCAAAGACCACGTGGAGGATGCCACTTCAACCATCTTCCACTTTGACGTTGCCCCCACTGTGAATATGTAGAAATTGTCTAAGATTTCTTAGCTATTCTAACTATGTGAATGTTACCAAATGGATTGATGTAGCCCACTCCTCTCCCTTCTTTTTCTTCTCACTTCTTTTCCTTCTTCCTTCTCCTTCCATCGTCAATTTCCTTACCTCCTCTCCCTTCTCTGTTTTTCTCCTACCCATCAATCATCTTTCTTTTCCAGATTCTCTGGAAGGTTGATACAATTTTGTTTTGTCTGTTGGTCCTGCGAGGGCTCAGTGATAGCCAGGGAAGGGTGTGGAGGTGCCAACCCACACAGCTGTACACCATTGAGGTCACACTCCCAGAGCAACCAGAACAGCAGGTTTGATAGGTTGCAGACGTGTATGTACAGGCATAATTCAAGGTAGAATAACATACCCAGTAAGATATCAGAGAAACCTAAAGATAATGTCTCTCCACAGGCTGGCCAGCATGCTACCCCTGATAGCTGTACACTAGCGCTCCTGGACCTTCTCCCTTCTGTAGAGTGCCTCAGCCCTAAGCAGACCTTGCAACTCATGGAGACAGAGAGAGAAGGTGAGAGCATGCAGTCCAACATGATGTACAGTGAAATTTTCACAGTGGATAAATTTTCACATATTTCATGAATTAGTCTTTACTCACAAAATTAAAACCTGCGAAATCGCATGTGTTACATGTGTTAGTATGTGGTGCACACACCACACACTCGCTGATCGCGAAAATTAAAACCATGAAAATTTTGTGTAGCTAGCTTTGTGGGGCTTTTGCGAAATACAATGTATGCAGTAATTACCTCTCAAGGGCAGCAGATATACATTCTCATCTTTCCCAGATCCTTTCAAGGTTGTGATGGACAGACAAGAGTTTGTGAGTTCACACTTTCAGCGTGTGTACCAGTACCTATTGAGGCATATCAGAAAGAGTGACCTTGATCGCTTCTCCTACACTGGCAACATGGAGGACAATCCTACTGACTGTCTAAAGATTATCCTGCGGTAAGTGAAGAATGATCTCTCTACCCTTGCCTCTCCTCATTTCTTCTCCCCCCACTTCTCCACTTTACTCCTTCCACTCTCAATTGTTCTTACTTTGCCTTCACCGTCTTTCTTCCTCTTTTCCCTCTCACCATTTTCCTTTCCCCCTTCTGCTTGGAATCCTCTATAGCTCATGTGGTTTACATGATCCCTCATGGGCTGAGATTCACCATTTTGTCAAGTTTTTGGACATACAACTGCAGTCCTGTGAGGCATCTGTGTTCTGTAATGAAACGTTTATTGGAGATGTTATGGCTGGCCTCAAGGGATTTGTGGTCAAGTTCATGATTCAAATGTCCCGGGTATGTTTGCGTATTCCTATTTGTGCCAACTGATTGCATATATATGTGGGCAATCTAGCCTCATTCCCAGGCCTTTCCACTGTCACGTTTTTGATCACTTACAATATGGAAAAACAGACGAAGAAAGGTCTGGTCTATTTTATCAGTTGAATGACGTCAATGTCTACCTAGGTAGACAGAGGGGAGGAGGGGTCACTGACCAAAAGAACGAACTGGAAGCCTTTCCTTGTACCATCTGTCCAAGCACTCCAATTCTGAACATTTGCAATGTGGAAAATCTTCTGCTAGTTGTTCGGGACGAAGAATGTGTGCGCTAAATATGCGTTCTTTTGATTGGTGACCCTTCCCCCCCCCCCCCCCCCCCCCCTCCCCTTCTGTCTATCTAGGTACACATTAACGTCATTCACGTGATAAAATGTACCAGGTGTTTTTGCATAGTGTAAGCAATCAAAAACTGGATGGTGGATAGGCCTGGGAACAACCCTATGGGCATTGTGGGTTAATTTCTCCCAAGCTGCAAACATCATGATAAAGTCAACTGGGTGCCAAAAAGTAATCGAGACAATTCTGTGTGATGAACAGAGGATTCATTCTGTATATGATGTATGTTGTTCCATCTATTTTTTGACACTAACTCTAGCCTATATATTATCTTTAGTCTCAGAGGATGTTGGAAGCAAGTAATTAGTAGCACACATGAGGTAGCAATTAGTGCTACATGAATGACGTAATCATACAGACTGCCATAGAATAGAGGCCCATAGTGAAAGGTGAACTCAACTTACACGAACAGCTTTCATTCGTTTGAGATGAAACTCAGATACTGCCAGGTGAGCTCTAGATTGACCGCTATAGCTCTTCCTTATATGCGAAGCATTTGAGTGCTTCCTTGGGAATCCCCACGGAAAATTCTGCACATCATAAAATGCCATAGCGGGCAATCTGGAGCTCACCTGGTAACATCCACTGAGCGAGTTTCCTCACTCAGTAAACACCTACACTGTGAAGTCCTCTACCCTATTTCACTGTTGTCCGTCTGGATAATCACATAAAGAGGGCAGTTTTTATCTGGACCGGCATTTGCTGGTTGAGAACCCAACACCTCATCAATGAGTGGGTATGATTAGAGTTGTGAATTTTTACAGGATGGCTGCAAGTAGCCTTGTGTGATCTTTGGTCATACAGAACAAAATATAATGGCTTTATTGAAGTGATCCATTACTGTACCTCATTACCGTTTGATGTTAGTATATCACCCAGCAAGTTCTGCTATTTATTATCTGCAGCATTCTTCCATACCAAACACACAAAATACATTGAATAATCCAACCCATATACCCCACACTTGGCACACACAATAAATCACTAACATATAGGACTTTGCTACATCCTCTCTGCATGGTGAAGTGATGAGAGAGGAGGCCACTGAACTAGATATGGTGGAAACAATGGGTGGAGGGGACCTGGAGCAATATCAGATTGTGGAACTGAAAATATGGGAACACAGGTATTCAATGATGCAACTAAACTTTTGTCCTGTCGAGCTTTTGTTCATCCACCCATCCAATATTCCACTCCCCTTACCATTTGTCCTTCCCCCTCCCTTCCCTCTCCTTCCCTCTTCCTCCCCTTCCTGCTCTTCCTTTTCCTTCCCTCCCCCTCCTTTTTCCTTCCTCTCCCTCCCTCTCTCCCCCTCCCTTCTCCCTTTCATTCCCTTCCCCCCTCCCTCCTTCCTCCCCTCTTTCCTTCCTCCCCTCCCTCCTTCCTCCCCTCCCTCCCCACACACAGCTCCCATCCTTACATCTTCTTCAACCAAGATGGAATGAGCATTACTTTTGTTGGCTTCATGGTGACACGAAATGGTGACCTAATTGACCCTGTCCACCACCAAAAGATACTGGAGAGGGGTATTATGACCCGACAGCTGTACAAAGGCCTCAAAGCAAACAAGGTTAACTTTGAAGAGGACTATCAGAAGTGGCAGAAGGGGACCATGATCGAGAAGATTGCCACAGTAATGGGAGTAGAGTTTCCATATGACCCAGATGAATCCTACGTGCTAACTGTAGACAACCTCATCAAGATTTTGGCCATTCAGATGAGATTCAGGTCTGTTGTCTGTTGTTTATATTTCCAGCTGCATGCTTGCTTGTCTGCCTGTATGCCCTCCAACAGATTGTAACTCCTCCCTCCCCCTACACATACCCACATACACAGGTGTGGTATCCCAGTGGTCATTATGGGAGAGACAGGGTGTGGAAAGACAAGGTTGATTCGTTACATGTGTGACCTTGCCAGACAAGGCATGGAGAGAAATAACATGCTGATTATGAAGGTGAATGTACTATATGTCACAGTCTGGTTGTATTGGTTACACCCCAGGATGGAAGTGTCATGTAAATAAATGATAAACAGTTCTAGAAGAAGCACATACTTTTTAGTACCATGTGGTAGTTAATGAAAGACTCATTTGCCAAAAAGCATGGGAAAGCAGGGCTGTGTTCATAAGATTTGAAATGGTCAGGTGACAGGAGTGTGCGTAAACACGCAACAGCTAGGAGGGTAAGAGGCATGTCCTCCCAAAACATTTTAGATACTCTGAGATTGCCTCTGAGACAAGGGCCAGATGACAGATGTCCACATGCATGAATATTTACCCTTTCCTGCCCGTTGCACTGTTCAGATCACTTGTTGGGAGGATGGCCTGGGGTTCATCAGGAAGACTCAAAGGAGACTCTTCCACATTGTTCGTCACCTGCCAACTAGCATACTGCGTGTGCCTTGCATGAACATCTGCAGAGGAATGATGCTAATTAGCGATACATGCAAGGAAAATCCATGTAGCATCACTTTCCAGGGCCATAGCTGCTGGTCAAGTTAGTCCGGTTTCAACCGAACCACTTTTTCCACCATAAGGGGATCAGCATAAAGAAACCTGTTAAGTATCTAAGTGAACTGTAACAATGTCTTACCAATCCTAAGGGCATTATGTAGTAATCTCAGGTCGCTGTTATATCTTAGGGTGTAGTTAAGATTTGAATTGAGCCAGGCTTAAAATCTGCTTTTGTTTTTGTTTTTTTGCTGTACAAATATGTGTGTACAAACACAGGTGCATGGAGGAATCAGAGAATCTGACATCATAAAATTTATTAAAAATGCTGAGGAAAAAGCAAAGACAAACAAGCAGCACAAACTGGATACAGTGGTATTTTTTGATGAGGCAAATACAACAGATGCCATTGGTCTAATCAAGGAGATCATGTGCGACCACCAGCTACATGGGAGACCCATCTCCAGAGACCTCAAATTTATTGCAGCCTGCAACCCTTACAAAAAGTAAGTATGTAGCATGGTGACTGCTAGAAGTACATGACTATGAATACCCTTTACAAAGGACTTTCAAAAGTATAGTGCACTTATGGAAATGGTAATGTTCCACTATACAGGCATTCTGAAGAAATGATTAAAAAGCTTGAGTCTGCAGGACTGGGATTTTATGTCAAAGCAACTGAGACACAGGAGAAATTAGGTGAGTGTACTAACTGTGTAATACTAAAATTGTAATGACCACACATCATTAATGTTCTATTTGTAGGGAGGATTCCTCTGCGACAGCTGGTCTACCGTGTGCTGGACCTACCCCCGAGCATGCGACCCCTTGTGTATGACTTTGGTCAGCTGACAGCTCAAACTGAAGAAGATTACACCAAGCAAATTGTGTCAGACCACGTGAGGGCTCCATTTTGTAATAGTAATGTTTTCATGTGCCATGGTACTATCATATGTGTTCACATGTTCCATATGTGTATAATTATACAGTTGGTACATTTTCCTTTTGCGAATGTATTTAGGTAACAAGGCATTCACTACTGAAAGACCAGCAAGCCATCATTCCAGCTATTGCCAAAGTGCTAGTCTGGTCACAGGGATACATGAGAAAAAGAAAGGTACACATACTAGAATGCTTGGGGCAGTCCAAACAGATCCATTATGTTTACGCACACGCACATGTAGTCTTGAAGCCAGACTCCCCTACTTTGGAGGGGGGTCTGGGTCAAGACTAACACACATGCACATGCAACACATACACACACGTACATGCAACACACACACACACACACACACACACACACACACACACACACATGCACATGCAACACACACTACTATTTACACCATGACCATACACACATGATTTCTTTTCTCTAGGATGAGTGCAGCTTTGTGAGTCTTCGGGATGTGGAGAGAGCCATGATTGTATTTGAGTACTTCTTTGATAAGATGGAAGTCTTTGAACTGAAAATTAATGAGAGAGCTGAGAAACATGATCTGGAAATGGAAGACATTAAACAAGTTTGTCTCTCCCACAGTCTGCATCTAATCTTATTTTTGCCGTTGATACATTCCTTCATTTTCAAAGCTTTCCTCCCTTCCACCCTCAGGACGTTGAACCTTGGGCCCCCTTCCCTGATCCCATCACTCGCTCACTTCTCCTGGCTATCAGTGTCTGCTACCATGCCAGACTGCAGGACAGAGTGGACTATGAAGAGGAAGTGACTGCACAGTTTGTGGCTCCTCTGGGGCTGCCAGGGGGAGCAACACAATTTAGGAAAGAAATCCAATGGTACCCAGCTACCATCTTACCTCATAGTACATAGGAGGGTTTCTTGTCTTGATGTCTACTAACCATTCTCCTTCACAGCTGCCAAGAAGTGCTGCTGGACAGTATGTCCTTGGGTCAGAACATCGCCAAGAATGCTGCACTTCGAGAGAATGTCTTTATGATAGCGATCTGTATTGAACTGCGGATACCCCTCTTCCTTGTCGGAAAGCCTGGAAGCTCCAAATCTCTTGCAAAATCCATTGTGCAAATGTCAATGCAAGGCGCTGGCTCTAGCTCAGAACTGCTGAGAGGGTTCAAACAGGTAAATAATACTGATGGAGCTCAGCTAGCTTCAGAGCCACGCAGGGTGAGAAATGGTCAAAGAATATTATCGTTAGAGGGCTGCACATCTTGCTGTAACTTTACGATCTCCTTTTTCCCCACTTCTTTCCCTTCACCCTTTTCTTTTCCTCTTCCCTCTCCTCCCCTCTCCTCTCCCACAGGTGCACATTTTCTCCTACCAATGCAGCCAGCTCTCCACCCCAGAGAGTGTGATCGAAGTCTTCAACACAGCTAAGAGGTTCCAGAAGGACCAGGACACTAGCAAGTATGTCTCTGTTGTGGTACTGGATGAGGTGGGACTGGCAGAGGATTCACCAAATCTGCCACTGAAGGCATTACACCCACTGCTGGAAGATGGGACTGAGGGGGCTGATGACAAGCAGGAGGTGGGTGATGAGGAAAAGGGAGGGAGGAAGAGAGAGAAGAAGGAGAGTAAGGTGACAAAGGGAGAGTGAGGCAGCCGAGAGGATGTGAGGAATGATGAGAGGAAGAGTGGGGAAATATGAAGTTGTTTTGTGCAAACTAAATTAATGTTGAACCACCAGGATTCATTTTGTTCACACACCCTTATCCAATCAGTTTATCCAGAGAGAGAAGCGTGTGGCCTTTATTGGGATATCCAACTGGGCTCTGGACCCTGCAAAGATGAACCGCGGTGTCATGGTAACCAGGGGAGACCCAGACACGAGGGAACTTCAGCTTAGTGCCGAGGGAATCTGCTCAGATAAGAAAAATGATCCTGTGAAGGAAAGGCTTGCACCATACTTTAAACCCCTCGCAGAAGCCTATAAGGGGATCTGCAAAAAACAGAAGAGAGAATTTTTTGGCCTTCGAGACTTCTACTGGTGAGGGAGAAAAAGGAAAGCTTCCCTAAGAGCAGAATTTTTGTTGGGATAATGCCTTTCTCTGTTCCCTCCAGCTTGATCAAAATGCTCTATTGGATGTGTAAGAAGTCTGAACTCCCTCCTACCTGGCCACAGCTGAAGCATGCCATCTGCAGGAACTTTGGTGGGATGGAGTCAGATGAGCTAGACACCCTGGAAGAGTTCAAACAATACATTCACCTTAGGGATACACCAAACTTCCAATCGATTCCAGAGGAGGTATAACTATATGCATGAATGTCTACGTTGTACATGCAATGTAAATTGCGTTACAGGTAATGTCATAGAAAAGGTGTGGTTTTGTGTTGTCCTTTGCAGCTCCACTCCATTGTGAACCCAGACTGCTCAAAGCTTGGTTTGATTAAGACAAGCCTCATGACCAAGGAGACATCATGGCACGGGTAGGTACACAACATTAACAGTTCAATAAATTGTACTTCATGTGTTTATAGATGTGACACTACAGTAGATTTGCCATTCTGCCTGCCCTCCTCCCAATGTGTGCATATGTAGAGAGAATCGCTACCTTTTGTTCCTGACTGAGAACTATGCGGCCCTGGGAATCCTGCGTCACTATCTCAACGATGTTGTACAATCCAGCCCTGTCAGTTCTGTGGCCACTGTTGCACCTGCCAATTGTGATGGTGGTGAGAAGTTCCTGGAGAATATGGAGCCTTTTATTCTGTTTGGAAGCAGCTTCCCCAGAGACAAAGAGTACACACAAGTATGTTTGGGGAGCTCTGCCTGGCACTTTTCCATGGGGATATAATAATGATTTGTAGTAATGATATGATGATGATGTAATGGTGGAAAGCTCAAACTGAAGAGTGATACCACATGTAGCTACAAGTTAAATTCTTGCTGAATTCTGGTAGTTCATTCTACCAGGAAGATCTACTGTAGTTTACAATAGTTGATACCAGAATTCTAACCAAGTTCTATGTGTATTTTATCTCCAGAATGGAGGCTCACTTTTGACTTCCAATGCACTGCAATTAAAATTAGTTTCCTCTTCTTCAGGTGTGTCGCAACATTAACCAGATCAAGATCTGTATGGAGACGGGAAGAACTGTCATCCTACTAAACCTGGAGAACCTGTACGAGAGCCTTTATGATGTGCTAAACCAGTATTACATCAAACATGGGGGGAATCGGTATGTTGACCTTGGACTACAGACCCACCGAGTCAAGTGCAGGGTGCACGAAAATTTCAAGTGAGTCATGTCACTCTCTTCCTCTCACCCTCACTTATGTATCACCAAGCCCTTCCTTTCCATCTTTCCACAAGGTTGATTGTGATAGCAGAGAAGAAGACTGTCTACGAGAAGTTTCCAACCCCACTAATTAACCGCCTGGAGAAACACTTTGTCCTCACCTCTTCTGTGCTCACAGAGTGGCAGCTGGATGTGCTACACCACTTCCAGGACTGGATACACCAGTTCTCCAGCATCACTGGAACAATGGAGTGAGAGTTGTGTTTAACAATGTACACAGTCATAGAAATGCTTCTTTAAACATAAAACTTTATAGTAATATTAGCAAAATTATATCATTAACGTTAAGGCAGAGACACATGACCTGTATTTGTAGCTACAGCAACATCATTTTAGTACTATAGCTGACTACATAACCCTTGTTAAGCATTGTGGAAGTTGGTTCGTGTGATATTTGACTCATTCAACTCACAACTCCCTTCAGGGGTCAAAAGTTAGCAGAGGGAGATGCATTTATTGGCTACCAGAAGGACACCCCAGCAGCAGTGGTGTTTCAAGTCACCAACCAGCTGAAGAGAGAGGGCCTGGCAGTCTCCATCCAGGACTGGGCAAGCACAGAGTCAGTTGGTGTTTTAGGACCAACAGCAGAAGAGGAGGAGGAGAAAGACTCACATATCTGGAAAGAAAATGTAAGCTCTTTGTGAAGAGTGCTGACATCGGTGTCCTGTGTTTACAATCCTAGCCACAGTTAGAGTATACTTTAGAACATTAGTAGTGGGTTAGCTATTGGATGGGGTATTGAAATGCTAATTAAGGTTTTCTCTTTCCCTTAAGGTGGCTCAGAAGTGCAATAAGTTAGATTCACAACTTGTTTTTTTTTTAAAGCTCAATCTAAGAACCAACCTCAATTTTTCATTTCAGGGAAGAACACAGAGCAACCAACTATTATAGGAGTTGTTCGTTTAGAGGAGGAGGGAGTAAAAGATTCTTTCATGGAAGAAGCCCCTTAGTTTTTGGAATTGCAGCAGCGCCTTTTGTCCCAAATTGAGGCACATGCACTCTTTAAGACCATCTCCACTTATTTGAACAATCGCCATGTATCTTGTAGCTTCAGCTACCAAAGTTGCTTTGCTGCAATTTGTATTTCTAAAGAAAGGTGACGATGGGTCATCTTATAGAAGCACAATTTGTAACTGCAAAGGCAACTGAACTTTCCCTGCAGCATACATCACAGGAAAGTAGTGTTTTGGTATGTTTACATGATTTATTAACACTGCATACCAGGTGAAGGTCTCCTACAGGTGAATGTGTACATACCAGAAGTTGGAGTGCTGTTACCACCACAGTGTTTAAGAATTGACCCACAATGATCTATCAATTCACTCACCTCCCACAAGCACAGTACAGCCCACTAACAAAGCCATACTCATGCTGGTACTAGCTTCTGTAGTTCTCATCATGACATTTGCACTGAATGCATGCTTGCATTCAAACCCAGAACAAATAAGCCACCCTAGTACACATCGCTATATAGAGAGATATCTGAATTTGTAACACACCACACTCCACACAAATACACACACATGCAGGTTCTTAAGAGGAGCCAGTATTTGCTTCTCCAGACTGCTTCCCCTGATGCTCTTGTTCGACTGAAACACTCACCACTAGCTGACCAGAGAGAGGAGCTGCTGAGAGTGTACTTCCAACAGCACCATAGTTCCCTTGAAGACTTCCTGGCCCACCACCTTCAAATGAATGGCACCCAAGGAGAGAGCCTGCTTATGCAGGTGCATAGTGATCATGGGAGGGTAGGGGGCTGGGGGGAGGTGGATTAAGGTGCAGCTGCCCTAGTTTGTATACCAGTAATCTTAAAATTCTTCTATATCACGAAATGATAGTTACCAACATTTACCACATCCAGGTCACAACACACAGCCACCTCCTCTCACATGATGAACTTGCTTGTGTTAGCAATGCCCTTTTCTTGGACCAGTCCCACGTCCATGCATTCTCCCTGCAAGAATTTGACACAGAACTGGATTTCTCCAACAGAGTGAGGTATGTACAACCAGTACGTCCACACACCACTAGTCTACCATGACCATCATAGTGCCATTGTTGTAAGTACATACGGTTCGGTTATAATACTATTTGTAGTTTCACATGCATATACAACAGTATAATGTGAACTGTTTTCTGCAGCCCTGCATTCCATAGGAGATCTGGTGACGCCCACCATTCTCTATTGGTAATCCAGTGTGACACTGGCCATGTGAAAGGTGACCTCATCGCATGCGCCAAGTATCGCATCTATGACAAAAGAGCAGAGTCTCGAAACAAGAGGGAGGTGTGGACCCACGTACTGTTCATAATCCACCTCCCACGACAGGTGGTTGGATCCGCATTTGTTGGTTTCCAAGGAGACCCATGGATCTCCACCCACATTGATGATCTCAGACCAGCCAGAGATAGTACAATCATACTACACGAAGCAATGAATGTGTCCATTAGCCAGCTGTTCTATGGCACAATGTCAGCTGACGAGGGTGGGAGGGTGGGAGAGGAGAAGATTTCTACCTTTGCAGACAAAGTATTTCAGCAAAATGAATCAGAAATAATGCAAGTAGAAGCCATTCAAGAGAGCATGGCACAAGATGAAGTAACCCTTTTCAAAGAAGAAAGGAACTCCCAGTCACCACTGCTGGAGCACCCACAGATGGGCACCTCAGCAGAAGGAGAGCTACTTAATGAAGCACCTGAAGCTCAAGAACCTCAGAAATTTACATCTGATGCTGCTGAAATACCTATGCAACAAATCCTACCACCATTGCCAACTTGGGATGACTTTGAGGGATACAGTGATCCACACACTCCACCTCCACTTGAAGGAAACCATTATACCCAGTTCAGGAGGCTTCATGGCTGTATTCAGCCAGCTGCCGCCCGACTTCAAGACTCAGCCAAAAACCAAGAGAGGGCCACAAAAAGGGTGGCCATTCTGGTCAACCTCATCCCAAGAAATCCATCCTTTCCCCCAGGTGTTTACATACAAGATCTTTGCATGCCTAAATACCTGAGAGAGCTAAATCAAAATTTATACCTAGGTCACTCCCTGATCTGGAAATGAAACTACCCTAGACATATTATTACTCGCACTTTTGTCTGTGTTCTGCAGATGACTCCACCTTCCATGGTGTTCTGGTAAGGCGCATCCATCGGCTGTTGAGGGAGAGAGATCAAATCAGGGAAGACGAGAAAAACTGGGTTCTGAACGAAGCCCTGAGTTCAAGAAAGTTACAAAATGGTGGCACATTCCAAAATGTTCTGGCAAGAAAACTAGATGATGTGCTAGTTCCAATCTTTTCCGAGATAATTGCCCTTGTGGATCGCAACTGCAACTTGAACTGTCTGAATCGCAAGGAGAAAAACTCCCCACTTTACCAGATCTGGCTGGCTATGTTCAGAAACCCTGCTATCATGCAGCTTCACTACAAAGATATGGTGACTACACAGGGTAGGCACAGGGAACAGGTGCCTGGTATGGGTGGAAGGATGGCTGAGGAGGACTTCAAGTGCCAGCTGCCGTTTTCATGGCTAGTTAAAGAGGCAGTGGATTCCCAGTGGCACAGTGCGAAGAGCACTGCAGAAGGTAACAATTGTTCATATAACATTTTGGCACTCACTCACTCACCCATTCATTGCAGTTTCTGTTTCCATGTCCATTTCCAATTCCCAGACGTCTTTTTATTCAAAAGAGAAATGTGGTAGCTTTGTTCCTAGACTTTCCTACTGTCTAGTTAGAGAACTTGCAAACTAGTAGCGTCTGTATTTCAATTAGCTAACTGTGTAGATATTATAAGCCAAGTATAATCTCACTAAACTTAAGCATAGCTCTGAGTCATGTGACTGCTATATTTTGTTGTTCTGCAACACAACCTGACACTTACTGACAGTACAGAGCCACATGTAGCTCTCACAAGGTGACCATCTGGCTGAGCAGACTGTATCTTTACACCTGCTACACTTGTGACTGCTATACTTACTGCAAAGGACAAAACATGGACCAACTTTTTCAAGAAATCTAGCTACTTTGCTCTTACCTTGCTACATTCCATTGTGTCAATGGCAGCGGTTAATTACAGTCACTCTTCTTTCTAAAAAATCAGCAGATAAAGGCATTAATTTCCTGGTACACTAGTGATGTTCTATGTTGTCACCATTGCTGTAATGTTTCAGTTTCAAATCACTACGCTGCTTGAGCTCGTAATGTGCCAAGCAATCAGAAACAGACTTAGAATTATTAATAGGAAAGCAATCCCCTAGAAGCATTTCTCTTCCTATTTGCACTCCTCTTCAAGACAATATGCAAAAATGGAGGACGTAAGCCTGAGGAATTTAAGGCACATGATTGATGTCAATATCTACCTACATAGACAGGTGGAGGGGGTTTCCAACCAAGAGAAAGCATTCTTTATCCTGAACAAATGAGTGGTAACTTTTCTCATTGGTGATTCTCCAGCTTCTAGTACTTGGACATATACTCATTCAAAATGCTGGGAATGAGGCTAGAAATTTCCATGACCAATGGTACCACTTCCTCTGCAGGGAGCTCTAGGTGGCTTCTGTACTTACAGCTGTGTGACCTTGTGTCACAGACTGCCATCGGTGAAGTCCTGGCATCGGTGGATGAAGCCAACTGTGAAGAGTTCTACCACTACTACCTTCATGACTTTGTCAGGAGTGTGCATCAGTGCTACCACAGGCATCAGAAGTCTGAAAACCTGGAGTACAAGGTACGTAGGATGTCGTGAGTGATGGGACATAAACTAATGCATCAAAACTAGAGAAGGTATGCTAGACTTGAGAACTTGAACAGCAGGTGTACAGTAGTTTATGAAGCATTCGATATCTTTGTGTATGTATACATGCATGCACACATATACATACTAGAGTTAGACAAGAATATAAATGTGACAGTCCCATGTAGAAATCAAAGATTATTCAGTCGCTTATTTCAATTGCATCGCTGCGTTCGAAACGCCATACCGCTGATCTTCCATTAAGGGCGGGGCTTGTGTGGTTCGTAGATGCGTGTGAATATCTAATAAGTTTACGAAGTGTAAGAACCCCGCCCTTAATGGAAGTTTAGCAATATGGCGATTTGAACGTGGAGATGCGATCGAAATACGTATGTGGCAGAATAATCTTCAATTTCTACACGAGACTGCCACATATGAATGATGTCAATTGAGCACAGTGATAACCATGAGTTAGCAGACAACAAACATAAGTTCTTGGTATCACTTCTTTTCTTCAAATTCAATGTTGATTCCTTGGGTCCAAGGTTGAAGTTATAATTGGGGAAAATAAATCTGCATAATTTCACTCCAATACTACACTACCAGCTTTGGTGAAAAATTTTCCCAGCAAAATATTCCTATACAGTATGGCAATGTAGTGAATACCCATTAGAAACTGTCCACACACACGTGGACACACACACACACAATGTACACACACACAATGCACACACACACATATGCACGCATGCACACACACACGCACACATGCACGCACGTACGCACGCACGCACACACACACACACATATGCACGCACGCACGCATACATGCACGCACGTACGCACGCATGCACACACACCCACATAGCTGATCAGTGATGCACTCAGCAGCCTGGTGCATGGCCCAGAGTTTGCCTCCATTGATGGCCATGAGTCTCTCACAGGCAGGATAGCTGCACTGCACGTTGTCTACCACTTTGCCAGGCCCCAGGTGTTCTGGTTTGGGCAGCTGGTCTCCCACCTCCCTGGCAGCATGACAACACTAGAGGATAAAGTGCTTCATGATGATAGTGAAATGGTATGTGTGTATAGCATACGCACATATGTAGCTTGTTGTTGTGTTTGTCAGCCAAAAAGCATTTGCACATCACAGCACATCACATCACCACACACACACACACAAGCACACACACACACTTTGAGTTAACTTAGCCTCGTTCCCAGGCCTTCCCACCGTGCAGTTTTTGATGGCTTGCAGTATGCAATAACGGAGGGGGAAGGCCTGGTCCATTTTATTACGTGAATGACGTCAATGTCTACCTAGGTAGACAGAGGGGGGGGGGGGGGGAAGGGTCCCTGATCGAAAGAACACATTTCACGCACGCGTTGTTCGTTTTGGACCAGGAGTGGTACATTTTTCACTTCGCAAACGTTCGAAACTCCAGCGCCTGGGGTAGAAATTACAAGATAAAGCCTCAAGCTCAAATGTTCGCGAAGCGAAAATTGTACCACTCCTGGTTCAAAACGAACAATGCGTGCATGAAATGCATTCTTTCAATCGGGGACCCCTCCCCCCCCTCTGTCTACCTAGGTAGACACTGACGTCATTCACGTGATAAAATGGACCAGGCCTTCCCACTCCATTTTTGCATACTGCAAGCGATCAAAAACCGGACGGTGGGAAGGCCTGGGAACAAGGTTAGAGTTACATATGTACTACATAACATTATCCAAAATTAGATAACTCTCACAGCTTGCAGATAATACCCCGTGATTAACAAGCAACTAATTAACAACCCTAGGCCCATCTATGACATCATGACAAAAAGTCAGTCACACGTAGAAGAAAAAGGAGAGAGACCAGCCAAAGAGAAGAATCTAGTAGTATCCATTACCTTTCTGAGATATAAGATATAGAACTTTTACGTGGCCACACCCGATTGTGGAAAAGGACCATATTGTACTTCATGGAAATAGGCACGTTTTGTAGCAGAACACAAGAAGCTGATTTCTATCTTGGAAGTTCTTTCTGCTAGCTAACATATGGCACCTTAGTGTACTGCAGATTGTACTTTTCCTGTTCTGGTACTTTTCCAGCCTTCCTGAGTAGCTCTTACAGCTACTGCTTTCATAGAGTGCAATACAGTTCTATCCCACCAAAAGTAAAAGCTGCCAGGTAAATAGGTCTATACAAGTACAATCCTGGCATGGTTAGTACCTTCATTTCACCAGTCTTTATATGAAAATAGGCATTTGATTCTCAGTGAATCAACTTAAAAGGTCACAGCACACACACACACAAACACATACACACACACACACACACACATCAGGTACTGCACCTGCATGTTGTAGATCATGTCCTGGGATGGCTGGATCCTCCACTGACCAAAAAGGCATCAGAGGACAGGGAGAAGGCTGTCCTCACCCCATGGCTGAACCAACTCAGGCTCTCACAGAATGCCATCGACTCCATCCTCAGCCTTTCCTCCCGGAATGAGCTTGCTAACAGAGCAAGGTGAGTGGATTGTGTATGAGTGTGTGTGATGTGTGTGATGTGTGTGTGTGATGTGTGTGTATGTTGTGTGTGTGTGATGTGGTGTGTGTGATGTGTGTGTATGTTGTGTGTGTGTGATGTGGTGTGTGTGATATGTCTGTCTGTATGTGTATGTGTGTGTGTGTGTGTGTGTGTGTGTGTGTGTGTGTGTGTGTGTGTGTGTGTGTGTGTGTGTGTGTGTGTGTGTGTGTGTGTGTGTGTGTGGAAATAAGAGGAAACAAGACCGTTTCAGTAGGGTACTTGTTCATCCTCTCATCATGCCTCAACCCTGTACAAGGGTCATTTACATGATGATTTTGAAAGTCTAACATTTTCTAGTAAGCTTTGATGTCACATATATCTAATAATGTTTCGTTCAACATCTACACTCTTTCTCTCACATGATGCCGTAGAATGAAATGGCAGCTGATTCGAGCTCTACAGATGTTTGTGGAACATGTGGTTCTAAAGCATGAAGGAATGATACCGTACTTAAGACGGCTGCATATGGTAACTACCGTAACCATAATTGTGTATCTATCTGCTACATTGTCAGAATTTTTCCATCTACTTTTGCAGCATCTGAGAAATGATGCTGATTTCCTGAAGGCCAGTGCAGTGGAAAGAGTGAGGAGACACTTGAACATGATGGCTAATGAATTCAAGAAGTATGCCAGACTCCAAGATATCACATTGCTCTAAAGCTATATGTGGCAGGCCCATGTAGAAATCGAAGGTTATTCCGTCGCGTATTTCGATCGCATCACTGCCTTTGAAGCGCCATATCGCTGAACTTCCGTTAAGGGCATGGCTCATATGTGCTTCGTGGATTCATTAGATGTTAATGTATCTATGAAGCAAGTATGAGCCCTGCCCTTAACGGAAGTTCAGCGATACGGTGCTTCAAACACAGTGATGCGATCGAAATATGCAACGGAATAACCTTCGATTTCTACACGGGACTGCCACATATGTTACTCGTGTGTTGTGACTTGCTAATACATATAATAGAGATAGTATGGTTCATCCCATCCATGGGACACTGTCAGCATCTAATGGGATATGAAAGCCATTAATTTGCTAGTTATTAGCAATTTGTAGCCATGATCATTTTACATCTTGCTTTGTGCTGATTAAGAGATTTGCTTGCACAGGTCAGAACCCAAGAAGCTTAGTTCCATTCGGAGGAGCTGTCGAGCCTTCTTCATGGAACTGATCTCCACCCTCTGCTTCGGTGCCCACATGCCTCCCGAGCCAGCTCTCATTAAGATACTCATCAACACAGTTTTCACAAAGCAGCAGGAGTTAGAGGTCGGGACACGAGACTTTAGTCCTTACCATGAGACCAGGAGTGATGAAGTGCCAGTCATTCGATCCTTCCTTCTGCAGCTGCTTCTGGAGCACAAGTATGTGGTCAATCAACTGTACTATCACCAGTTAATTCTCTGCCATTGTTGGGCAGCATTTTAAGCTTTGATACTCTTACAAGGCACAAAACCAAAACATATTCGTAAACTTGGTGTAACTGCTGCTCAAAACTACATATGGAATCTGAATTTGTGATTTTCATTCCGTTTTAAAAGTGAACATAAATTTTCTGAACTATGTCTTCCATACGTCTTACACGATGCAATTAAATGTGACAACTGCATGCGGACATTAATTTAAATGTGATTTTCACACACAAGTTGCTTGCTCCCAAGTGAATGATGACTGTTATGAGAGACAGGAAGGACAGCTGGAGAGCCAGGAATGACACCCAGAGTGTCAAAACCTACTATATGAGGGCTAGCAGTTGTGTATACAAACCAGCCTGGTCACAGAATGCAGAAGGCAGAAAAATTCTGCTGCTAGTTTCACAGTTTGAGTGTTCAACCAAGGTATTTAGTGTGTCAGCATGGCACCTTACCTGTTTACTTCAAGTTGCTCGAAGGGACCACGCAAGACAGGCCAAGCTGTGTGCATAGAGACAGCAAGGGCTAGCGTGATGCTAGACATAGCTCATGAGTGGAACACCCAGCCATACTTGGTAGTGGTTGCCAAGGGAAGATAAATGGCTGGATATGACAAAGCTATCTCTGCAGTCATTCACAATCTGGTAATGCACTGGTGATCACCACTTCCAGTGCTGTTCTGCTTGCTCATGCTTGCCCATTTCATTTCGTACTTCAGTAGTTGTATCAAGTACCTTGCCTCTTAAGAGCACCAGTTGTATTACAACAGGTCGAAATGGCCCAGTGAGATTTGCGGGTAGATTTGTGGCCTCTGTGTCACAAATGTAAAATTATCATTGCTTCTCTACTACTGTGCTAGTATTGTCCCTCCTGCTTTCCCTCTCTCCCTCTTTCTGTCCCTTCCTTTCTCTTTTCCTTCTCTCCCTCCCTCCCTCACTCACTCCCTCACTCCCTCTTTCATTAACTCTCCTCATTTTTCCTTCCTTCCCCTTCATCTTCACTGCCTCCCTCTCTTCCTCTCCTTCTCCCTCTCTTCCTCTCCTTCTCCCTCTCTTCCTCTCCTTCTCCCCCTCCCTCTCTCTTCACCTCCCTCTCCTCCCCTCTCTCTCCTTCATATCCATTATAGCACTGAGCAGCTAAAGGCACACTTGGAAGAATACTTTTTCAAGTCCCAGCAGGCACTTACCCCGGGGGGGGTGGACCAGAATCTATGCCTCCTCTGCATACAATGTTTTGAGGTTAGCAGCATGTGTTGTGCAAGTAGCTGAAGCAATCAATAAACTCCATCAGCACTCATCAACCTACGTACAAGAAATCCAGCCTAAGAATTTAACTGTGTATATGGATATATACATATATCATCAATCCTTTGTCCAATGCCAGAGCTCCAGTGGCTTGTATATAGTGGTAAGAGCATCACTCCAGCATTCAGAAGACCCATGTTCAAGTGCTGGCTGGCTGTTAATTTCCTTTTCTTCATCTACACGTGCTAATTGAATGCTGTAGGTATTTCTTCCTCCTCACAGAATGCTTTGTATGCCCTGAAACCCTCGCAAGAGAGAGTTGCCGAAATTCTTGAAGCGGGCCATTCGGCCTTGCAGCACCACACAGACCACTCACACAGCGAGATCTCACTGGGATACATTGAAGGGGTGGCAAAAGTTCGATTTGCCCTCTCTGTTGTTGCAGAGCTATTTCATAAGAATGTACCTGCAAGGCCAGCCCTCTTTCATGCCACTAGAGAAGTGTGCACTGACACTACCATAAACCATATTGATCATACTGGGCAGACAGACACCACTGGACCTTTGGTCTACTTTCTGAAGTTGATTGTGAGGCAGTATGGCTTTCCCTGCCTGGCGGAGGTGTCTGCAGCACACACATGGGTGGTACCCCTTGAGCTAAGAAGGGCTGATGAGGTAACCATAGAAGCAAGACAGAGTTTGATGAAGCAGAGTAGATTTAAATCAGCCTACTGATGTAATAGGTACATTGGCACATGTAATATGTTTGAACTCTAACCTCTTAGGAGCAAAATGTGATTGATCCGTTTGTGATCTACAATCCTGTCTACTCGGTCCTGAGGGAGTGTGTGAGTGAGGCCATGTATGGAAAGCAACTGCAACTGCTAACAGAGTCCATAGAGGTATGTAAAGACAGCTAGTGGTCCATAGATGATACTTGGGTAAAAAATGAACTAGGTATTTGATAACGAGCTTCTAGTAGTCTAGACCTCAAACAACCAATCTAGAGTAGATATTCCGTTGGCGAATAATCGAGATAACCTTCAGATGCACAATCATACTTTTTCCAACAACCTTCTTCAGATAAGACGGCGATGGAGACACTCTTTACAAAACAGAGCTTTTTTGTATTGCCTGAAGAAGGCCCCTCAGGTCAAAATGTTGCAAAAAGTATGATGAATTAGTTTTCTGCGTTTGAGGATAGCTCAGATTATTCACTCATGAATATGTACTCTTAATAAAGTTATTAACCATCATTTTACTATGTGTATATAGCATCACAGCACTGTCTTTCTTGCCTTATTTCCCCTCACAGGATCTAAACCTCCAAGATACTCCTCTTTTGCTTCTCGCTCTCTATGAGAAGGTCACCCTCAGCCGGGCATACGTTTTGCCCTCCACACAGATGCCACCCAATGTATGACAGTACATACACACACACATGCTAACAGTGTACTTATATACCGTTATGCATTGACTCCATCACCATATGATCACAGGTGTTGGAAGAATTGAACAAGTTCATCCTGGAGTGCAAATTGCTATCAAAGGAGGTTAGCTCTGCACCAGCTGCCATTTCTCTTGATACCAGATCCAATTTTTAAGTTTATTCATATCTCATTCTCCAGCTCCAGTGGATCGCGAGGTTGTTAGTTGCTAATGAGCAGGGTGGTACCCTTGCCCAGTTGGGGGTGTATCCCAGACAACCTCTGCAGCACAGGACACTGGGAGCTATTGTGGTACACACAGCAGCTGTCTTCCTCTGCCAACAAAAGGTCGACATCCTGCAACCCTTTGTGAACATGCTCAACAACCCAGCTACAGTAGTTGTAAGTGGAGTGATGTAACACAAGCTAGTTGGTGTGTCACATTGCAACAAAAGCTGTGTATGTTGCTAACAGTAGCCAGATTCACCAAGCTCCTTTGCTGCTGCAGAATGCTTATCTACCAACTATGCCTGAAGACTACCTCCCAGAGGCTAAAAGTGTTCTTGGTGGGAGATTTTATGGTATGTATTTCTCAGTGACAAGATTGTTACTTCATTCATTTATGCTGCTATGGTATTCCCTTTTGTACTTTAGAGTGTCCAAGAGGTCACCCCTACTTAGTGGGAGATGTAAGTGGTTTCACATTTTGTCATAATTGGCAGCTTTCAAATTGTTTTATGTGGCATTGTACAGTGTGGGGAAGTAGTAGTGCAAAGCACATGCAATGTGTGTGGTGCTACCATTGGAGGACTTGGTTTGAAACTGGCACAAGACAACAGAGATGCAAGAAGGTAAGCTTCAGCCAGTGACTGTGCAATAACAGCTGTGGCACAAAATTGATCTAAACACTTTGCATGCTAAAAGACTGCAAGATTACTTGATGTCAGCAGCAAATCTCTCTTCCTCGTTCTTCAGCAATGACACCACTCAGGCTGGCTACTCACTAGGGATGCCTGAAGGTCGCAGTACAGTTCCCTCTCCAGAGCGAAGCCTCTCTCCAGCTGCCTGCTGCCTTATCAGAGCACTCATGCACTCTGTCCTCCTCTGGGCTAGCTGCAACAGTGAGGTACATACAGTATGCTTTTATTGCTGGTGTGTTGATTCTCTTTTTAAATGTTCACATGAACATCCAACTGTATGCCTCAACTAACTTTGTCTCCCAGTGTGCCATGGAGGGGCTCACACAGCTTGTCAAGGTGGCTGTTCGTCCACAAGACCTGGCAGAATTTTTTTGGCGCCACCTGGAAAGTGACATAGAGCTGCTTGGAAGTGCCACTGGGAAGAGCATGGATGAGTCCGCCATCATTGTCCACCTTGTGCTCAAGCAGATACTCTCAAGGAAACCTCCAACATGTGAGGACTATACATTTCAGCTGCAGATATGCAATACTAATTGGTGAAGTACGTGCTACATATCTCTATCCTCCACTAGCTGATGTGGTGACAACAGTCACATCCCTTGCAACCAGGAATGCCCGAGAGCAATGGGAGAGCATCTTCAACAATAACTATATCCAGCCAGTGCTGCAGGTAGCTAGATAGTTGGTATGCAGCTAACCTTAAATTGTCCTCATCCTCTGCAACAGGAGAGGACCTGCAGTCATTCCTATAGATCTATTATCTCTCTCTCCTCTTTCTGCTGAAGGAATTAGAAACAAACTTGACTGAAGCATTACACTCTATTCTTAATGATGACAAACAAGGTAATTGAATGGTACATAATCACCATTTTCACTAAACTGGATTACAATTGTTTGGACATCCGGCTCCTCTCTATAAAACCTGCCCATTCGTGGTATAATTTTGTGTTACCATGATGTCAACAGTAGTGGAATTCCCATTCCATACCAAGCTTTCCTTATCAATTCTCCAGAGCATGACCAACTGTTCTACTTGATGTATGAGCGTGTGCAGGTAGCTGAGGAAAGTCTTGAACCCCACCTGTGGGCCTACCGCTCCCAGATCACCCTGGAGCACCTCAGGCAGACCGTGCAGCAGCAGAACATGAGAAAGAAGTGTCCCATTCTCTGTGCATTTCTGCAGAATGTGAGCCCTACAGGGGTGTGAACTTTCCAGTAAACAATTGTTCTGTTGTTGAATGAAACCAGGAGTTTTTACTGTAATAAACTCTTGATGAAACTCATGCAAGGAAATTTTGAATCCCCAGGCTCTGCTCAGTACATAAAATTTAGAACAAGGCTACCAATATGCTATGCTATAGTCCTATAGAAAAACGTACTTGTCTATCCACAGGAGACCAACCTGAGGGCTACTCAGTATCTACCAGACATTGTAAGGCTGCAGCAATGTCTCTATGACAGTTTCCACCACCGCCTAGACCGGAAGGAGGCAAGAAGGATGACCATTGGAGAGTTTCTTCAGTCACGCAAGCATGGTGAGATGTCAACAAACTAACCATGTTCTATACAGGCCATGCATTAGGAGGAGCTGTTGTAATTTTATTGATTTGTGACTGAATTAATGCCAGGTCATTCACAGAAGAAGAAGTGGTCAAATATACGTATGTGCTGATAATCTTTGTGGTCAGGTCTCTTGCAACTCTTGGAAAAGTGGGGGTTGTCTAACTTATAAGAGGGATAATGACACTCTTCCATCTTCTTCCATCTTCTAGATGATATCCGCAGACAGTACCAAGAGATGGTTGAGAGTTTGCAGAAAGCCTGGGAACTGGTTGGAGACAAGCTAAGAAACCACAGTAAATGTTACTCTTATGTTCCCCTATACTTTCACCTCTTCTCCTCTGCACACACACACACACACACACACACACACCCACACACACACACACACACAGACACACGCACACATGCACACCACACACACATACCGTACATCCCTCCCCTCATACATACACACACCCTAACTCCCTCACACAACACTCATCCCTTCTCCTATCATACTTGCATACAACATTCTACCTTCTCCCTCCCTTACACATGCACATTGACACAGCCCGCCTCAAAGTTGATGAGAAGTACCTACAAGCCTCCTTCACCCTCGACACTCCCCTGGAGTACCTCATCCCCACCACTGTGGGGGCAGGGGTGTGCACCACAGCCCTCACCGACTTCCTGGTGCTCACACACAATGAGTTCATTGAGACCTGCCGAGCCATTGTCACCAAACAAACCCAGTGGCGGGAGCACAAAATACCCCTCACACACATCCATGGCTGCCACCTCCTCACCTATGAACAACACCTTTCTTCCATCATTCTCTCCCATTGTCGCTACTCCCTTGTCATGGGGAAGGGTCAAGACATTTCCTATGACCTACCGGCTCTTGAGAAACACCTGCTCGATCGGTTCATCCATGGCAAGCCCTTCATCCTCTTAGACATTCCACAAGTAGCCTACCGAAAGGATATTTACACTGCAGCCTCCTTTGCTGCTGTGAGGAAGAAAGTTGAGCCTCAGGTCAGCAGTCAGAAAGAATAGAACACAAACTAAAAATCAACTAATAGAAAACAAATTTTGGGGGACTAATTCAGAAGCCACATAAATAAAAATTTTCCTCTTCTTCACAAACACAAACACACACAGAAACCACTCCCTCCTAGCATACAGCAGGAGATTCTTCAGGAGCTGCGTACCCCTGATCGTCTCAGAGAGACACTAGACGTAGTGGACATTGTGCTGGGGTTCCTCTCCTCGGGAGGAGGGAAGGCTAACCAGCCACTGGGAGAATATATCCACCACACACTCAAGATGAAGAGGAGAGCCTTCATTGATAAGGTAGCTAGAATCTTTAGGGATCTTTTGCTTGACACCCAACTGTTATAGTGTATCACACAGTATTACCTACTTGATGGACCAAAAGATACCATAATGGATTGTATACTGAAATAGTTGAACTTCACATTAATAGACTTGTGGAATGATATATGTCTACTAAACCTGGTTTCTCTCTCCCCCACCTCTCTTCTCAGGCTCAAGGCCATTGCACCCTTGGTCATGTCCTGTCCCTCTGGGAGACCCTCTCTGTAGAACTTGCACGACAACTCATGCTCCAGGGACAGGTATGTGGTAATACTTCTGTACTTTTTAATAACATTATCAAGCAATACATCAAATCTCACCCACAGGAGCCATTTGATTTGGACTTCATGCCTGAGTATTTCTTGGAGGAGCTCAAAACAGACGGAGAAGAGAACCAGGTGGTGGCCCTGGACTGCTGCCTGAGAGTACTTGACCTCGACAAACTGCTGGGGACTCTGTATGAGTTTATCGAGACCTATGTCAAATACTCACCCTCTAATGAGAAGGAATGGAAGTATGTTAAACTACGAATGTAGAACATTGTGGGGCAAGCGTGAGCAAGCAATACACTGTGGCATTGAACAGTTAAACTATTACTTGTGGACAAAATTGGTACATTGCATTCAATGACTGGACTTGCAGCATACTTATGCTGTTGCATAGGAGGTAGGACATGGGATTGACCTTTGCTAATTGTGATTTGAAATGTAGGATCCCTTTCGGTAAAAGTTTTTCTGTTTGTGAGAAGTCACTTATGATCTTATAGTAATGGCCTGCCTCCTCGACACTGTATAGTCTAACTTTCATTGTACCACTAATCCCATAAATTACAAGATTTACATCTTCCAAATTAGGAATGCTACTCAGTTCAAATTTTTACTCCATTGCTAGACTTGTAGAAACACTGGAAGCATTCCAGGAGAGGAACAGTCTACCAGAAATCAAAGACTTCCATGATGAGTTTCCTGGATCTATCACACTGGCTCAGGCTGTAGCTGTGTGGAAGCACATTGTGTGGTATCAGAAGAGACTTGGGACACATGGAACAGTGAACCAATAATTAGTAGTTAGCTCTTCTATTGTTGTAATTGTTGTGTTGCATTAACTTTGTTTACTTAAGAACTATGTATCTGTGTAATGATTGAGTGACAACTGCACATTCATTATTTTATTTGACAAACTGACAGTCCTAATCAAACCAGAAGGTGGGCCCAGACTGGAGCATAGTTATGTGTGTAGCTTGTCTGTAGGAAGAAAGTGGCCCATGCAGGAATTTATTGCAGAAAGTTTGGGAGATCCTGCACACTTGATCATGGTACTGAAGGTTACTGGTAGCTAGATTAGTTATTGCTATGTGCTTTTTGTTGCGAACTCTTCTCAGCCATGGATGACTAGCCAAACTAATGCTTGCCTATTATTTTCCACCGTGATGTTTCCTAGTTTCACCCTGAGAAAATAGGTGATGGACACAAACTTCATTATTGCACCTATACAGTGTTCCTGCCAAAGTAACTATGTGACATGGAAAATGACCTGCAACCTGTAGTTAGTGGACTCTTCTATATATAAATTTCAACCGAAAGCCATAATAGCCCTCCAGTACAGTTTCCAGTATGCCAATTAAAAATAGAATGTATGCCACTCTGTTAATCTGTTATAGAAAGCAAGTTATAGAAAGGATGTTGATGTACTTAACTATAGGATTGTGTTTATGACACCTACCTTGCATGCCAATATGTGAGAAACATCTAGCTTGTTGTACAGCAATAACTAAACGGTAATTCATTGCACTGGACACAGGTGCTGCAGACATGCACAATTAAGTGACTAGCTATGTAAATATCACAGTGAGTGAGCAGATGCTACCGATAAATAAATCCCCAGTGATTTGATGAACACAACAGAGTAGATTGTTGTAACAATACCCTCATTCCCAGGCTCTCCCCTATTTGTCAGGCACAGGGGACAAGGCTAATGTATAATAACATGTTAAGCTGGGAGGAAAAATTAATGGATTATCTCACAAACAAGAATATTCATCTGTCCTCCCTTGTCTGTAATTTGTTGTTTCTGGATGTTGTATGTACAAGTTGCAATCCTTTCCCATAACAATGTGAGCAACAGTGGAACATTGGCACATCTAGTTTCAATACAGCATCCCCTGATAAGAACTTTATCTAAAGGTGGTCATTTGATGTTTTGTGTATACAAGTTGTAAGATTGTCATCTTCTCATAACAGTGTGCACAGTTGACAAAACGCACGTACACTCAAACATCCGCTCACTTAGTTTCAATACAACACCCATATTTGGACATATGTTCAATTCTGTGACACTTTTCATGGAGAAGCTACATTTGTGTAATAGCAATTTCAGTTGGGTGTGGTAGGCAAGAATCACCTGGGGACTGGTGATATGAACTATAGCTATTGTAGTAAATGGCTATTGGTGAAGGGTTTGTTTTAGAAATTCATTTTAGGGTCAAGATTGCTAAGCTCTTCATACATAGTTTAGGGAGTGAAGTTGGAAAAGCATCCAGCTGGCCACTTAAGTAGTGGCCAGGATGTGGGGAAATGTCTGCAATTGAAAGTTTTCCAAAATTAGACATTTGAGATTGGACACCTTTGATGCAAAATCCAACGTACTTTGATAGGAAACTTTATTTATAATATTATAGGTAAGAATAGGTGGAGAGAATTTTAAAATGAAAGTGGAAAAGGGTATGGTAGATCTGTACACCACAGCAATTTGGTCTCTGTCAGTCAGTGAGGTGAATAGTGTGGCTGAGGAGAGAATTGCCAGGTTGAGAAAGAAGGAACACTACATGCCTCCAACAGTAATTGTGAAATAATTAATGCAGAAATTAGTACAGAAGACAGATGGCTGGGTCTCCAAACTAAGCCTGGAGTTGGGTAGAATGGAGAACTCACTTGCACTAGTTCCAGATGATGCAGTGAAATTGAGTTGAACAAGAGCCAGTAAACCTGGCACCAGCAGGATTCCACAGGAAGGCTTGAGAGTCATGTTGTACTTTGCAGCTTTGATATAGATGCTGATCTCAGGGTAGGATGCAAATCAACTTGGGAAGCTCTTTATCAGACTTTGCTATGTGCTGTCACAGTCACTGTTAGTGTACTTCAGATGTCTGTTTAAGTTGTACTAAAATCAGAACTATTCAGGCTGAGGTTCTTTTTTTTTCTTTTCTTTTTTTTTAACTATATCTCTTGTGTGATGGCTGGTATTTTAAATACAACATCTTGATCTCGATATCATTTACAACCAAAGTAGGTGAATCGTGTAGTTGATATTATTTAAAACATTGGAACAGTCTGAAATCTTGTTAGTCTCTTGATCCCACATATGGTGATGATGGATGTGTGGTGGTGGACTTGTTTTCAATACTATCTCATGGCATCATGTGAGTTTATGTAAACTTAGACTATGGTATGCATAGTATGCTCTGATCTTTCGTAGATAATTAGGTATCTAAAATCATGTAGAAGCCATGCAGTTGAAGTTATTGCAAACAGTAGTGCAGCTATAATATGTACTTGTCTCAGAAAATTGCCACAAATCTACTGGAAGATCTTTATCAGACTTTGTTTTCTATTTACCAATACTGTTAGTGTATGTTGGATGTTAGTGTATTTTTGATGGCTACTCAACCATAAACCTTCACTTTTGGAGATTTATAGTGGCACTTTTGTTATGCTAGGAAGATGCTAAAGTTCAGTGCATATGTAGGATACAACAAGGAACTGGTTGTGTACAGTATGGACTTGACATTATGCATCAAAACTACACAAGTACTGAATCATTCAACAATCAATCAATTATCTGGACAATCCTGAGCATGTTGCATACATCAATCTTTCTTTGAAAGTGATCTTTGATACTGTAGGTTATGATGAGCAATTACAATGTGCTGTTTCCTTTCTCTTCACAATGTGACTGAAACCTAATCAAAACAATTGACAATAGCTAGTAAAAGTCAGCATATCTAGTTTCCACACAGGATGATTTTTCCATGGATTATCTAGCTCTAGATGTTTTTATGTTGCAGCCTCTCACTTCAGTGTGATTGCAACTCGCCCCCCCCCCCCCCTTCCAAAACACTCCAACCATTAGCAATGACTAGATTACCAAAGATTACATTTTGTGTATGAAAGATGCAGTATAACTACCTTTGCACAAAAATTGAAAACATTCAACATCACATGCTTTCAATTCAGCACCTGTTTCATAAAATAGTTATACACTACTTTTTGAGTGGAGGTTGTGTATACTAACTTTTATGAGGGTATTACATAGCAGTGACTTATGTGGATGACCAGATTATTTGCTAGTGTAGAGTTTGCTATTTACTCTCATTCTCAACCTACCATGTTAAAATCAAACTTGCAGCCACATTGAAGATTCAGCCACTTTCTCAAGTGGGATGGAGCATATATTATGTCTACAGTACTTTTGAAAACATGCTCAGGTGTCACACACAATCTCAAATCATTCAGAAAACTCTACACACAGAAAAGGTCATTTTTTTGTTTAAAATCCAGAGAATAACAATTATGTTCACAAGTTAATGTCCTTCCAATCAAGTAGCACTCTCCAATAGTGGCTCACGTAGTTCAATCAAAGGGTTGCGATTTGCTGGTTGAAGGGAGTTATTCTGTTTATTATTTCTCTTTACCACAGATTCAATTGTTTTCAGTTTTGAGAAGGCCCATTCTGTAAACATCTGTCTCTGCTGTTCCTTGGTCACCCTCACCAGTATATGGTGGACAGTAATGATCATGAAAGTGGCAAAAGCACTAGCCACAGATGTGTACACTACAGTGGTTTGGTCTCTGTCAGTCAGTGTAGTGAATAGTGTAGCTGAGGAGAGAATTCCCAGGTTGAGAAAGAAGGAATACTCTATCAAGTTCAGTGTAATATTTTTATAGATGCCACCAAAAGTAATTGTGGAAAAATAAATGCAGAAGGTAGTCACAATGATAGTCAGAAGGCTGACGGCTGGGTCTCCAAACACATTCACTGAAAAGACAAGAAACAGTACAACACGTACAACTAGAAGAAGTCCAGGCCAGTAGCGATGTTTGTCCTTGTAAGGCCCAGTGTAGGCATCAAAGAGAGGCTTCAGTCTCCTAACCCAGGCCAGTATTCTGTACCTTGACCTGTACTGCAAGCATTGTATGAACAACAGTGCCACTGTGTAAGGAAGGGAGATGAACACAAGCAGTAGTAGAGCAGCTACAAAGAGTGCAATATGTTTGCCTTTCAGGTACTCCACATTGCCATCGTAAAGCCATATCCTCTTGACAGAGCCATCTGGATACTCAAGTAGGGTGAAAGAGAAAGCAGTGATTGTAATGCGCAGCAGCTTTGCATACGATAGCAGGAACAGTGTAGCCAACACTTGCACTGCGTTTCTGCCACTGAGCTTTGCAGCAGTCGTGGAGTAGTGGCTTGATACAATGATCAGTACCACTATAATCCAGATGTACACTGGGAATACGAACTGTAGCCATGTCTTAGCATGAGCATCAAGACCACTGTAGAAGCAAGTCTCAATCCCCGAGTCCAAGTTGAGCCATGCTATAAAGATGCTGAGGAATTGATTGCTGGTACCATGAGGGAAGAAAATGGCTTGGTTAGCTCTGACAATATTGGCATAGAAGATGAGCCCATTGATTGTTCCAACGGAAACTGTCAAATTGAGCAGCATTAGGAAGACCACTAAAGCAATTCCTGCAACAATAAAGACAGGAATAAGCAAGAGAAAGTGTGAACTACATTGTTTGCAGTTAGAGCTGCCCAAGACATGGCTGAGATTCTGTTGGCATGATCCACACAGGACACCAGAGCGAGAGAGAGCACACTGTTCATCTGGGTGTTCCATGTTGAGTTGAATGTTTCCATCCTTGCAGTAGTCAAATGGGCAGTGATTGTGAACAAGTACTTGAGTGTAAGTTTCATTGAGAAATGTTGCATTTATCCAAAGTGGACTTCTCCTGTAGACTGTTTGAGTATCGATGCTGCAGTTGATTTCATGCTGTTGAAATTTAGGATGACAAATGCAAGTCTGAGAGTTGTTGTTGAACACAAATCCCAGTGGACATTGCTTAATATTAATATGTACAGTAAACTCTGAAAACTGCAAATGGATGAGGGTTCTGTTTACTGGCAGTGTGTCCAATTCTTTATTTATAAGTATGTTTGTTGGATTAGTGTGCTTCTCAACTATTAATTCCATAACTTGAGTTCTACTGGGTGAGGACAGAATGGTGTACATAAGATTAGTGCAGTTGACATTCACTAACTGTGTATACTGTAGTTCTGGAAGTCTGCCACTGCTTCCTGATACAAAGTTAATGTGCACAGTAGATGGTACAGTTCCAAACCTCTGTCCTACAGCAACTGCAGGTATTGTTAATGTCTCTCCAGGATAGGTTGTGATAGTGTGCTCAGTGATACTGCAGTCAGGGATGGACATGTTAGTGCACAAACATACACGTGTTGGGTTAGAAGATATGAGTGATAGTTGATGTGTGGACTGTTCGAGATGAAACAAACTATCAACAACTGAAGCCTGGTAGGTACCACGCCATAATAACATTTTGTAGTTAACATAAAACATACAGAAATCTACCCAACCACCATAAATAGCAGTTCCAGCAAACCCAGCTGAATTGTTGTAAAATTCAATAGATGTGTGAGTCATTCTTATGTAAGTAAAAATGTCTTTTAAATTTGCGAATACAGCCTGAATGTCTGCATTGAGAATTCCGTAAAAGCACTTGCTTAAATCTGCTGTGAGTTCAAAATTTTCTGTGTAATCATCCACATAGTATATTGCACCACCATAGTGGTAGGCATGGTTTCTTACAAATGTGACACTGCTGTTTGCCTCTAGGTATATGGTAGAGCCACCAACAAATGTCATAGCTCCACCATCACGTCCTTCATTTTCTACAAATGAGAGCTTCCTTCCAGTTCTGATGATAATCACAGACTCTCTAACATAAACTGCACCAACAAATTCCCCTTTATTTTTCAGGAACACTACATTTCCTTGAAAGTTTATCTCAGCATTCTCTGCATAAATTGCACCACCATACCTACCATTGTTCCGCAGGAATGTGGTGTTGTCATGAAAAGTGACGCTACATTGTTTCAGATGAAGGACTGGATATATTAAATCTGTACAATTGTTTTCAGCAAAACTGTTTGACCCATGAAATTCGACTGTTGAGTTGTGTATAAACACTGGTCCCATGTTGTGATTAATGTTTACATTCTCCATTATAATGACTGAACTATGACTCATTAACACTTGAAATGCTTGATAATTATTTTCTACAGTGATGTTTTCCAGTTTTATGCTGACAGAATTGCTGACAGAATCAAAATACAATAATACACCTATAGTGTTGCTGCCAAAGTAACTTTGTAACATGTGAAAAGTGACTTGTGACTTGCTGTTAGTGAAATCTCCCCTTAGTTCCAAGCTAAAGCCAAAATAATGCCCTCCAGTACAATTGGCTTGTGTTATCTGAATTGCCACTTTGCGGTTAATCTTGAAAAGCATATTCCCATATAATATTCCAGTATTGCTATACATTGTGATATTTCTAATGTAGCTTTTAACGTGATATGTAGTTAGTATAGCTAATAAACTCAATCCAGCTCCAAATGTTGTGTGAGAGTAGCCAACATGACTCACTGTTCCAAGTATAAATGATGAGTCAGTGATGTACAGAACTGGAGTTTCTGTTGGAGAGTAGCTGTCCAGAAATACAATTGCACAGTTTGGTGTGTTATTAACAAACACTGATTTCTGGATGGAAGACACTCCAAATACGTTAGCACCCAGCAAGCCCATTCCTTTGGAGTAAGATATGCCTAAATTGGTGGCAGTGAGGTTAGTGACATCCACTATGTAGATGGAAAAGGTAGCAGTAAATGATAGAGCAGTACGAGCATACAATAGTTCATTGAGGCTTTGTGTTAACTGTGAAGAATCTGGTGTTGGAGCTCCACACATTGATAAGTAGAGTTTTGAGATAGTCAAGTTTGTGATGTTAATGAAGGCAAGGCCAAACTCTCCTACACACTTGATCATGGTACTGTCATTACTGTCTCCAACTAGGGAGATGTTGTTGACATTCTGAATGACTAGCTGACCTTCAGTGTTAACTTCATGATACCCCGGAGGAAACACCACTGTTGTATTGGAAGTGAAGTAGTTTGAAGGGTTGTCCATAACTTGAGAGAGGGTGTAGCAAGGCCTCATAGGACAGAGAGTGTTAGAGTTGGGCAGAATAGTGAACTCACTTGCACTAGTTCCAGATGATGCTGTGAAATGAAGTTGAACAAGAGCCAGTAAACCCAGCACCAGCAGGATTGCCCAAAAAGTCTTGAGAGTCATGTTGTACTTTGTAGCTTTGATATACAATAATATAGCTATTTGCTGGTTTGCCACAAATCTGAAATGACTACTGGGAAGCTCTTGTCTGTAGTTCACTGGTAGATTTAAGCTGTTGCTATGTGCTGTTGGTTGCAAGGTCTTCACAGTCATGGATGACTACCCAATCTCTACCAGAACACCTCACCAACGAAGATTAGGCTAATAGTTCAGGCACAAACTCATTTGGCTGGTCAATGTTTTCAAATGATAACTGCTGTTTTCATTGCAAATATCAACTTGTATTGGGTTGTAGTTTCAATACAACAACATGATATTGTGAATTATGGTTTCGATATCAACTATGTCCATACTCTTGGCCCACAACACAACAGCAGCCAAGGCTAGCATACTAGTGCCTACCATTAGCTGCACTTTTATACCACCAACACTAGTGCTACTGATATTAGTGTATACTGTAATGGTCATGCAAAATGGAGGATCACCAGAAGGCAAGTGGATGCTGCCCATCAACACATAGGATTATTATTGCCTTAGTGTTACTACACTTGCAGTGTAGACCAATTCTTGGCCATATCATACATGTGCAAACATATATATGTGATGTGTAGTAGCAAGCAAGCCTACATTATTATACCATGCTATATATATCAAGACTTAAAAAACATTAAAAATGTAGGGATGGTATGCCAAAAAGTATGCAAACAAGGTAGGGATAATGCATGAAAGCAAAGGTCAATATATTGGCAAAGCCCCATCCCTACATCTTTTTACACAACAGTTAGACAATGCATGGGAGTCTTCCTAAAATGTACCACATGTTCACAATCTTTACTGTGGCAGTCATGGCTGTAGCATCGTTCTCAGGCCACTTCCTCCTCCCTCATGGCCTGGCTAGTATGACCCTCTTGGTAGCATTATGTTATATGGAACCTCTTCAACAACTTAAGCAGTGAGTTGGAGTAGACTGCAGACTTATGATAGTGTCGTTCAAGTACATGGCATAGTTTTAGCCTCACTCCAGGCCATTTTCCTTCTCCCACATGTTGGCTCAGGAACAAGATCTAGCAGCATTGCATCAGCTGTAGTGTGAAAAAGATGTAGGGATGGGGCTTTGCCAATATATTGACCTTTGCTTTCATGTATTATCTTTGCATACTTTTTGGCATGCCATCCCTACATCTTTTTACATTTTTAATGTCTTTTAAGTCCTGTTTTCTCTACTTTTTTGATGCTAATCTCAGTTACAGTTAGACCTAAGCCTATTTCAAGTGTAACCACAACACCAAAACTTGAAACGGCATTGTTTTAGTAGTGGATCCAGGTATGTAATAATTATGTGTAATATAGCCAGCTAGAACCCGATGAAGGGCCATCCACTCTCCCTACCAAACTTTGTGAAACCAATTTCATGATTCAGTTGTCAATCACATGACGACTGACCAGCTGCAGCACAGAAAACTATCATACTGACAACTTACCATCCTAACTTTACAGTTCACTAAAGCTGTGGAGTAGGCTATTTTTAGTGTAGCTACAAGTAGGCACTGAGCTGAATGCAGCGCCTTACCAACGTCGTGTTCATAAGCCTTGCCCAATGCCGCGGAGGGAAAACTGCCCTACTCTGCTGTACATGACTTTCCTACATTCTACCATGGTTCCACTTGGCTCTACTTGACTCTACTACACTACCATGGCTTAGCCTCGTACCCAGGCCACGTGGGAGGAGGGAAAAGTGGCCTGGTATCCACTGCTTGCGCATGCGTGAAAAACCCCATGGGGTATCGTATACCATCGTTTACGAACCGTTAATCTTTTCACCGTATTCTAACGTATAGCTCCGAAGCACGTCCGTCTCGATTCCGCGAATATCGCCGCATAAACACAACTGCCACACTGCAAGCAGTATATCTATTTCTCCGCATAACAACCACGTGTAACTTGTCCATGATCGGACTCGTTCGCGCATGCGCAAACAGTGGATACCAGGCCACTTTTCACTCCTCCAACGTGGCATGGGTAGCTACGAGGCTAACTATGGCTCTACTTTCCTCTACTTTACTCTACTACACTCTACCATGACTCTCCTTGGCTCTACTACACTCTACCATGGCTCAACTTTACTCTACTTGACTCTACTACACTCTACCATGGCTCTACTACACACTACAATGGCTCTACTTGGTTCTATACATGACTCTCCTACATTCTATATAGTAGAATGCAGAGTCAAGTAGAGCCAAGTAGATCCATGGTAGAGTGTAGTAGAGTCAAGTAGAGTCAAGTAGAGCCATGATAGAGTGTAGTAGAGTCAAGTAGAGCCAAGTGGAACCATGGAAGAATGTAGGAGGGTCATGTAGAGCCAAGTAGAGCCATGGTAGAATGTACTAGAGTCAAGTAGAGCCAAGTAGAGCCATGGTAGTGTGTAGTATAGAGCCATGTAGAGCCACGGTAGAGTGTAGTAGAGTCAAGTAGAGTGAAGTTGAGCCATGGTAGAGTGTAGTAGAGCCAAGTATAGCCATGGTAGAGTATAGTAAAGTCAAGTAGTGCCAAATAGAGCCATGGTAGAATGGTGCAGAGCCGTGGTAGAGTGTATCAGAGCCAAGTAGAGCAATGGTAATGTGTAGTATAAAGTCAGAAAGCGTTATGGTAGAGTGTAGCAGAGCAAAGTAGAGTGAAATACAGCATTGGCAGGTGTAGTAGAGTGAATGCAGTAGAGCCCTGGTAGACTGTAGTAGAGCCAGGTAGAGGCAAGTTGAGCCATGGTAGAATGTAGTAGAGTGAAGTAAAGCCAAGTAGAGCAAAGGAAGAACGGAGGAGAGTCGAGTAGAATCAAGTAGAGCCATGGTAGAGCGGAATAGAGTTAACTATAGCCATGGTAGAGTGTAGTAGAGTGAAGTAGAGCCATGGTAGAGTGTAGTAGAGCCATGGTAGAGTGCAGTAGAGCCATGGTAGAGTGTAGTAGAGCCATGGTAGAGTGCAGTAGAGCCATGGTAGAGTGCAGTAGAGCCATGGTAGAGTGCAGTAGTGTGCTTCTCAACTATTAATTCCATAGCTTCAGTTCTATTGGGTGATGAATGAATAGTGTACAGAAGATCAGTGCAGTTAACATTCACTAACTGTGTATACTGTTGTGGCAGAAGTCTGCCACTGCTTCCTGATACAAAGTTACTGTGCACAGTAGATGGTACAGTTCCAAACCTCTGTCCTACAGCAACTGCAGGTATTGTTAATGTCCCTCCAGGATAGGCTGTGATAGTGTGCTCAGTGATACTGCAGTCAGGGATGGACATGTTAGTGCACAAACATACACGTGTTGGGTTAGAAGATATGAGTGATAGTTGTTGTGTAGGCTGGTGGAAGTGAAACAAACTATCAACAACTGAAGCCTGGTAGGTACCACGCCATAATATCATTTTGTAGTTAACATAAAACATACAGAAATCTACCCAACCACCATAAATAGCAGTTCCAGCAAACCCAGCTGAATAGATGTGTGGGTCATTCTTATGTAAGTAAAAATGTCTTTTAAATTTGCGAATACAGCCTGAATGTCTGCATTGAGAATTCCAGAAAAACACTTGCTTAAATCTGCTGTGAGTTCAAAATCTTCAGTGTAATCATCCACATAGTATATCGCACCACCATAATGGTAGGCATGGTTTCTTACAAATGTGACACTGCTGTTTGCCTCTAGGTATAGGGTAGAGCCACCAACAAATGTCATAGCTCCACCATCACGTCCTTCATTTTCTACAAATGAGAGCTTCCTTCCAGTTCTGATGATAATCACAGAATCTCTAACATAAACTGCACCAACAAATTCCCCTTTATTTTTCAGGAACACTACATTTCCTTGAATGTTTATCTCAGCCTTCTCTGCATAAATTGCACCACCATACCTACCATTGTTCCGCAGGAATGTGGTGTTGTCATGAAAAGTGATACTACATTGTTTCAGATGAAGGACTGGGTATATTAAATCTGTACAATTGTTTTCAGCAAAACTGTTTGACTCATGAAATTCAACTGCTGAGTTGCGTATAAACACTGGTCCCATGTTGTGATTAACGATTACGTTCTCCATTATAAGGACTGAACTATGACTCATTAACACTTGAAATGCTTGATCATTATTTTCTACTGTGATGTTTTCCAGTTTTACGCTGACAGAATTGCTGACAGAATCAAAATACAATAATACACCTATAGTGTTTCTGCCAAAGTAACTTTGTAACATGTGAAAAGTGACTTGTGACTTGCTGTTAGTGAAATCTCCCCTTAGTTCCAAGCTAAAGCCAAAATAATGCCCTCCAGTACAGTTGGCTTGTATTACCTGAATTGCCACTTTGTGGTTAATCTCAAAAAGCATATTCCCATATAATTTCCCAGTATTGCTATACGTTGTGATATTTCTAATGTAGCTTTTAACGTGATATGTAGTTAGTATAGCTAATAAACTCAATCCAGCTGCAAATGTGTGAGAGTAGCCAACATGACTCACTGTTCCAAGTATAAATGATGAGTCAGTGATGTACAGAACTGGAGTCTCCATTGGAGAGTAGCTGTCCAGAAATACAATTGCACAGTTTGGTGTGTTATTAACAAACACTGATTTCTGGATGGAAGACACTCCAAATACGTTAGCACCCAGCAACCCATTCCTTTGGAGTAAGATATGCCTAAATTGGTTGCAGTGAGGTTAGTGACATCCACTATGTAGATGGAAAAGGTAGCAGTAAATGATAGAGCAGTACGAGCGTACAATAGTTCATTGAGGCTTTGTGTTAACTGTGAAGAATCTGTTGTTGGAGCTCCACACATTGATAAGTAGAGTTTTAGACAGTCAGGTTTGTGATGTTAATGAAGGCAAGGCCAAACTCTCCTACACACTTGATCATGGTACTGTTGTCATTGTCTCCAACTAGGGAGATGTTGTGGACGTCATGAATGACTAGCTGACCTTCAGTGCTAACTTCATGATGCCCCGGAGGAAACACCACTGTTGTATTGGAAGTGGTTTGAGGGGTTGTCCATAACTTGAGAGAGGGTGTAGCAAGGCCTCAGAGGACAGGGAGTGTTGGAGTTGGGTAGAATGGAGAACTCACTTGTACTGGTACTGGTTCCAGATGATGCTGTGAAATGAAGTTGAACCAGGACCAGTAAACCCAGCACCAGCAGGATTCCCCTGGAAGTCTTGAGAGTCATGTTGTTCTTTGCAGCTTTGATATGGCTTCTGGTCTCAGGGTAGGATGCTTGCCACAAATCAGAAATGACTACTGGAACCTGTAGATTCAATCTGTATAATTATGTCCTGTTTACTTTCCCAGTCACTGTACGTATGATTCAGGTGACTACTCAACTCTACTAGGACCAGAATATTGCACAGTTGGAGATTAAACTGATAGCGGCACAAACTCATTATCTTGACATCAACTTGTAATGTGTAGTGGTTTCAATACAACATCTTGATAATGGGGACTGTAGAATATAGTTATAGTAAACCATGCAGTTGATATTGTTTTTAGAAACAGAATCCCATAGCTGCTATTATCTAGTTTGCCGGTTGCAGCATAAAATACTTCAATACTCACTATATACAAAAGTAGAGATCCAGCCTGAGAATCAAACAGGGCATGTTAGTTGAATTATGTACCATCTATTCCCTGGAGCTTCAGTGGCTCAGTGATACAAACATTTTATCAGGAGATCAAAGTTTGAGTTTTGGCTTGATCTCAAATTTCCACAAACAGTCACTCTGAAAAAAAAGAAAAAGAATAAAAAAGATTTCAACCAATATAGCTACTGCACAGAGTGTGGCATACAAAGCATGTAGGCATCAAAGAGAGTACTGGGTGTGGTTTCAATTTAAGGGTGGTAACTATTTGAGAGAGTTGAATCAGATCCAGAAAATGGTATTCAGTAGTTGCCATTCTAAAAGTATGCCAATTAAACGACAGAACATAATTATGCCACTCTGTTAATCTGCTTATACCCTCGTTCCCAGGCTCTCCCCCTTTCGTTGTGTGTAGGGGAGAGCCTAGGAACAAGGCTAATGTAACAATATGTTAAGCTAGGCTGTTAGACAGGGATTATCTCACAACCAAGAATATTCATCAGTCCTCCCTTGTCTGTAATTTGTTGTGTCTGGATGTTGTATGTACAAGTTGGAATCCTTTGCCATAACAATGTGAGCAACAGTGGAACATTGGCACATCTAGTTTCAAGACACCCTCATTGATAACAACTTTATCTAAAGGTTGTTTGATGTTTTGTGTATACAAGTTGTAAGATTATCATCTTCTCATAACAGTGTTGCACAGTTGACAAAACACAAATACACACAAATATCAGCTCATATAGTTTCAATACAACACCCATACCTGGATATGTGTTCAATTCTGTGACGCTTTTCTTTTTTCATGGAGAAGCTACATTTGTGAAATAGCAATTTCAGTTAGATGTGGTAAAACAAGAATACACTGGGGACTAGTGATATGAACTAGCTATTACAGTAAATGGCTAATGGTGAAGGGTTTGTTCTAGAAATTTATTTTAGGGTCAAGATTGCTAAGCTATACATACATAGTGTAGGGAGTTGGAAAAGCATCCAGCTGGCCACTTAGTGCCAGGATGTGGGAGAATGTCTGCAATTGAAATTTTTAGGCTTTCTGAGATTGCACACCTTTGATTCAAAATCCAACATACTTTGATAGGAAACTTTATTATATAGGTAAGAACACTTTGGTGGAGAGAATTTGAAAATTGGGGGGGTGGGGTGGGGGGATGTATACCAGCCATCAAAACAAGTGGGTGGCTTTATTTGGAAGTACAAATTCGTTCTCATGCATTCCCAGGCAGCTTAATGTTCCACAACTCAGACAACTAAACAGGAAATGTCAAATGTTTTGTTATTACAAAAGCACATGCGTAATATTGCAAGCAAATGTTTACTTTAATTGGCACTCTCCAATGGTGTTCAATCAAAAAATTGTGGGTTGCTGGTTGAAGGGCATTTTCTATTGGTGTGAATTCTTTACTGCAGATTTAATTGCGTTCAGTTTTGAGATGGCCCATTCGGTAAACCTTTGTCTCTGCTGTTCCTTGGTCACCCTCACCAGTATATGGTAGATAATAATGTTCATGAAAGTGGCAAAGGCTATGGTAGATGTGTACACGACAGCAGTTTGGTCTCTGTCAGTCAATGTAGTGAATAGTGTAGCTGAGGAGAGAATTCCCAGGTTGAGAAAGAAGGAATACTACATGCCTCCAACAGTAATTGTGAAACAATGCAGAAGTTTGTAACAATGATACTCAGAAGACAGATGGCTGGATCTCCAAACTAATCCTTTGGAGTTGAGCAGAATGGAGAACTCACTGTTACTAGTTTCAAATGATACTGTGAAATGTAGTTGAACAAGAACCTAGTAAACCCAGCACCGGTTGTAGCTATTCCACAGAAAGTCTTCTTGTACTTTACAGCTTTGATATAGATACTGATCTCAGGGTAGGAATATTGCCACAAATCAACTTGGGAAGCTCTTTATCGGACTTTGCTATGTGCTGTCACAGTCACTGTTAGTGTACTTCGGATATCTATTTAAGTTCTACTAAAATCAGAACAAGAATAGCTATTCAGGCTGAGTTTTTTTTTTAAAGACTATATCTCTTGTGTAATGGCTGGTATTTTAAATATAACATCTTGATCTCAATTAGAAACAGTATCATTTACAACCAAAGTAGGTAAATTGTGTAGTTGATATTATTTAAAACATTGGAACAGTATGAAATCGTGTTAGTCTCCCACATATGGTGATGATGGATGTGTGGTGGACTTGTTTTCAATACTATCTCATGACATTTTGTGAGTTTATGTAAACTAAGCATGAAACCACACAGGATGATGTTTTCATGGATTATCTATAGCTCTAGATGTTTTAGTTGTAGCCTCTCACTTCAGATTGGAACCCCCCCCAAACATATATATATAATTATATGTATAATAAATAAAAACAGTTTCAGCACTGCAACAATTAGGATTTTACCTAAAGATTTTATTTAGTGTGCGTGAGATGCAGTATAGTTACCTTTGCACAACAATTGAAAACACTCAACATCACATGCTTTCAATACAGCACCTGTTTTATAATATAGTTATAGGCTGCCTTTTGAGATGATATCATGTTAGCAGTGACTTATGTGGATGACCAGTTTAAGTGCTAGTGTAGAGTTTGTTATTTACTCTCATTCTCAACCTACCATGTTAAAAATCAAACTTGCAGCCACATTGAAGACTCAGTCGCCATTTCTCAAGTGGGATGGAGCATATATCATGTCTAGTACCTTTGAAACCATGCTCAAGTGTCACACACATTCTCAAATCATTCTCAGACTCTACACACAGAAAAGGTCATTCAAAATCCAGGGAATAACAATTGTGTTCACAAGTTAATACTTTTCCAATCAATTAGCACTCTCCAATAGTGGCTCACGCAGTTCAATCAATGGGTTGTGGTTTGCTGGTTGAATGTGATTATTCTGGTCATTCTGGTTCTGCTGTTTATTCTGGTATTTCTTACCCTTTACAGGAGATTTAATTGTTTTCAGTTTTGAGATGACCCATTTTGTAAACCTCTGTCTCTGCTGTTCCTTGGTCACCCTCATCAGTATATGGTAGAAAGTAATGATCATGAAAGTGGCGAAAGCAATGGCCACAGATGTGTACACCACAGCAGTTTGGTCTCTGTCAGTCAGTGTAGTGAATAGTGTAGCTGAGGAGAGAATTCCCAGGTTGAGAAAGAAGGAATACTCGATGATGTTCAGTGCAATGTTTTTATAGATCCCTCCAAAAGTAATTGTGGAAAAATAAATGCAAAACGTAGTGACAATGATAGTCAGAAGGCTGATGGCTGGGTCTCCAAACACATTCACTGAAAAGACATGGAAGAGTACAACACGAACAACTAAAAGAAGTCCGGGCCAGTAGCGATGTTTGTCCTTGTAAGGCCCAGTGTAGGCATCAAACAGAGGCTTCAGTCTCCTAACCCAAGCCAGTATCCTGTACCTTGACCTGTACTGCAAGCATTGTATGAACAACAGTGCCACTGTGTAAGGAAGGGAGATGAACACAAGCAGTAGTAGAGCAGCCACAAAGAGTGCAATATGTTTGCCTTTCAGGTACTCCACATTGCCATTGTAAAGCCATACCCTCTTGATGGAGCCATTTGGATACTCAAGTATGGTGAAGGAGAAAGCAGTGATAGTAATGCGTAGCAGTTTTGCATACGATAACAGGAACAGTGTAGCTAACACTTGTACAGCATTTCTACCACTAAGCTTTGCAGCAGTTGTGGAGTAGTGGCTTGATACAATGATCAGTACCACTATAATCCAGATGTACACTGGGAATAGGAACTGTAGCCATGTCTTAACATAAGCATCAAGACCACTGTAGAAGCAAGTCTCAATCCCCAAGTCCAAGTTGAGCCATGCTATGAAGATGCTGAGGAATTGATTGTTGGTACCATGGGGGAAGAAAATGGCTTGGTTAGCTCTGACAATATTGGCATAGAAGATGAGCCCATTGATTGTTCCCACTGAGACTGTTAAATTGAGCAGCATTAGTAAGGCCACTAAAACAATTCCTGCAGCAATAAAGACGGGAATAAGCAAGAGAAAGTGTGAACTGCATTCTTTGCAGTTAGAGCTGCCCAAGACATGGCTGAGATTCTGTTGGCATGATCCACACAGCACACCAGAACGAGAGAGAGCACACTGTTCGTCTGGGTACTCCATGTTGAGTTGAACGTTTCTATCATTGCAGTAGTCAAATGGACAGTGGTTGTGAACAAGTACTTGAGTGTAAGTTTCATTGAGAAATGTTGCATCTATCCAAAGTGGACTTCTCCTGTAGACTGTTTGAGTACTAATGCTGCAGTTGATTTCATATTGCTGAAGTTTAGGATGACAGATGCATGTCTGAGAGCTGTTGTTGAAGACAAATCCCAGGGGACATGGTTGTACTTCAATATGTACAGTAAGCTCTGAAAATTGCAATTTGATGAGGCTTCTGTTTACTTCAAAGTAATACGTGGAACGTATAAGCATGTCTGGTATAATGTTATGTTTCTCAACTTTTAATACCATAAGTTCGATTTTATTGGGCGATGAGAGAATAGTGTAAGTAAGGTTAGTGCAGTTGATATTCACTAACTGTGTATACTGTAGTTCAGGGAGTCTGCCACTGTCTGTTGGTATATCTGATAAATGTACAAAGTTACTGTACACAGTGGATGGTACTGTTCCAAACCTCTGTCCTACAGCAACTGCAGGTATTGTTAATGTCTCTCCAGGATAGGCTGTGATAGTGTAGTTAGTGATACTGCAGTCAGGTATGGACATGGTAGTGCACAAACATACACGTGTTGGGTTAGAGGATATGAGTGATAGTTCTTGCTTAGGCTGGTGGAGATGAAACAAACTATCAAACACTGAAGATTGATAGATGCCAGATTTATACCAAAATATCATTCGGTAGTTGACGTACAGCACACAGGTATCTACCCAACCACCATAAATAGCAGTTCCAGCAAACCCAGCTGAATTGTTGTAAAATTTAATGCCTATGCGCTTCCTTTTTATGTAAGTAAAAACATGCCTTAAATTTGAGAATGAAAATTCTGTACTGAGAATTCCATAAAAGCACTTACTTGATATTACTGCTCGTTCAAAGTCCAAATCTACATCGTAATCATCCACATAGTATATTGCACCGCCATAGTGATAGGCATGGTTTCTTACAAATGTGATACTACCTTTTGCTTCTAGATACATGGTAGAGCTACCAGTCAGGGTTATAGCACCACCATCATAACCTTTGTTTTCCACAAATGAGAACTTTTGCCCAGTTCTAATGATAATTTGGGAATCCCTAGCATAAACTGCACCACCAGATTCCTGAGCATGGTTTTTCACAAAGCTAACTGAAGCAAATTGTCCAATAACAACTGATACATTCTGATGTAGCATTAATGCACCGCCCTTCTCTCCTACATTTTCTTGGAACATCATGTTTCCATAAATGTTTATTACAGCATTCATAGCATAAATTGCACCGCCCTTCTTTCCTACATTTTCTTGGAACATCATGTTTCCATAAATGTTTATTACAGCATTCGTAGCATAAATTGCACCACCATACAAACCCTTGTTGTGCCGGAACACTATGCTTTGTTGAAAGTTTATTTCGGAATTTGTTACACCAATTGCACCACCTTTGTTATGCAGGAATGTTGTATTGCCATAAAATGTCACAATACGTTGCGTAAGGCACAGAACTGGAGATACTGAAGTGACATACACTGGTCCCAAGTTGTGACTAATGTTGACATTTTTCATTATGAGAACTGAACTGCAGTTTAAGGCAATAAATAACGGTTGTCTATTTTTTTCTATAGTGATGTTTTCTAGTTTCACAGATAAGGGGCTAGAACTCAGATACAGTGATGTACCTTGATTGTTTCTGGCAAAGTAACTATGTGACATGTGAAACTGGACTTGTGAACTGCAGTTAATTGAATCTCCCTTGAGTTCCAAGTAAAAGCCATAAAGATGCCCTCCAGTACAGTTGAATTGTGTTACTTGAATTGCCATTTTACAGTTAATCCTGAGAAGCATGTTGCCATATGTGTTTCCAGCATTGCCAAACGCTGTAACATTTTGCATGTAGCTTTTAACACAATATGTGGTTTGTATAGCTATTAAATTCAATCCAGCTGCAGTGAAGGCATAGTGAACACCACTCACTGTTCCAAACATAACTAGTATATCAGTGATATCCAGAACTGGAGTCTCCATTGGAGAGTAGCTGTCCAGAAATACAATTGCACAGTTTGGTGTGTTATGAACAAACACTGTTTGCTGGATGGAAGACACTCCAAATATGTTAGCACCCAGCAACCCCATTTCTTTGGAATGAGATATGTTTAAATCAATGATGGTGAGGTTAGTGATGTGCAGTAGGTAGATAGATAATGTGGTAGAAGGTGGTGGATTATTTGGAAAAGTAAATGAATGTATTATCTTCTTGAACAGGCTCATTCCTAGCTGTGAAGCATTTGACATTGGAGCTCCACACATTGAAAAAGAGAGTTTTGAGATAGTCAGGTTTGTGATGTTAATGAAGACAAAGCCAAACTCTCCTACACACTTGATTATGGTACTGTCATTGTCTCCAACTAGGGAGATGTTGTTGACATTCTGAATGACTAGCTGACCTTCAGTGCTAACTTCATGATGCCCCGGAGGAAATACCACTGTTGTGTTGGAAGTGAAGTAGTTTGAGGGGTTGTCCATAACTTGAGAGAGAGTGTAGCAAGGCCTCATAGGACAGGGAGTGTTGGAGTTGGGCAGAATGGAGAACTCACTTGCACTAGTTCCAGATGACGCAGAGAGTTGAACAAGAGCCAGTAAACCCAGCACCAGTAGGATTCCACAGGAAGTCTTGAGAGTCATGTTGTACTTTGTGGTTTTGATTTTGAATATTTGCCACAGTCCTAAGTGAGAACTCTGGTGCTGCACCCAAGGCTGTATTATATGAGTTCCAGTATGCTATTGTCTTTCCTGCAACAATGTGATTGAACGAATCAAAAATACATTAACAACCAGCAACAGTGAAACATCAACACAGGATACACCCATTAGTTATTTATACAGTTTATATAAACGTGGGCTCTTGATGTTTTCATAATTGCCTTCTCAGTGATTAAAGTTTTCAAAAACGAGTTGCACTCAACATCTATACATCTAGTTTCAAAACAGCTCCATTATTATAAGGACTTTCCATGGATTATCCAAATGTGATCTTTCGTTGTTGTGTGTACAAGTTGCAGTACTTTCTCATAACAATGTGACTGCATGCTGACAAACAATAACACTTGTAGTTGCTGGACTTGTGTTCAATTTGACTTGTCATGGAGTGTACTTGTTCCTTTGTTAAATAGCAGCAACACTTTTCATGTGGCCACTGAGTACTAGCTACTGTAGTTAATTACTGCAGTATTAAGTACATGATCATGCATACTAATTGGTAGTACACAGTTTGTGGTAGCCCTCATTCCCATGTGGCTTTGTTGAAACAGCAAACTTACAGCCACATTGGAAATCCAGTTTTTATTTCTCAATTTGGGGGAACTACAAGGTTTAGTCCCTAGAAACTGCGCTCATATGTCACACACACTCTCATGCACTTAGCCATTTACAGAATTAAACCTGTTGGTATTACACAGGTAGGTACAATATTAAAAACGGGGAAATATTGAAATAGTGTGGAAAAAAGAACACCAAATTTTACTTACGTTTGTAAGTTGATGTACTTTCAAGCACTCTCCAACAATGCTCACGTAATTCAACCAAAGGGTTGCAGTTTGCTGGTTGAACCAGTTATTCTGGTCAGAAGTATTTTTCATACTATGCAAATGCTTTACTGTGGAGTTAAGTTTTTCAGATGACCCCTTCTGTAAACCTAGTTTTCCATGGATTATCTAGTTTTTGGTGTTTTGTTTTAGTTGCACTTCAATGTGATTGCAAGAACAAAATCAGTTTTAGCACTGCATCCATAACAACTAGACAACCTAATTGTGTATGTAAGATTACCTTTGCAAAACAATTGAAAACACATTGGCTACGCTCAGCATCACATGCTGCTTTTAGTACAGCACCTGTTTCATAAAGTAGGTATACACTATGAGTGGATGCTGTGTATACTAACTTTTTTATGGAATATTACATAGCAGTGACTTGTGTGGAAGACCATATTAGTTGCTAGTGTAAAGTTTGTTATTTACTTTCATTCTCAATCTACCATGTTACTATAACTTAGACAACTCAAACTTGCAGCCACATTGAAGATCCAGTCGCTATTAATTTTCTATAGTGGAATGAAGCATGCATATATCATGTCTATAATACCTTTTAAAACATGCTCAGGTGTCACACACAATCTCAAATCATTCACAGACTCTAAAGAATAACACACAGCAAAAGTCAAATAATCTGTTATGCAAAGTAAATCCAACCAGAAAATAACAATTAATCTAATGTCCTTCCAATCAAGTAGCACTCTCCAGTAGTGGTTCACGCAGTCCAATCCATGGGTTGAAGTTTGCTTGTCGAATGTGGTTATTCTGGTCATTCTGGTTAGTCTGGTCATTCTGGTTATTCTTTCCCTTTACAGTGGCTTTAATTGTTTTCAGTTTTGAGATGGCCCATTCTCTAAACCTCTGTCTCTGCTGTTCCTTGGTCACCCTCACCAGTATATGGTAGAATGTGATGATCATGAAAGTGGTGAAAGCAATGGCCACAGATGTGTACACCACAGCAGCTTGGTCTCTGTCAGTCAGTGTAGTGAATAGTGTGGCTGAGGAGAGAATTCCCAGGTTGAGAAAGAAGGAATACTGTATCAAGTTCGGTGTAATATTTTTAAAGATGCCTCCAAAGGTAATCGAGAAATAAATAAATGCAGAAGGTAGTAACAATGATAGTCAGAAGGCTGATGGCTGGGTCTCCAAACACATTCACTGAAAAGACGAGGAAGAGTACAACACGTACAACTAGAAGAAGTCCGGGCCAGTAGCGATGTTTGTCCTTGTAAGGCCCAGTGTAGGCATCAAACAGAGGCTTCAGTCTCCTAACCCAAGCTAGCATTCTGTACCTTGACCTGTACTGTAAGCATTGTATGAATAACAGTGCCACTGTGTAAGGAAGGGAGATGAACACAAGCAGTAGTAGAGCAGCTACAAAGAGTGCAACATGTTTGCCTTTCAGGTAGTCCACATTGCCGTCATAAAGCCATATCCTCTTGACAGAGCCATCTGGATACTCAAGTAGGGTGAAAGAGAAAGCAGTGATGGTAATGCGTAGCAGTTTTGCATACGATAACAGGAACAGTGTAGCCAACACCTGTACAGCATTTCTGCCACTAAGTTTTGCAGCAGTTGTAGAGTAGTGGCTTGATACAATGATCAATACCACTATAATCCAGATGTACACTGGGAATAGGAACTGTAGCCATGTCTTAGCATAAGCATCAAGACCACTGTAGAAGCAAGTCTCAATCCCCAAGTCCAAGTTGAGCCATGCTATGAAGATGCTGAGGAATTCATTGTTGGTACCTTGAGGGAAGAAAATGGCTTGGTTAGCTCTGACAATATTGGCATAGAAGATGAGCCCATTGATTGTTCCAACTGAGACTGTCAAATTGAACAGCATTAGGAAGACTACTAAAACAATTCCTGCAGCAATAAAGACAGGAATAAGCAAGAGAAAGTGTGAACTGCATTGTTTGTAGTTAGAGGTTCCCAAGACATGGCTGAGATTCTGTTGACATGATCCACACAGAACACCAGAACGAGAGAGAGCACACTGTTCATCTGGGTGCTGCATGTTGAATTGAATGTTTCCATCATTGCAGTAGTCGAATGGGCAGTGGTTGTGAACAAGTACTTGAGTGTAAGTTTCATTGAGAAATGTTGCATTTATCCAAAGTGGACTTCTCCTGTAGACTGTTTGAGTATCAATGCTGCAGTTGATTTCATGTTGTTGGAGTTTTGGATGGCAAATGCAAGTCTGAGAGCTGTTGTTGAACACAAATCCCAGTGGACATGTTCGTACTTCAATATGTACAGTAAGCTCTGAAAATTGCAAATTGATGAGGGTTTTGTTTACATGCAAATTGTATTTCAGTGCATTCTTTATAACCACATTTTGTGGGACATTATGCTTTTCAACTGTTAATTCCATATCCTCAGTCCTATTGGGTGATGACAGAATAGTGTACATAAGATTAGTGCAGTTGACATTCACTAACTGTGTATACTGTGGTGGCAGTAGTACTGAAAGGCTACCCTTGTCTCTTGTTACAAAGCTACTTTGCACAGTAGATGGTACAGTTCCAAACCTCTGTCCTACAGCAACTGCAGGTATTTTTAATGTCTCTCCAGGATAGGTTGTGATAGTGTACTCAGTGATACTGCAGTCAGGGATGGACATGTTAGTGCACAAACATACACGAGTTGGATTAGAAGATATGAGTGATCGTTGTTGTGTGGACTGGTGGAGGTGAAACCAACTATTAAAAGCTAAAGTTTGATGGAATATGTGACGATATTCATGAAGCATTGTCATTTTGTGGTTGATGTACACCTTACAGAGATCTACCCAACCACCAAAAATTGCAGTTCCAGCAAACCCAGCTGTATTATTGGAAAATTCAATTTCTATCCTATGTAATGTGTACTCAAGAATATAATTTAAATCTGTCGGTGTTGGTGAAGATTTTGTAATAAATATTCCGTAAAAGCACTTACTTAGTTCTGCTGCTGGTTCAAAATCTTCAGTGTAATCATCCACATAGTGCACTGCACCACCATAGCGGTAAGCATGATTGCTTACAAATGTGATACTACCATTTTCTCCTAGGTATAGGGTAGAGCCACTAAACAAGGTCACAGCTCCACCATCATAACCTTCATTTTCCACAAATGAGAGCTTTTGTCCAGTTATGATAATTTGGGAATCTCTGGCATAAACTGCACCACCAGATGTTTTGGCATGGTTTCTCACAAAACTAACTTCAGCGAATTGTCCAATAACAACTGATACATTCTGATACAGCATCAGTGCACCACCATACCCTCCTTCATTATCCAGGAACCATACGTTCCCTTGAAAGTTTATCTCAGAATCTTTTGCATAAATTGCACCACCATCCCTACCTTTGTTTTGCAGGAATGTTGTATTGCCATAAAATATCGCATTGCATTTCCACATATGCAGAGCTGAGTATACTAAATCTGTACAATCATTTTTAGTGAAAGTGTTGTACCCATGAAATTCAATAAATGATTTTTCTGAGGAGATGATTACTAGTGGTCCCGTGTTGTGATTAATATTTACATTTTCCATTATGAGGACTGAGCCATGGTTCATACCTAACACTTCTAATGCTTGCCTGTTATTTTCCACAGTGATGTTTTCTAGTTTCACCCTGACAAAATAGGTTATAAACACAAAATTAATTAATGCACCTACATTGTTCCTGCCAAAGTAACTATGTGACATGTGAAAAATGACCTGCGACCTGTAGTTAGTGGACTTCCCTATAAATTCCAAGCGAAACCCATAACGATCCCCTCCTGTACAGTGAACTTGTGTTGCTTGAACTGCCGCTTTGCAATTTATCCTGAGAAGGATGCTTCCAGTATTGCAATATGCAGTAACATTTCTAATGTAACCCTTAACATGAAATGTGGTTTGTAGAGCTATCACATCCAATCCAGCTGCAATATCAAAGATAGCAGAGCTTCCAAACATAAATGAAGAGTCGGTGACATGCAAAACTGGAGTTGCTGTTGGAGAGTAGCTGTCCAGAAATACAATTCCACAGTTTGGCATGTTATTAACAAACACTGCTTGCTGGATGGAAGACACTCCAAATATGTTAACACCCAGCAACCCCATCCCTTTGGAGTGAGATATGTTCAATTTATTGGCAGTGAATGTAGTGATGTGCAGTAGGTAGATGGAAAACATGGAAGGAAATGATGATGCAATGCGAAAAGAAGAAGTGGCATCAAGAACATATATCATTTCATTGAGGTTTGCTGCTAGCTGTGAAGTATTTGACATTGGAGCTCCACACATTGAAAAGTAGAGTTTTGAGACAGTCAGGTTTGTGATGTTAGTGAAGGCAAGGCCAAACTGCCCTACACACATGATCATGGTACTGTTGTCATTGTCTCCAACTAGGGAGATGTTGTTGACATTCTGAATGACTAGCTGACCTTCAGTACTAACTTCATGATACCCCGGAGGAAACACCACTGTTGTATTGGAAGTGAAGTAGTTTGAGGGGTTTTCCATAACTTGAGAGAGGGTGTAGCAAGGCCTCATAGGACAGGGAGTGTTGGAGTTGGGTAGAATGAAGAACTCACTTGTAATAGTTCCAAATGATGCTGTGAATTGAAGTTGAACAAGAGCCAGTAAACCCAGCACCAGCAGGATTCCACAGGAAGGCCTGAGAGTCATGTTGTACTTTGATTTGTTGACTATTCTCAGATATTTTCCTGTCTCAGAGTAGGATGTGAAATTAATTTGAAATGTTTTGACTGTGGCTGTAGACTCTAGTCATAGACTTAGTTACGGCTATATGATTTTCTGATTTTCCAGTCACTGTACATTAGATGAGTACTACTCCAACTCTACTAGGACTTGTTTGGATTTTGTTAATGCTGGTGTTTTTGTTGCAATATCTTGATATCAACTGATATCGTGAATCAGTTTCAGTACAACTTGATATCAACCTGTTATTATTAAACACTGCAATTGAAATCAAAGCAGAACATAGTTAGTAAACCATGCAGTTGTTGTTATTGTAAACACTGATAGTATAGCTGCTATTACCCAGTTTGCTGGTTGCAGCATACTATACTTTGGGACTCATATATGCAAAAGTAGTGTAGATAAAGAAAGCCTGAAAACCAAACTTAATGGAATTATGTCCCATCTATCCTCTGCTCCAATGCCAGAGTTTCACGAGTTCAATAGTAAGGGAACCTCTCAAGCATTTTATCAGGAGACCAATCTTTGAGTCCTGGCCTGTTCTCAATTTTTAAGTTTTTCTTGCCTATAACATCAACTACTCTGTACAAAAGCCTTCCAACCAATAATGCAAAGAGTAGTGCGGTAGTAATAAAAATGCCCCCACAATTTACTCATTTAGCTGGAAGTTGGTCCTCCTACACATACACCGAAGACAAAGCCAGTGCTGAATGCTTGTGCTTGTAAGGCCCACCTAGTTTAGGGACAAAAGAGAGTACTGGACTACAATGAGGGTGTGGTTCCAATTCAAGGGTGGTAATTGAGTTGCATCTGACCAAGGAAACAGTAGTTAACATTTTATGTTACTTGAAAATAAAATACATTCCGTAACTTTTGTAACTCTGCTTGTGGATATCAAATTGATCCAGTTTGCTATATTAGAGAGTGTGAATAGATCTATGATGTGTTCATACAACACCTACCCTGTGTACCAATATGACACAGCTGCTGATTAGCTATGTGCAGTGTGAACTTGACACTGTGCAACTTATCATTACCACAAGGTAATATGCTGACTACAGATAATGAATAATCATTAAAGTTCCAATACACCTATCACCAGCATCAGAGTGAGTCTGAGAAGATGCTACTGCTGAATGGATCCCCACTGATCTGATTAATGCAACAGAGTGTCCGTTTCAAAGTTAACTGGTGGTCTGCTGATGTTGTATGTACAAGTTGCAACTTTCCCCATAACAATGTGAGCAACAGTGGACCAATACAGCATCCCCTGATAAGAACTTTATCTAAATTTCATGTTTTGTCAATTTGTGTATACAAGTTGCAAGATTATCATCTCGTAATAGTGTAAACACAAGAGACACTCAACACATCAACTCACCTAACACAGCACCCATAGCTAACTAGATGTGTGTTCAATTTTGTGATGCTCTTCTTTTTTCATAGACAAGCTGTACTTGTGAATTTCTGTTGAATAAAAATACCCTGAGGACTGGCCATATGCTATTATAGTAACTGGCTTGATATTTATTTATTATGCAGTCAAGATTGCTAAGCTACACATGTTTAGTGTAGGAAGTGGAGTTGGGAAAGGCACCCAGCTGGCCTCTTATTGGCCAGGATCTGGGAGGATACAACAATATAAACATCGCTAGGCTATAGTAGGTAGTCAAGGAAGATGATGGATTAGATCACCACTGAGAATATTTTCAGTTCTACATTCTCTGTTTTAAAGATGATTTGTTGTTTCTGGATGCTGTAAGTACAAGTAACGATCCTTTCCCATAACAATGTGAGCAACAGTGGAACATCAGTTTCAATACAGCACCCATTGATAAACACTTTATCTAAAGGTGCTCTCTTTATGCTTTCTGTATACAAGTTGTAAAATTATCAAATTTTCATAACAGCCAGTGTGCACAGTTGACAAAAAAAAGTCACAATTGATATCAACTCACCTAGTTTCAACACAGCACCCATACCTGAACATGTGTTCAACGCAACTTTTGTGACACTTTTTCTTTTTGGCACGGAGTAGCTATACTAATTTAGTTAGATGTATTAGTACAAGAATACACTGTGGCTATTGGTAATGTGGGGAGTGAAGTGGGGAAAAGCAACCCCAATTGGCCACATATAAGTGGCAGGGTTTTGGAGGAGAAATTTTTCATTGCATTTGATGCAAGAGCCAACATGCTTACTATTTCACCAGTATATTAATTATGGAAGGAGTATTTAGGTGGGATAATTTAAATTTGGAGAGAAAAATTCTTTCAGCTTTGGACACAAAAATATTAAGTGTGTGACTTACTTTGCTAGTACCTCATGCATTCCCAGACAGCCTAATGTTACACCTCAGACAACTAAACTTGCAACAACAGAAGGTTGTATCCTAGCACATTTGACATGCTCAGTTTTTCATGAAGTATCAAATGTTTACAAAAGTAACATTTAACATTGCAAGCAACTGTTTACTTTGCTTGTTACTCTCCAGTAGTGGTTGCAAGCAACTGTTTACTTTGCTTGTTACTCTCCAGTAGTGGTTGCAAGCAACTGTTTACTTTACTTGCTACTCTCCAGTAGTGGTTGCAAGCAACTGTTTACTTTGCTTGCTACTCTCCAGTAGTGGTTGCAAGCAACTGTTTACTTTGCTTGTTACTCTCCAGTAGTGGTTGCAAGCAACTGTTTACTTTACTTGCTACTCTCCAGTAGTGGTTGCAAGCAACTGTTTACTTTGCTTGTTACTCTCCAGTAGTGGTTGCAAGCAACTGTTTACTTTACTTGCTACTCTCCAGTAGTGGTTGCAAGCAACTGTTTACTTTACTTGCTACTCTCCAGTAGTGGTTGCAAGCAACTGTTTACTTTACTTGCTACTCTCCAGTAGTGGTTGCAAGCAACTGTTTACTTTACTTGCTACTCTCCAGTAGTGGTTGCAAGCAACTGTTTACTTTATTTGCTACTCTCCAGTAGTGGTTGCAAGCAACTGTTTACTTTACTTGCTACTCTCCAGTAGTGGTTGCAAGCAACTGTTTACTTTACTTGCTACTCTCCAGTAGTGGTTGCAAGCAACTGTTTACTTTACTTGCTACTCTCCAGTAGTGGTTGCAAGCAACTGTTTACTTTACTTGCTACTCTCCAGTAGTGGTTCGCGCAGTTCAATGAAAGAATTGTGGGTTGCTGGTTGAAGATGAACATTCTGGCTGTTCTTTCCGTATGAATTCTTTACCGTGGATTCAATTGCTTTCAGTTTTGTGGTGATCCATTCTATAAACCTCTGTCTCTGCTGTTCCTTGGTCACCCTCACCAGTATATGGTGGACAGTAATGACCATGAAAGTGACAAAAGCAATGGCCACAGACGTGTACACCACAGCAGCTTGGTCTCTGTCAGTCTGTGTAGTGAATAGTGTAGCTGAGGAGAGAATTCCCAGGTTGAGGAAGAAGGAATACTCAATGGTGTTCAGTATACTGCTTTTATAAATCCTTCCAAAGTTAATTGTGGAAAAATAAATACAAAACGTAGTAACAATGATAGTCAGAAGGCTGATGGCTGGGTCTCCAAACACATTCACTGAAAAGATGAGGAAGAGTACAACACGTACAACTAGAAGAAGTCCAGGCCAGTAACGATGTTTGTCCTTGTAAGGCCCAGTGTAGGCATCAAAGAGAGGCTTCAGTCTCCTAACCCAGGCCAGTATTCTGTACCTTGACCTGTACTGCAAGCATTGTATGAACAATAGTGCCACTGTGAAAGGAAGGGAGATGAACACAAGCAGTAATAGAGCAGCTACAAAGAGTGCAATATGTTTGCCTTTCAGGTAGTGCACATTACCATCGTAAAGCCATACCCTCTTGACAGAGCCATCTGGATACTCAAGTAGGGTGAAAGAGAAAGCAGTGATGGTAATGCGTAGCAGTTTTGCATACGATAGCAGGAACAGTGTAGCCAACACTTGTACAACATTTCTACCACTAAGCTTTGCAGCAGTTGTGGAGTAGTGGCTTGATACAATGATCACTACCACTATGATCCAGATGTACACTGGGAATAGGAACTGTAGCCATGTCTTAGCATAAGCATTAAGACCACTGTAGAAGCAAGTCTCAATCCCCAAGTCCAAGTTGAGCCATGCTATGAAGATGCTGAGGAATGTATTGTTGGTACCATGAGGGAGGAAAATGGCTTGGTTAGCTCTGACAATATTGGTATAGAAGATGAGCCCACTGATTGTTCCCACTGAGACTGTTAAATTGAGAAGCATTAGGAAGACCACTAAAGCAATTCCTGCAGCAATAAAGACAGGAATAAGCAAGAGAAAGTGTGAACTGCATTCTTTGCAGTTAGAGGTCCCAAAGACATGGCTGAGATTCTGTTGGCATGATCCACACAGAACACCAGAACGAGAGAGAGCACACTGTTCATCTGGGTGCTCCATGTTGAGTTGAATGTTTCCATCCTTGCAGTAGTCAAATGGGCAGTGGTTGTGAACAAGTACTTGAGTGTAAGTTTCATTGAGAAATGTTGCATTTATCCAAAGTGGACTTCTCCTGTAGACTGTTTGAGTATCGATGCTGCAGTTGATTTCATGTTGCTGAAGTTTAGGATGACAGATGCAAGTCTGAGAGTTGATGTTGAACACAAATCCCAGTGGACACAGTCGTACTTCAATATGTACAGTAAGCTCTGAAAATTGTAAATTGATGAGGGTTCGGTTTACTTGTGTATATTCCAGTGCTTCATTTACCACCTTGGCATGTGGAATGTTATGTTTCTCAACTGTTAGTTTCATGAATTCAGTTCTATTGGGTGATGAAAGAATAGTATACATGAGATTAGTGCAGTTGACGTTCACTAACTGTGTATACTGTGGTTCTGGAAGTCTGCCACTGCTTCCTGATACAAAGTTGCTATGAACTGTGATGAATGGTACTGTTCCAAACCTCTGTCCTACAGCAACTGCAGGTATTTTTAATGTCTCTCCAGGATAGGTTGTGATAGTGTACTCAGTGATACTGCAGTCAGGGATGGACATGTTAGTGCACAAACATACACGAGTTGGATTAGAAGATATGAGTGATCGTTGTTGTGTGGACTGGTGGAGGTGAAACCAACTATTAAAAGCTAAAGTTTGATGGAATATGTGACGATATTCATGAAGCATTGTCATTTTGTGGTTGATGTACACCTTACAGAGATCTACCCAACCACCAAAAATTGCAGTTCCAGCAAACCCAGCTGTATTATTGGAAAATTCAATTTCTATCCTATGTAATGTGTACTCAAGAATATAATTTAAATCTGTCGGTGTTGGTGAAGATTTTGTAATAAATATTCCGTAAAAGCACTTACTTAGTTCTGCTGCTGGTTCAAAATCTTCAGTGTAATCATCCACATAGTGCACTGCACCACCATAGCGGTAAGCATGATTGCTTACAAATGTGATACTACCATTTTCTCCTAGGTATAGGGTAGAGCCACTAAACAAGGTCACAGCTCCACCATCATAACCTTCATTTTCCACAAATGAGAGCTTTTGTCCAGTTATGATAATTTGGGAATCTCTGGCATAAACTGCACCACCAGATGTTTTGGCATGGTTTCTCACAAAACTAACTTCAGCGAATTGTCCAATAACAACTGATACATTCTGATACAGCATCAGTGCACCACCATACCCTCCTTCATTATCCAGGAACCATACGTTCCCTTGAAAGTTTATCTCAGAATCTTTTGCATAAATTGCACCACCATCCCTACCTTTGTTTTGCAGGAATGTTGTATTGCCATAAAATATCGCATTGCATTTCCACATATGCAGAGCTGAGTATACTAAATCTGTACAATCATTTTTAGTGAAAGTGTTGTACCCATGAAATTCAATAAGTGATTTTTCTGAGGAGATGATTACTAGTGGTCCCGTGTTGTGATTAATATTTACATTTTCCATTATGAGGACTGAGCCATGGTTCATACCTAACACTTCTAATGCTTGCCTGTTATTTTCCACAGTGATGTTTTCTAGTTTCACCCTGACAAAATAGGTTATAAACACAAAATTAATTAATGCACCTACATTGTTCCTGCCAAAGTAACTATGTGACATGTGAAAAATGACCTGCGACCTGTAGTTAGTGGACTCCCCTATAAATTCCAAGCGAAACCCATAACGATGCCCTCCTGTACAGTGAACTTGTGTTACTTGAATTGCCGCTTTGCAATTTATCCTGAGAAGGATGCTTCCAGTATTGCAATATGCAGTAACATTTCTAATGTAACCCTTAACATGAAATGTGGTTTGTAGAGCTATCACATCCAATCCAGCTGCAATATCAAAGATAGCAGAGCTTCCAAACATAAATGAAGAGTCGGTGACATGCAAAACTGGAGTTGCTGTTGGAGAGTAGCTGTCCAGAAATACAATTCCACAGTTTGGCATGTTATTAAAAAACACTGCTTGCTGGATGGAAGACACTCCAAATATGTTAACACCCAGCAGCCCCATCCCTCTGGAGTGAGATATCTTCAATTTATTGGCAGTGAATGTAGTGATGTACAGTAGGTAGATGGAAAACATGGAAGGAAATGATGATGCAATGCGAAAAGAAGAAGTGGCATCAAGAACATATATCATTTCATTGAGGTTTGCTGCTAGCTGTGAAGCATTTGACATTGGAGCTCCACACATTGAAAAAGAGAGTTTTGAGATAGTCAGGTTTGTGATGTTAGTGAAGGCAAGGCCAAACTGCCCTACACACATGATCATGGTACTGTTGTCATTGTCTCCAACTAGGGAGATGTTGTTGACATTCTGAATGACTAGCTGACCTTCAGTGCTAACTTCATGATGCCCTGGAGGAAACACCACTGTTGTATTGGAAGTGAAGTAGTTTGAGGGATTGTCCATAACTTGAGAGAGGGTGTAGCAAGGCCTCATAGGACAGAGAGTGTTGGAGTTGGGCAGAATGGAGAACTCACTTGTAATAGTTCCAAATGATGCTGTGAATTGAAGTTGAACAAGAGCCAGTAAACCCAGCACCAGCAGGATTCCACAGGAAGGCCTGAGAGTCATGTTGTACTTTGCAGTTTTGATTTGTTGACTATTCTCAGATATTTTCCTGTCTCAGAGTAGGATGTGAAATTAATTTGAGATGTTTTGACTGTGGCTGTAGACTGTAGTCATAGACTTAGTTACGGCTATATGATTTTCTGATTTTCCAGTCACTGTACATTAGATGAGTACTACTCCAACTCTACTAGGACTTGTTTGGATTTTGTTAATGCTGGTGTTTTTGTTGCAATATCTTGATATCAACTGATATCGTGAATCGGTTTCAGTACAACTTGATATCAACCTGTTATTATTAAACACTGCAATTGAAATCAAAGCAGAACATAGTTAGTAAACCATGCAGTTGTTGTTATTGTAAACACTGATAGTATAGCTGCTATTACCCAGTTTGCTGGTTGCAGCATAATATATTTTGGGACTCATATATGCAAAAGTAGTGTAGATAAAGATCCTGCCTGAAAACCAAACTTAATGGAATTATGTCCCATCTATCCTCCAATGCCAGAGTTTCACGAGTTCAATAGTAAGGGAACCTCTCAAGCATTTTATCAGGAGACCAATCTTTGAGTCCTGGCCTGTTCTCAATTTTGAAGTTTTTCTTGCCTATAACATCAGCTACTCTGTACAAAAGCCTTCCAACCAATAATGCAAAGAGTAGTGCGGTAGTAATAAAAATGCCCCCACAATTTACTCATTGAGCTGGAAGTTGGTCCTCCTACACATACACCAAAGACAAAGCCAGTGCTGAATGCTTGTGCTTGTAAGGCCCACCTAGTTTAGGGACAAAAGAGAGTACTGGACTACAATGAGGGTGCGGTTCCAATTCAAGGGTGGTAATTGAGTTGCATCTGACCAAGGAAACAGTAGTTAACATTTTATGCTACTTGAAAATGAAATACATTCAGTAACTCTGCTTGTGGATATCAAATTGATCCTGTTTGCTATATTAGAGAGTGTGAATAGATCTATGATGTGTTCATACAACACCTACCCTGTGTACCAATATGTGAGGGACATTTAATAGCTTGATGTGTAGCCATATCTAAACAGTGATTCATTGCGTAAGACACAGCTGCTGATTAGCTATGTGCAGTGTTAACTTGACACTGTGCAACTTATCATTACCACCAGGTAATATGCTGTCTGCACATAGTAAAAGATGAATAATCATTGAAGTTCCAATACACCTATCACCAGCATCAGAGTGAGTCTGAGAAGATGCTACTGCTGAATGGATCCCCACTGATCTGATTAATGCAACAGAGTAGATTGTTGTAACAATATAGTAAGCTAGGATACAAGTTAGTCAGAAAGCCAATGAATTCTACCACAACTGAGAATATTCTAAGTCCTCCCTTGTCTGTTTCAAAGTTAACTGGTGGTCTGCTGATGTTGTATGCACAAGTTGCAACTTTTCCCATAACAGTAGAACATCAGCACATCTAGTTTCAATACAGCATCCCCTGATAAGAACTTTATCTAAATTTCATGTTTTGTCAATTTGTGTATAAAAGTTGCAGGATTATCATCTCATAATAGTGTAAACACAAGAGACACTCAACACATCAACTCACCTAACACAGCACCCATAGCTAACTAGATGTGTGTTCAATTTTGTGATGCTCTTCTTTTTTCATAGACAAGCTGTACTTGTGAAATAGCAATTTCTGTTAAATAAAAATACACTGAGGACTGGCCATATGCTATTATAGTAACTGGCTTGATATTTATTTATTATGCAGTCAAGATTGCTAAGCTATACATGTTTTAATGTAGAAGTGGAGTTGGGAAAGGCACCCAGCTGGCCTCTTATTGGCCAGGATCTGGGAGGATAGATTGATACAACAATATAAACATCTTAAGCTAGGCTATAGTAGTCAAGGAAGATGATGGATTGGATGACCACTGAGAAAATTCTACATTGTCTGTTTTAAAGATGATTTGTTGTTTGTGGATGTTGTATGTACAAGTTGCAATCCTTTCCCATAACAATGTGAGCAAAAGTGGAACATCAGTTTCAATGCACCCTCATTGATAAAGACTTTATCTAAAGGTGGCCTCTTTATGCTTTCTGTATACAATTTGCAAGATTATCATCTTCTCATAACAGTGCGCAAAAAAGTCACACTAACATCAACTCACCTCATACCTGGACGTGTGTTCAACGCAGCTTTTGTGACACTTTTTCTTTTTGCCATGGAGTAGCTATACTAATTTAGTTAGATGTGTTAGTACAAGAATACACTGTGGCTATTGGTAATGTGGGGAGTGAAGTGGGGAAAAGCAACCCCAATTGGCCACATATAAGTGGCAGGGTTTTGGAGGAGAAATTTTTCATTGCATTTGATGCAAGAGCCAACATGCTTACTATTTCACCAGTATATTAATTATGGAAGGCGTACTTAGGTGGGATAATTTTAAACTTGGAGAGAAAAACACTTTCAGCTTTGAACACAAAAGCATTAAGTGTGTGACATATTTTGCTAGTACCTCGTGCATTCCCAGACAGCCTAATATTACACCTCAGACAACTAAACTTGCAACAACAGAAGGTTGTATCCTAGCACGTTTGAAACATGCTCACTTTTTCATAAAGTATCAAATGTTTACCAAAGTAACATTTAACATTGCAAGCAACTGTTTACTTTACTTGTTACTCTCCAATAGTGGTTCACGCAGTTCAATGAAAGAATTGTGGGTTGCTGGTTGAAGATGAACATTCTGGCTGTTCTTTCCGTCTTTACTGTGGATTTAATTGCTTTCAGTTTTGTGGTGATCCATTCTATAAACCTCTGTCTCTGATGTTCCTTGGTCACCCTCACCAGTATATGGTAGGCAGAAATGACCATGAAAGTGGTAAAAGCAATGGCCACAGATGTGTACACCACAGCAGTTTGGTCTCTGTCAGTCAGTGTAGTGAATAGTGTGGCTGAGGAGAGAATTCCCAGGTTGAGAAAGAAGGAATACTCTATAAAGTTCAGGACACTCTTTCTATAGATACCTCCAATGGTAATTGTGATAAAATAAATGCAAAAGGTAGTGACAATGATAGTCAGAAGGCTGACGGATGGGTCTCCAAACACATTCAATGAAAAGACAAGGAAGAGTACAACACGTACAACTAGAAGAAGTCCAGGCCAGTAGCGATGTTTGTCCTTGTAAGGCCCAGTGTAGGCATCAAAGAGAGACTTCAGTCTCCTAACCCAGGCCAGTATTCTGTACCTTGACCTGTACTGCAAGCATTGTATGAACAACAGTGCCACTGTGTAAGGAAGGGAGATGAACACAAGCAGTAGTAGAGCAGCTACAAAGAGTGCAATATGTTTGCCTTTCAGGTAGTCTACATTGCCATCGTAAAGCCATATCCTCTTGACAGAGCCATCTGGATACTCAAGTAGGGTGAAGGAAAAAGCAGTGATGGTAATGCGCAGCAGTTTTGCATATGATAGCAGGAACAGTGTAGCCAACACTTGTACAGCATTTCTACCACTAAGTTTTGCAGCAGTTGTGGAGTAGTGGCTTGATACAACGATCAATACCACTATGATCCAGATGCATGTACACTGGGAATAGGAACTGTAGCCATGTCTTAGCATAAGCATCAAGACCACTGTAGAAGCAAGTCTCAATCCCCAAGTCCAAGTTGAGCCATGCTATGAAGATGCTGAGGAATTTATTGCCGGTACCATGGGGGAAGAAAATGGCTTGGTTTGCTCTGACAATATTGGCATAGAAGATGAGCCCACTGATTGTTCCCACTGAGACTGTCAAATTGAGCAGCATTGGGAAGACCACTAAAACAATTCCTGCAGCAATAAAGACAGGAATAAGCAAGAGAAAGTGTGAACTACATTCTTTACAGTTAGAGTTCCCCAAGACATGGCTGAGATTCTGTTGGCATGATCCACACAGAACACCAGAACGAGAGAGAGCACACTGCTCATCTGGATGCTCCATGTTGAGTTGAATGTCTCCATCATTGTAGTAGTTGAATGGGCAGTGGTTGTGAACAAGTACTAGAATGCAAGTTTCATTGAGAAAAGTTGCATTTATCCAAAGTGGACTTCTCCTGTAGACTGTTTGAGTATCAATGCTGCAGTTAATTTCATGTTGCTGAAGTTTAGGATGACAGATGCAAGTCTGAGAGTTGATGTTGAACACAAATCCCAGTGGACACAGTCGTACTTCAATATGTACAGTAAGCTCTGAAAATTGTAAATTGATGAGGGTTCGGTTTACTTGTGTATATTCCAGTGCTTCATTTACCACCTTGGCATGTGGAATGTTATGTTTCTCAACTGTTAGTTTCATGAATTCAGTTCTATTGGGTGATGAAAGAATAGTATACAGAAAGTTAGTGCAGTTGACATTCACCAACTGTGTATACTGTAGTTCTGGAAGTCTGCCACTGCCTCCTGATACAAAGCTGCTGTGCACTGTGATGAATGGTACAGTTCCAAACCTCTGTCCTACAGCAACTGAAGGTATTGTTATTGTCTCTCCAGGATAGGCTGTGACAGTGTGCTTAGTGATACTGCAGTCAGGGATGGACATGTTAGTGCACAAACATACGCGTGTTGGATTAGAAGATATGAGTGATAGTTGTTGAGTAGACTGGTGGAAGTGAAACAAACTATCAAAAATTGATGTTTGAGAGATATCAGGTTCATAGTTGAGTATCAAAAATGAGTATTGGTATTTCATAACGAATGTATGAAACTTACAGAGATCTATCCAACCACCATAAATGGCAGTTCCAGCAAACCCAGCTGTATTGTTGTGAAGTTGAATGGATATGTGTTTCTTTTTTGTGTAATATCTTTTAATTCAGGTGGGATTTTAAATGTTATCTCTGTGCTAATAATTCCGTAGAAGCACTTACTTAGTTCTGCTGCTGATCCAAAATCTTCAGTGTAATCATCCACATAGTATATTGCACCACCATAGTGGTAGGCATGGTTTCTTATGAATGTGATACTGCTGTTTGCCTCTAGGTATAGGGTAGAATCACCAGTCAGGGTCATAGCTCCACCATTATAACCTTCATTTTCTGCACATAAGAACTTTTGTCCAATTGTGATCACAATTTGTGAATCTCTAGCATAAACTGCACCACCAGACTCCTGGGCACGGTTTCTAACAAAGCTAACTTCAGCAAATTGTCCAATAACAACTGATACATTCTGATATAGTACTAAAGCACCACCACACCCTCCTTCATTTTCCAGAAATGTCACATTTCCTTGAAAATTTATCTGAGTATCTTCTGCATATATTGCACCACCATATCTACCTTTGTTTTTTAAGAACTCCATTCTACCTTGAAAGATTATATCAGCACCTTCTGCATGGAGTACACCACCATACTCTCCTTCATTCTCCATCAACACTACATTTCCTTTGAAGCTTATCTCAGCATTATTGGCATAAATTGCACCACCATTATGATGCCTATGTTTATTCTGCAGAAATGTGGTATTGCCATGAAATGTCACACTGCAATGGCTCAGATGTAAGGCTGGATATGCTGAATCTGTACAATTGTTATCAGCAAAGGTGTTGGACCCATGAAATTCTACCATTGAAGATTGCTCGAAGGAGGCAATTACTAGTGGTCCCGTGTTGTGATTAATGTTTACATTTTCCATTATGAGGACTGAGCTAGGATTTGTGAATACCAGCAACGCTTGGCTATTATTTTCGACAGTGATATTTTTCAGTCTTACACAGACAGAATAGATGATAGAATGAAAATACATTGATGCACCAACACTGTTTCTGCCAAAGTAACCATGTGACATATAGAAATGACTTGTGACTTCAACTTGTGAGATGCAGTTAGTGAAATCTCCCATGAATTCCAAGGCAAAGCCATTATAGTACCCTCCAGTACAGTTGACTTCTGCTACTTGAATTGCCACTTTGCAGTTAATCCTGAGGAGAATATTGCCATACAGGCTTCCAGTATTGCCAGATGTTGTGATATTTCTAATGTAACTTTTAACACGATATGTGGTTTGAATGGCAATTATGTTCAATCCAGCTGCAATATAAATGTATTCAACACCACTCACTGCTCCAAGTATAAATACTGAATCAGTGATGTACAGAACTGGAGTTTCCACTGGAGAGTAGCTGTCCAGAAATACAATTACACAGTTTGGTGTGTTCAATGTTCAATGTTCAATGTCATATCAATGACCATTCAGCCAGAAGGCTGCTCTTCCATGGCCATATATACCTACACGTACACATGTAGAACACAAAACAAAAAATAAAATAAAAGAAATGTACGTACATATATACATACATACATTTACACGTGTAGAATAGAATACGGAAAAAATAAAAAATAAAAAATGAAGACATGTAAACAAGTGACAGCAATGGCAAATGAAGCAGACTGCTTAAAATGAGGGGTCAAGGAAATGTCTCTTACAACTTCTTTTGAATGCATCCAAGTTAGATAGAATTCGCATGGATTCAGGCAATGAATTCCATATTAAAGTGCCTTGATAGACAAACGACTTTTTCAGATAGTTGGTTCTGGGCCTGGGTATGTAAAGTCCATTACTTTGCCTAGTGTACCTTTGGTGTATCTTTGAAGTGGGTACAAATAGGCCCCCAAGATACGGAGGGGCATATCCCTTGAGACATCTGTATGTCCAGATTGCAGTGTGACAGATCCTCCTCTGCGTTAAAGTAGACCAGCCCAGTCTATCTCTCAGTAGCGTAGCTGATGTTCTATAGGGTGCCCCCAGGACTGCACGTGCAGCATTATTATGGACTACTTCCAACTCGTCTGAGACTGTCTTTGAACAGCCACTCCACACCACATCACAATAATCTAGTGCCGGCAGCACTACTCCACAGTAGAGCTTCTTTACTGTATCAGAAGGTACAATATGACTAAGCTTTTTTAGCATCCTTACTGTTTTGTTGGTTTTATTCCTCAGCTGCCTAACATGATCATTCCAAGAGAGATGGCTGTCCAATATCACTCCCAGATACTTCACACTCTTTACCTGTTCTATCTCATGTCCTTGCAGAGCGACATGCAGGACAGTTATTAACAAACACTGTCTGCTGGATGGAAGATATTCCAAATGTATTAACACCCAACAACCCCATCCCTTTGGAGTGAGATATGCCAAACTCTGTGGCAGTGAGGTTAGTGACGCCCACTAGGTAGATAGAAATTATTGGAGCAGTACGAACATATAGTATTTCACTGAGATTTGTTGGTAGCTGTGAGGCATTTGACATTGGAGCTCCACACATTGAAAAAGAGAGTTTTGAGACAGTCAGGTTTGTGATGTTAATGAAGGCAAGGCCAAACTGTCCTACACACTTGATCATGGTCCTCTCATTATTGTCTCCAACTAGGGAGATGTTGTTGACATCATGAATGACTAGCTGACCTTCAGTGCTAACTTCATGATACCCTGGAGGAAACACCACTGTTGTATTGGAAGTGAAGTAGTTTGAGGGGTTGTCCATAACTTGAGAGAGGGTGTAGCAAGACCTCATAGGACAGGGAGTGTTGGAGTTGGGCAGAATGGAGAACTCACTTGTACTGGTACTGGTTCCAGATGATGCAGAGAGTTGAACAAGAGCCAGTAAACCCAGCACCAGTAGGATTGCCTTGAGAGTCATGTTGTACTTTTCAAATTTGACAAATCTACTGAAAACTCTGTTTATCAGACTTAGCTATGTGTTGTTTATATACCAGTCACTGTTAGTATTTTGGATCGCAATAATATATTGTTTACATGAACAGGACACTTAACTTTTTGAGATTTAAAAAAGCAGCTTGGGATGTTTTTTTTTAAAGCCATTTATTATGTGATGGCTGGTGCTTTTAATACAGCATCATGATGTCAACTTGCAAACAATGTGATTGGAACAAAAACAGAAAAACCTATTAAATCATGTGGTTGAATACTTTGAGTTATTTATAACAAATGCTGTTAGTCTCTTGATCTCTTATTGTAAGTTGGACATGTTTTTAATTGCAGCTCACAACATCATGTATATTAAACAATGAAAGTGACACTGAAGTTGAAGTAAACCATAAGTTGTTGTTATTGCCAACACCATTGTGAAATAATCTCACTGTGCAGAAATATGGCCTACAAAAAGAAAGAGACCCATGCGCCATATATCTTCTCTTCCAATGCTGTAACCCGGTTTGTATCCCTACGTGTACTTCAAACAGTCTGGCAGTGGTGAAAATACCTAGAGGGTGTATGCATGTGAGTAATTAAATTATATGTGCACTACATAGCCAGAGGGTGACGGACATTGGGAGCGATCACATTCAGAACTAAAGATAGTGATAATGCAAGGAGTGATCATGCACTCCCATATAAGTGCTGTACTTACATTTGCAGCTAAGCAGACATGGCTTACTTCGTACACTATTAGATAGTTATACAGTCACAGTGAGATTTAATTGGTCCAGGTTACAATGTCATGTAACAGGGTCACCAGTCATTTTATCATTGCAGTCACAGGGACACAGCAAGAATAGGCAGTCACAAACTATGACCCAAGCCAAATATAAGTATTATGCTTACAGGAATGACCGCTTCTTAATTATAATGGACCTTTATTTGACTTGAGAATATCAATCAGTGGTAATTTCTACCTAGAGGGCTGCCTGACTCTTGAGTAACTTGAGCTCATTAAAATATGGTAGGGTAGAACCAATGTGAGGTGTAGCATCACATTGGTGTTTGTCAACACTCCACTTAGTCTTGAAGTGTTAATAAAGCACTCTAGGGTGTTTGTTAACACCTTTTGGGGTGTGGGTTTGTTCAAACACCCCATACAGGGTGTACACACCCAATTTTTAACAGAGAGTGTGCATGGAAGAAAATAGTTTCAGTCCACAGTACAGGGATTAAGTCCTTCTGGTGATAACTGTGATCCACCACTGTGAACTTTCAACCTCTGAAGATATACCATGAGATGATTGTGTCAGTAATCAATTGCCACTATCAGGCTTGTACATGCAAATCATGTGTCTCTGTCAGAATAGTTGTTATAATGTTCAAGGCAGTTGATGCTTGGGACTGAGCCGTCTTCTCAGCTAACACAGGATTAGCTACATGATGTCCGTGTCAAGGAGAAAATGTATGGCAGTTATGCCAAAAGATGAGGGTATGTGTCACTTCCACCACATTATGTTAAGCCAGGTCACTGGGGGGGGGGGGGGGGGGGGGGGGGGGGGGATTCACATAGCAATCACTTGTCTCCTTTGCCTACAGTTCCTTCTGATGATGATCTGGCCTCATTTTCAGGCTCCTTCACAGCTTTGGTTGCATACTGTGCAAAATACAGTGTATGACAAACTACAGTTCGGGAAGAGCCTGAGAATGAGGTTATTGATGATCATGTATATCAATGGGTGCCATATCGAAACTAGATGTGGTAACTGTTATTGTATCTTTACCCAAAAGGACTTTCAATGGTTTATCAATTTTAAAATGTGGTTTCTTGATTTATGTATACAAGTTGAAAGATAATTGCCTTCTCATAACAAATGTGTATAATCAAAAAACATGACACATTAATCTAGTTTCAGTACATTGCCATTGTTGAGGTAGCCATGCATTGTTGAGGTACCTGGGCTTATTTTCTATTTTGAGACATCTTTTCTGTTGTCTTGGAGAAGCTTTTGTTTGTGAAATAGCTATAAACACTGCTTTTTCACACACAACTTTTATTATTTAGAATCAACTAGTAGAAATGAGACCATACTGGGACCTGGTACTATATACACTAGCTACTATAGCAAATGATTTAGTTACCAAATTTTTTTTCTTACTTTTTGTAGGGAGGAAGTTGGAAATGGGATTCAACTGGCCATGGCCATGCAAACATGCATCTAGAGCATGCAGCTTCCCCAAGAAATGTAGGCATTCTGAGGTCACACTTGAGTGCTAGAGAGCCAATATATTTTGACAATAAACATTATGAGCAGATGAACTTTTGGAGGGATTCATCCCAAACAGGCCCTAAAATAAAAAGTGAGTGACTTCATTTGCTAGTACAAATTCATCCTCATGCATTCCAAGAGCTACAACTCAGACAAGTAAACTTGCAGCCACAGGAGGTCATATCCTAGTGCCTTTGAAACTGTGTTCGTGTGTCATGCACGTATACTCTTTCTCATGTAGCGACAGCCTTGGCTACCATCTTACATCAGTATGCACAATGAACAGCATGACAAGAGAGAACTTTTGACATCCTATCCTTGATTTTTCACAAAGTAGGTATTTTCAAAATGGTAAATACTACTATGCTGTTACCTTAAGTCACCCTTTTAAATAGCTTGAATTGTAGTGACACGCCTCACAAGGACAGGCATTTAGCATTAGCCATGTGTTTGGTGCATGCGTTTGAGGACCCAACTCAAAGGTACAGGATACTGGCCTGGGTTAGGACAATGAAGCCTCAATTTGATGCTTGTGCTAGACATTATACAAGGACAAATTAAACATTGCTACTAGCTTGGACTTTTGATTCTGTTTGAATTGATCAATTTCTTTTCAAAGTAGGTATTCTCTGTTGTCTTTAAATGGCAACTACTGAATGCTATTATTTTCCCAAATCAGATGCTGGCATTCCAGGTAGCTACCACCCTTGAATTGTAACCACACAATCCCAGTAGTGCAGTACACCACACTTGAATAGCCTTAATATACGATATTAGCTGTGGTGCATACACCAGGCCTTACAAGGACAAATATCACTACTTGGCTGGACCTCTTCTAGATATTTTTTGTTCTGAATGCTCCAGTGCACATACCAGGAATATTCACAAAAGTGAGCGTTATCACCACTGCCAAACTCTTTGCAGTGCACATAGTAACAAAACAACTTAGAGGTTTGAAAACAAGCCCAACTTAGCTACGAACAACAAACAGGACATGTTGTTCCAATAGCAATTAGCTATAGTTTCCACTTGATCTTAATCACATTGTAATGGAAGTTGATACCATGAGGGAGTATTGAAAACAGCACCCATCAAATGATAAAGCCCAGACACCATGTACTATGAGGTGTTCTGGTCTTAGTAGACATTGTATCGCCATCTAACATACAGTGACTGGAAATATACAGTGCATAGCTATAAAGTCTACTGAAATAGCTTCTAGTCAAATTTGTGGCAAACCAGCAACTGAATCAAAGCTGCAATGTACAACATGACTCTCAAGACATCCGGGGCAATCCTGCTGGTGCTGGCTTTACTGACTCTTGTTCTACTCCATTTCACTGCATCATCTGGAACTAGTACAAATGAGTTCTCCATTCTACTCAACTCCAACACTCCCTGTCCTATGAAGCCTTGCTACACCCTCTCTCAAGTTATGGACAATGCCTCAAGCTACTTCACTTCCAATACAACAGTGGTGTTTCCTCCAGGGTATCATGAAGTTAGTACTGAAGGTCAGCTAGTCATTCAGAATGTCAACAACATCTCCCTAGTTGGAGACAATAATGACAGTACCATGATCAAGTGTCTAGGAGAGTTTGGTCTTGCCTTCATTAACATCACAAACCTGACTGTCTCAAAACTCTCCTTTTCAATGTGTGGAGCTCCATTATTAAATCCTTCACAGATACCAACAAACCTCAGTAAAATATACTTCACTATTTCCTTCCACATTTTCCATCTACCTTGTGGAGATCACGAATCTCACTGCCACCAAGTTAGATATATCTTACTCTAAAGGGATGGGACTGCTGGCTGTTAACATATTTGGAGTGTCTTCCATCCAGCAAGCAGTGTTTGTTAATAACACACCAAACTGTGCAATTGTATTTCTTGACAGCTACTCTCCGAGGGAAACTCCAGTTCTGTACATCACTGAGTCACTGTTTATGCTTGGAATAGTGAGTAGTTTTGACTACACTTATAATAGACTGGCAGCTGGATTGAGTATCATAGCTATACAAAACACATATCATGTTAAAAGCTACATTACAGTTGTCACAGCATATGGCAACACTGGAATATTATATGGCAACATGCTTATCAGGATTAACTGCAAAGTTGCAATTGAAGTTACACATGTCAACTGTACTCGAGGGCACTATTATGGCTTAGTCTTTGAACTGAATGGAGATAGCACTAACTGCAACTCATCTGAAGCAACATATCATTTCTACATGTCACATAGCAATTTTGACAGAAACAGTGCAGGTGCATCACTCATCTTTGAGTCTGTCATCTATCCTGTCAGTTTAAAATTGGAAAATATCTTTATGAAAAATCATGGCCGAGCATTACAAGTGTTAATGAATCACAGTGCAGTTCTGATAATGGAAAATGTAAAAATTCATAATTCAGCATCTACTGCACTGAGTCTGAGAAATTGCATTGTGATATTTCGTAGCAATACCACATTCCTGAAGAACAAAGGTAGATACGGTGGTGCGTTATATGCAGATGATGTTCAGATAAACTTTGAAGGAAATGTCATTTTCATGGAGAATGAAGGAGAGTATGGTGGTGCTGTAATGCTGTATCGGAATGTATCAGTTGTTATTGGACAATTTGCTGAAGTTAGTTTTGTGAGAAACCATGCCTATGAATCTGGAGGTGCAGTTTATGCTAGAGATTCCCAGATTATCAATAGGCAAAAGCTCTTATTTGTAGAAAATAAAGGTTATGATGGTGGAGCTATAACCCTGACTGGTGACTCTACCGTATACCTAGTGGCAAACAGTAGTACCACATTCATAAGAAACCATGCCTACCACTATGGTGGTGGAATATACTATGTGGATGATTACATAGAAAAGTTTCAATCATTAGTTAGGTGCTTCTATGGAATTCTTGCTACCGTAACAGAACCTCTGGCTTCTTTAAGAAATATTTTTCATTATGTACTGAAGACTCACATAGCCATTGAATTTTACGATAATACAGCTGAGTTTGCTGGAACTGCCATTTTTGGTGGTTGGGTAGATCTTTGCAGCTTGTATATTAACTACCCAGTAATAGAGCATTCCAGTATCTCTCGAACTTCTGTTTTTGACAGTTTGTTTCACCTCCACCAGCCAACACCACAACTATCACTCATATCTTCTAATCCAACACGTGTATGTTTGTGCACTAACATGTCCATCCCTGACTGCAGTATCACTGAGTACACTATCACAGCCTATCCTGGAGAGACATTAACAATACCTGCAGTTGCTGTAGGACAGAGGTTTGGAACTGTACCATTCACTGTGCACAGTAACTTTGTATATTTAACAGATCTGCTAACAGACAATGTCAGACTTCCAGAACTACAGTATACACAGCTAGTGAATGTCAACTGCACTGATCTCATGTACACTATTCTGTCAACACCTAATAGAACTGAACTTATGGAATTAACAGTTGAAAAACATAATATTCCACCAAATATACTTATAGTTGATGCACTGGAAGACTTGCAAGTAAACAGAACCCTTATCAATTTACAGTTTTCTGAGTTTAAAGTACATATTCAGGTACTACTGTGTCCACTAGGGTTTATGTTCAACAACCACTCTCTGACTTGCATTTGTCATCCTAAACTTCAGCAACATGAAATCAACTGCAGCATTGATACTCAAACAGTCTACAGGAGAAGCCCACTTTGGATAAATGCAACATTTCTCAATGAAACTTACACTCAAGTACTTGTTCACAACCACTGCCCATTTGACTACTGCAATGATGGAAACATTCAACTCAACATGGAGTACCCAGATGAACAGTGTGCTCTCTCTCGTTCTGGTGTTCTATGTGGATCATGCCAACAGAATCTCAGCCATGTCTTGGGAACCTCTACCTGCAAAGAATGTAGTTCATACTTTCTCTTGCTTATTCCTGTTTTGATTGTTGCAGGAATTGTTTTAGTGGCCTTCCTAATGCTGCTCAATTTGACAGTCTCAGTAGGAACAATCAATGGGCTCATCTTCTATGCCAATATTGTCCGAGCAAACCAAGCCATTTTCTTCCCCCATGGTACCAACAATCAATTCCTCACCATCTTCATAGCATGGCTTAACTTGGACTTGGGGATTGAAACGTGCTTCTACAGTGGTCTTGATGCTTACGCTACGACATGGCTACAGTTCGTATTCCCAGTGTACATCTGGATTATAGTGGTAGTGATCATTGTATCAAGTCACTACTCCACGACTGCTGCAAAGCTTAGTGGCAGAAATGCTATACAAGTGTTGGCTACACTGTTCCTGCTATCGTATGCAAAACTGCTACGCATTACCATCACTGCTTTCTCTTTCACCCTACTTGAGTATCCAGATGGCTCTGTCAAGAGGATATGGCTTTATGATGGCAACGTGGACTATCTGAAAGGCAAACATATTGCACTCTTTGTAGCTGTCCTACTACTGCTTGTGTTCATCTCCCTTCCTTACACAGTGGCACTGTTGTTCATACAATGCTTGCAGTACAGGTCAAGGTACAGAATACTGGCCTGGGTTAGGAGACTGAAGCCTCTGTTTGATGCCTACACTGGGCCTTACAAGGACAAGCATCGCTACTGGCCTGGACTCCTTCTAGTTGTGCGTATTGTACTCTTCCTTGTCTTTTCAGTGAATGTGTTTGGAGACCCAGCCGTCAGCCTTCTGACTATCATTGTTACTACCTTTTGTATTAATTATTTTACCATCACTGTTGGAGGCGTGTATAAAAAGAATGTACTGAACAACATTGAGTATTCCTTTTTTCTCAACCTGGGAATTCTCTCCTCAGCCACACTATTCACTACATTGACTGACAGAGACCAAGCTGCTGTGGTGCACACATCTGTGACCATTGCTTTTTCCACTTTCATGGTCATTACATTCTACCATATACTGGTGAGGGTGACCAAGGAACAGCAGAGACACAGGTTTAGAGAATGGGCCACTGCAAAACAGAAAGCAATTAACTTGGCAGTCAAAAATTTGTGCAGTAAAAAAAACAACCGGAATAACCTGAGTAACTACCGTCAACCAGCAAACCACAACCCTTTGATTGAACTACGTGAGCCACTGTTGGAGAGTGCTAATTGAATATCAATATAAGTAAAATTTGTCCCGTTTCAACTTTGTGTCTTTTGTAACACATTTGACTTTGTAAATGCACGAGAGTGCGTGTGTGATACAATCATATGTGAGCACATTTTGTAGATACTGGACCTGATGAATCCTCTCATTGTTTCCTAGTGAAAAGATCACTGGACCTCCAATGTGGCTCCAAGTTGGAGTCGTCTGAGTGATATTAAGGTGTTGGCGGAAGTCACTCGGCGGAGGTTAACGAAAACATAAACCTGGGTTACAGTCAGGACCAGTGTTACTCCTAGTTTCAGGGTTAGGGTTTGGTTTAGGGCAATCTTGCTTTGCCTAATTTTAAAAAAGGATTTTAGTAGCTTATTAATATATTCATAAACAAAAATTGCCACTTGATGGACGCATCTACATGCTCACTGTAGGTAGCGTCCTAACCACCAATGCATCTCAAATCATTCTGTGCCAGCTTTTGTTCAGAGCTACTCTCAAAGTCAGGCTAGACTCATGTTTGTCACTACTCTTGGAATGGACAACTTTGACTGCACCAAAATGAATGCACATTTCAAAAAATTCACAGCTTGTCTACGGGAGGGGCTCATTCACGAGTGCAAGCAAGCATTACTAGCCCCACCTCTCCCCCTTATGTCACTAAACAACTCACGGCTCTGTTCCACACACAACCACTCTTCAGCTTTCTTGTCTACGGCAACATAGTACCAACGATATATTGCGCATTCTAGTTAAAGCCCAGCCCAGCACTCGAAGCACCGGGCCACGATCACCTACTAGGCTTGGCATACGATCGCAAGACATGGGCCTGCCCAATGAGTACAGTCTTGGCCACTGTGGCCTTTCTGCTGCTTCTAGACACAAGCTTGCTTTCACAAGCAGGCACTACGCACTACTCACAGCTACTGACACTACAGCACTCTACTAAACTCATTCTTTTTTTCCTTTTTTTTTCCTTTATTTCTTTAAGCCGATCTAAGCTTATCTTCAAAGTTCCGACCACCACATGAGGGGTTCCGCCAGGCCACATCTTAACTAACTTAATTATTAACTGATTATTGGATGCCAATGCCGACAGGAAATGGGGAAAATCCCAATTTTACGGACAGTGAATGGTTGAAGACTCCCAAAACTGAATGTGCGCTAAAAGTTTAACAAGACAAAGAAGTCTATCAGCTTGGATTCCAGGTTTGTCGACCTTGAAAGTAACAGGGTTCTCTGCCACCTTAAATAACTGAACTGTGCATTACACATACATATTCTTCAGTCTTGAGTTTGTTCAGCATGCTACATAGGTGTAGGAACTTGATCTTTCCATGATGGATGCTGAAGAAAGGGACCTATCTCAGACCTGATCGACTTGACTCTTTTACATCCACTTAGATATTATACTCATCTTCACTCTGGCCATCTGCATGGTCCTCCACTGCAACTGGTATACATTTCTCTTCACCTTCTTGGGCCACAAATGCCACAGCAGGAATAGCCTCATAGTGGATACTAGTTCCACCTTCAAGCAGCACAAGCAGACACTTGCTTGCAACATAGGGACTCTCTGCTTGGACTGATCAGAGTACTCAATAGGGATACCGTATTCTCTCTAAAACAGCGGACACTCTAATTGTCCGGGCACCACAATTACGAATTTTTCGGCTCTCTAATCAAACCGGAATTGAGGGACTTGTTTACCCTCTCTAATAGATCTACACGCGGACACTATAGCGATGCTGAAATCATTTGTCGGAGTGTTGGCTAGTCAGACGAAGCTCTAGCACAGAGTAAAACAAGGAAGGGAGAGAGGCTCACGAGGTTATTTCAACAAACGGTATGTTTTTCTCAAATGATTTGTCATCCGTTTACAGAGAGAACGCTTAGCTACCTGCTGCGTATCGTGTGTGCCGTCTTCCGTTGATAGCAAGGCCCAACTCTGATATTTAGGAAGCCCAAATATCGCTTTACCTCCGTAGTTAGTGTTGTGATTCTGCTTATCGGCGTTGCGAAACGTCCCCAATAAGTCGTTTTTACGATCGAGGCGATCGACAACGACCCCGGCGGCGTGGCTGCGGTCATCACGCTTCGCCACTTCGAAAGGTAACGCTCAATACGTCTCTTAGTGGGTCCTGACCGACGCACACAGAAGGCGGCAATAATTGGGCATGGTAACTCACAAAAACACGATGAAACTGGCGCTATAAAACTCTCTAGTTCACACCGGACAAATAACTTTCTAAAATTTTCCGGACACTCCCTTTTTTGAATTATCCGATATTTCGGTAGAGAAGATTTGGTTTGAGTTCTCTGAGCATGACAGCAGTTTAGCTAGTGATGTCACGCCGTGGATGGTCCCCCCCTCAAAAACGGTCCCCCTGGACAGTAGCAGAATGAATGGTCCCCCCCTGCCGCGGATGGTCCCACCCTTGGCATGGCGAGTGTCGAGGCTGAGAAGTGGGCTATGCAGTCAGCCTTACCCTTAGGCTAGGTTGTCGAGGCGAGCTAAACAATGGCACTTAGTGTATTCGTGTATGTTCGAAGCTATGGACTCCAGTGGCAGTTCCCAGTGGCGTAGCCAGGTCACAGACGACGCCCGGGCACTGCACGGTTTTGTTTTGTTTTTTTTTGGTCGGGGGAGGGGGGGGGGGGGGCGCACGTTTGGCGGGTGAAGACCTGTACTGCGCGCACGTATGCCGAAGTCATGGGTCAGAACTACTCCCGATTCAAGACCGACAGCATTTCAAAAATAGTCTCAAGAACAATCTGAGTAGCTACCTCTAAGATGCAAATTTACTAGGGGAGCATGCCCCCAGCCCGCTCCCCCCGCAATACAGGTCTTCACCCGCCAAACGTGCGAACAGTGATATTTATGAACCCTGAAATCTCTCTGGCATTGGGACTCTCCATAGTATTCAGTATAGACTAAGAGCGTAGTCTATCACATCTGGTGGCAGCGGTTTTTGCTAACCCCACAAAATCTGACTGACTAAAGCTAGTTTGCCTAGAGCGTATGAGCAAGGAAAGGTCTATACAACGACACAGAGATGTCAGACGGAGGAGGTCACAGTGGTCAGGACATTACACATCGAACTGTCCAGAACAGAAGGTACTGTTCAGTATAGAGAGGTGCATGGACCACAAAGGGTAGTCAATTCTGAAGAAGACTCAAGTATTGAGTAACCCAAGTGTTTCAAAGGCAGGTTTGGTGGAAGGCAAACCAGTGAAAAGTATTCTACTGGATACAGGATGCTCCAAGACTCTCGTTCGCAAGGACTTAGTACCTCAGCACAAGTTATTACACGGAGAAGCTGTTGCAATCCGATGCACTCATGGAGACACCATGCTCTACCCACTTGCCGAAGTCGAACTTGAAGTAGATGGCTACTAGCAATGCTAAAGACATGACAATAACAGAAGCCTGCGAGAAAATAAAAGGGTTCTGTATCAAGTGAAAGCAAGGCCAGAATGCATTGGACACCAACCATGACTACTTTTACCAAGTGCAACTCAGCTCTTGCTACTACATGTTGGGATACTTTGCCATGTTGGTAGAAAGAAGAGTGTTCAGAAAGGTATTACATTTTCATTTTTACAGATACATGCATTTGACATTATTTTTTATAAAATTTATGTGTGTATTGATGGTTATGTATATATAGCAATTGGTTGTGTCCAGCACTATAAGGTAGTTTCACAGGAATTCGATGTGTTTCGAAAGTTTCGAATATGTTCGAACCACTAGTAGACCAGCATTATAAGGCAGTTTCACATGAATTCGATGTGTTTCGAAAGTTTCAAATCTGTTCGACACAGTAGTAGACCGCCACTGTAAGCTATTTTCACATGAATTCGATGTCTTTCGAAAGTTTCGAATCTGTTCGAACCACTAGTAGACCAGCACTATAAGGTAGTTTCACATGAATTCGATGTGTTTCGAAAGTTTCAAATATGTTCGAACCACTACTACACCAGCATTATAAGGTTTTCACATGACTTCGATGTATTGCAAAACTTTCGAATCTGTTCGAACCACTAGTAGACCACCACTATAAGGTAGTTTCAGATTAATTCGATGTGTTTCGAAAGTTTCGAATCTCTTCGAAACAGTAGTAGACCACCACTATAAGCTAGTTTCACACGAATTCAATGTCTTTGGAAAGTTTCGAATCTGTTTGACCTACTAGTAAACCAGCACTAAAAGGTAGTTTCAGATGAATTTGATGTGTTTCGAAAGTTTCGAATCTGTTCGAAACAGTAGTAGACCATCACTATAAGTTAGCTCAACATGAATTCGATCTCTTTTGAAAGTTTCGAATCTGTTTGAACCACTAGTAGACCAGCACTATAAGGTAGTTTCACATGAATTCGATGTCTTTCGAAAGTTTCAAATCTCTTCGAACCGCTAGTATATGAGCACTACAAGAGAGTTTCACACGAATTCGATGTGTTTCGAAAGTTTCGAATGTCTTCAAACCACTAGTAGACCAGCACTATAAGGTAGTTTCACATGAATTCGATGTGTTTCTAAAGTTTCAAATCTGTTCGAACCACTAGTAGACCAGCATTATAAGCTAGTTTCACATGAATTCGATGTGTTTTGAGAGTTTCGAATGTCTTCAAACCACTAGTAGACCAGCACTATAAGGTATTTTCACATGAATTCGATGTGTTTCGAAAGTTTTGAATATGTTCGAACCAGCATTATAAGGTTTTCATAGGACTTCGATGTATTACAAAACTTTCGAATCTGTTCGAACCACTAGTAGGCCACCACTATAAGGTAGTTTCAGATAAATTCGATGTGTTTCGAAAGTTTCGAGTCTGTTCGAAACAGTAGTAGACCACCACTATAAGCTAGTTTCACAGGAATTCAATGTGTTTCGAAAGTTTCGAATATGTTCGAACCACTAGTAGACCAGCATTATAAGGCAGTTTCACATGAATTCGATGTGTTTCAAATCTCAACGAAGCAGTAGTAGACTGCCACTGTAAGCTAGTTTCACATGAATTCGATGTGTTTCGAAAGTTTCGAATATGTACGAACCACTATACCATACCTCTACTTGGCTCTACTTTCCACTACAATGGTTCTACTTGACTCTATTAGACACTTCCATGGCTGTACTTCACTATACATGACTCTACTAAACTCTACCATGGCTCTACTCCACTCTACCATGCCTCTACTTGGCTCTCCTTGGCTCTACTACATTCTACCATGGCTCTACTTGCCTCTCCCATGGTTGTAATTGACTCTATTTGACTTTACTACCATCTACCGTGACTCTACTTGGCTCTACTTGGCCCTACTACACTCTAACATGGATCTACTCTATTCTACCATGGCTCTACTTGACTCTACTTGACTGTACTACACTCTACCATGACTCTACTTAACTCTATATGACTCTACTACATTCTACCATGGCTCTACTTGGCTCTACTTGGCTTTACTTGACTCTACTACACTGTACCATGGCTCTACTTGGCTCTACTTGACTCTACTTGGCTCTACTACACTCTATCATAGCTCTAATTGGCTCTACTTTACTCTACTACACACTACCATGGCTCTACTACATTCGATCATAGTTCTAATTGGCTGTACTTTACTCTACTACACACTACCATGGCTCTACTACATTCTATCATACTTCTACTTGACTCTATTTGACTCTACCATGGCACTACTTGGCTATACTTTGCTCTACTACACTCTAACATGACTCTACACCATTCTAATATGGCTCTACTTCACTCTACTTTACTCTACTACACACTACCATGGGTCTACTCCATTCTACAATAGCTCAAATTGACTCCACTTAGCTCTACTACACTCTTCCATGACTCAACTACACTCTACCATTCCTCTATTTAGATCTACATGGATCTACTACATTCTACCTTGAGTCTATATGACTCTACTACATTCTACCATGGCTCTACTTGGCTCTACTTTACTCTACTACACTCTACCATGGCTCTACTACATTCTACCATGGCTCTACTTCACCCTCCATGACCCTACTACACTCTACTATGGCTCTACGCCTTTCTACCATGGCTCTACTATATTCTACCATTGCTCTACTTCATTCTACATGACTCTACAACACTCTACCATATGGCTCTACTCCATTCTACCATTGCTGTAATTGACTCTACTATACTCTACCATGGGTCTACTCCATTCTACCATGGCTCTACTTCACTCTACATGACTCTACTACACTCTACCATGACTCAACTCCATTCTACCGTGGCTGTACTTTACTCCACTTGACTCTATTACACTCTACCATGGCTCTACTTGGCTGTACTTGCCTCTACTACATTCTACCATGGCTCTACATGACTCTATACGACTCTACTACATCCTACCATGTCTGTACTACGGCTCTACTTGACTCTACTACACTCTACCATGGCTCTACTTGGCTCTACTTGACTCTACACTAGCTCTACCATGGCTCTACTCCATTCTACCATGGCTGTACTTGACTCTACTTGACTCTACTAAACTCTACCATGCTTCTTCATGGCTCTACTTGGCTCTACTACATTCTACCATGGCTCTATTTGACTCTATGTCACTCTACTACATTCTACCTTGGCTCTACTTGGCTCTACTTGACTCTACTACACTCTACCATGCCTCTTCTTGACTCTACTTGACTCTACTAAACTCTACCATGCCTCTACATGACCCTACTTGGCTCTACTACATTCTACAATGGCTATACTTCATTCTATCATTGCTCTACTTCACTATCCATGACTCTACTACACTCTACCATGGCTATACGCCTTTCTACCACGGCTTTATTCCATTCTATCATGGCTCTACTTCACTCTACATGACTCTACTACATTCTACCATGACTCTACACCTTTCTACCATGCCTCTACTCGACTCTACTTGACTCTACTAAACTCTACCATGCCTCTACTTGGCTCTACTAGGATCTACTGCATTCTACCATGGTTCTACTTGACTCTATATGACTCTACTACGTTCTCCCATGACTCTACGTGGCTCTACATAACTCTACTTCACTCTACCATGCCTCTACTTGACTCTACTTGACTCTACTACAGTCTACCATACCTCTATACTACTTTAATATACTACACTCTACCATGGCTCCACTACATTCTACAATGGTTCTACTGGGCTCTATTTGACTTCACTACAGTCCACCATACCTGTACTTGGCTCTACTTGGCTCTACTACACCCTACCATGGCTCTACTCCATTCTACCATGGCTCTACTTCATTCTACCATGGCTCTACTTTACTCTACTTGACTCTACTACACTCTACCATGGCTCAACTTGGATCTACTTGGCTCTACTACATTCTACCATGGCTATGCTTGACTCTATGACTCTACTACATTATACAATGGCTCTACTTGGCTCTACTTGACTCTACTGCACTCTACCATGGCTCTACTTGGCTCTACTTAGCTCTGCTACATTCTACAATGGCTCTACTTGACTGTATATGACTCTACTACATCCTACCATGGCTCTACAATGGCTCTACGTGACTCTACTACATGCACTCTATACCATGGCTTTACTTGAATCTACTTGACTCTACTAAACTTTACCATGCCTCTTCATGGCTCTACTTGGCTCTACTACATTCTACCATGGCTCTACTTGGCTCTACTTGGCTCTACTACATTCTACCCTGGCTCTATTTGACTCTATATGACTCTACTACATTCTACCATGGTTCTACTTGACTCTATATGACTCTACTACGTTCCACCATGACTCTACGTGGATCTACATGACTCTACTTCACTCTACCATGCCTCTACTTGACTCTGCTTGACTCTACTACAGTCTACCATAGCTCTACTACTTTAATGTACTACACTCTACCATGGCTCCACTACATTCTACAATGGTTCTACTTGGCTCTATTTGACTTCACTACAGTCCACCATAGCTCTACTTGGCTCTACATGGCTCTACTACACCCTACCATGGCTCTACTCCATTCTACCATGGGTCTACATTACTCTACATGACTCTACTACACTCTACCATGCCTCAACTCCATTTTACCATGGCTCTACTTTACTCTACTTGACTCTACTACACTCTACCATGGCTCTACTTGGATCTACTTGGCTCTACTACATTCTACAATGGCTCTACTTCACTCTACTACACTCTATACCATGGGTCTACTTGGCTCTACTTGACTCTACTACACTCTACCATAGCTCTACTTGGCTCCACTTTACTCTACTACACTCTACCATGGCTCTACTCTATTCTACATTGGGTCTATTCCATTCTACCATGGCTCTACTTCCCTCTATATACTATACTCTACCGAGGCTCTACTCCATTCTACCATGACTCTACTTCACTCTACATGACTCTAATACACCCTATGATGGCTCTACTTCATTCTACCATGGCTCTACTTGACTCTACTTGACTCTACTTCACTCTACCATGGCTCTACATGACTCTACTTCACTCTACTAAACTCTACCATGCCTCTACTTGGCTCTACATGGCTGTACTACATTCTACCATGGCTCTACTTGACTCTATGACTCTACTACATTCTACAATGGCTCTACTTCATTCTATCATCGCTCTACTTTACTATCCATGACTCTACTACACTCTACCATGCCTCTACTTGGCTCTACTAGGATCCACTACATTCTCCCATGGCTCTACTTGACTCTATATGACTCTACTACGTTCTACCATGACTCTACGTGGATCTACATGACTCTACTTCACTCTACCATGCCTCTACTTGACTCTACTTGACTCTACTGCAGTCTACCATAGCTCTACTACTTTAATGTACTGCACTCTACCATGGCTCCACTACATTCTACAATGGTTCTACTTGGCTCTATTTGACTTCACTACAGTCCACCATACCTCTACTTGGCTCTACTTGACTCTACTACACCCTACCATGGCTCTACTCCATTCTACCATGGCTCTACATTACTCTACATGACTCTTCTACATGACTCTACTACACTCTACCATGGCTCAACTCCATTTTACCATGGCTCTACTTTACTCTACTTGACTCTACTACACTCTACCATGGCTCTAATTGGATCTACATGGCTCTACTACATTCTACAATGGCTCTACTTCACTCTACTACACTCTATACCATGACTCTACTTGGCTCTACTTGACTCTACTACACTCTACCATAGCTCTACTTGGCTCCACTTTACTCTACTACACTCTACCATGGCTCTACTCTATTCTACATTGGGTCTACTCCATTCTACCATGGTTCTACTTCCCTCTATACTATACTCTACCAAGGCTCTACTCCATTCTACCATGACTCTACTTCATTCTACATGACTCTACTACACTCTATGATGGCTCTACTTCATTCAACCATGGCTCTACTTGACTCTACTTGACTCTACTACACTCTACCATAGCTCTACTTGGCTCCACTTTACTCTACTACACTCTACCATGGCTCTACTCTATTCTACATTGGGTCTATTCCATTCTACCATGGCTCTACTTCCCTCTATATACTATACTCTACCGAGGCTCTACTCCATTCTACCATGACTCTACTTCACTCTACATGACTCTAATACACCCTATGATGGCTCTACTTCATTCTACCATGGCTCTACTTGACTCTACTTGACTCTACTTCACTCTACCATGGCTCTACATGACTCTACTTCACTCTACTAAACTCTACCATGCCTCTACTTGGCTCTACATGGCTGTACTACATTCTACCATGGCTCTACTTGACTCTATGACTCTACTACATTCTACAATGGCTCTACTTCATTCTATCATCGCTCTACTTTACTATCCATGACTCTACTACACTCTACCATGCCTCTACTTGGCTCTACTAGGATCCACTACATTCTCCCATGGCTCTACTTGACTCTATATGACTCTACTACGTTCTACCATGACTCTACGTGGATCTACATGACTCTACTTCACTCTACCATGCCTCTACTTGACTCTACTTGACTCTACTGCAGTCTACCATAGCTCTACTACTTTAATGTACTGCACTCTACCATGGCTCCACTACATTCTACAATGGTTCTACTTGGCTCTATTTGACTTCACTACAGTCCACCATACCTCTACTTGGCTCTACTTGACTCTACTACACCCTACCATGGCTCTACTCCATTCTACCATGGCTCTACATTACTCTACATGACTCTTCTACATGACTCTACTACACTCTACCATGGCTCAACTCCATTTTACCATGGCTCTACTTTACTCTACTTGACTCTACTACACTCTACCATGGCTCTACTTGGATCTACATGGCTCTACTACATTCTACAATGGCTCTACTTCACTCTACTACACTCTATACCATGACTCTACTTGGCTCTACTTGACTCTACTACACTCTACCATAGCTCTACTTGGCTCCACTTTACTCTACTACACTCTACCATGGCTCTACTCTATTCTACATTGGGTCTACTCCATTCTACCATGGTTCTACTTCCCTCTATACTATACTCTACCAAGGCTCTACTCCATTCTACCATGACTCTACTTCATTCTACATGACTCTACTACACTCTATGATGGCTCTACTTCATTCAACCATGGCTCTACTTGACTCTACTTGACTTTACTAAACTCTACCATGCCTCTACTTGGCTCTACATGGCTGTACTACATTCTACCATGGCTCTACTTGACTCTATGACTCTACTACATTCTACAATGGCTCTACTTGGCTCTACTTGACTCTACTGCACTCTACCATGCATGGCTCTACTTGGCTTTGCTTGACTCTACTAGACTCTACCATAGCTCTACTTGACTCTACTTTACTCTACTACACTCTACCATGGCTGTACTACATTCTATCATGGCTCTACTCCATTCTATAATCGCTCTACTCCATTCTATCACAGCTCTACTACACTCTACATGACTTTACTACACTCGACCATGGCTCTACTGCATTCTACCATGGCTCTACCCGACTCTACTTGACTCTACTAAACTTTACCATGCCTCTACTCGGCTCTACTAGGATCTACTACATTCTACCATGGCTCTACTTGACTCTATATGAATCTTCTACGTTCTACCATGACTCTACTTGGCTCTACATGACTCTACTACACTCTACAATGCCTCTACTTGACTCTGCTTGATTCTACTACACTCTACCATGGCTCCACTACATTCTACAATGGTTCTACTTTGCTCTATTTGACTTCACTACAGTCCACCATACCTCTACTTGACTCTACTTGGCTCTACTAAACTCTACCATGCCTCTACCGGGCTCTACTTGGATCTACTACATTCTACCTTTGCTCTACTTGACTCTATATGACTCTACTACATTCTACCATGGCTCTACTTGGCTCTACATGACTCTACTACACTCTACCATGGCTCTACTGCATTCTACGATGCTCTACCCGACTCTACATGACTCCACTAAACTCTACCATGCCTCTACTTGAGCGGCTCTACTTGGACCTACTACATTCTCCCATGGCTCTGCTTGACTCTATATGACTCTACTACGCTCTACCATGACTCTACTTGGCTCTACATGACTCTACTACACTCTACCATGCCTCTACTTGACTCTATTTTACTGTACTACAATCTACCATGGCTCCACTACATTCTACAATGGTTCTACTTGGCTCTATTTGACGTTACTACAGTCTACCATACCTCTACTTGGCTCTACTTGGCTCTACTACACTCTACCATGGCTCAACTCCATTTTACCATGACTCTACTTTCCTCTATGACTCTACTACACTCTACCATGGCTCTACTACGGCTCTACTTCACTACTACACTCTATACCATGGCTATACTTGGCTCTACTTGACTCTACTACACAGCTCTACCATAGCTCTACTTTACTCTACTACACTCTACCATGGCTGTACTCTATTCTACATTGGGTCTACTCCATTCAACCATGGCTCTACTTCACTCTACTATACTCTACCATGGCTCTACTACATTCTACCATGGCTCTACTTGACTCTACTTGACTCTACTACAATCTACCATGGCTCTACTTGGCTCTACTTGGCTCTACTACATTCTACCATGGCTATACTTGACTCTATGACTCTACTACACTCTACCATGGCTCTACTGCGGCTCTACTTGACTACTACACTCTATACCATGGCTACACTTGGCTCTACTTGACTCTACTACACGGCTCTACCATAGCTCTACTTTACTCTACTAAACTCTACCATGGCTGTACTCTAGCTATTCTACATTGGGTCTACTCCATTCAACCATGGCTCTACTTCACTCTACTATACTCTACCATGGCTCTACTCCATTCTACCATGACTCTACTTCACTCTACATGACTCTACTACACTCTACCATGGCTCTACTCCATTTTACCATGGCTCTACTCGACTCTACTTGACTCTACTGAACTCTACCATAGCTCTAGTTGGCTCTACTTGGCTCTACTACATTCTACCAAGGCTCTACTTGACTCTAGCTCTATATGACTCTACTACATTCTACCATGGCTCTACTTCCTCTACTTGACTCTACTACACTCTCCCATGCCTCTACTTGACTTACTTGACACTACTACGCTCTACCATAGCTCTACTCCATTCTACCATGGCTCTACATGTTTCTACATGACTCTACTATACTCTACCTTGGCTCTACTCCATTCTACTATGGCTCTACTTCACTCTACTTGACTCGACTAAACTCTACCATGCCTCTACTTGGCTCTGCTTGGCTCTACTTCATTCTACCCTGGCTCTACTTGACTCTATATGACTCTACTACATTCTACCATGGCTCTACTTGGCTCTACTTGACTCTACTACACTCTACCATGCCTGACTCTACTGCACTCTATCATGGCTCTACTTCACTCTGTATGGGTCTTCTACATTCTACCATGGTTCTACTTGTATCTACTTGACTCTACTACATTCTACCATGGTTCTACTTGTATCTACTTGACTCTACTACATTCTACCATGGCTCTACTTCCTCTACTTGACTCTACTACACTCTACCATGCCTCTACTTGAGTTACTTGACACTACTACACTCTACCATAGCTCTATACTCCATTTTACCATGGCTCTACATTTTTCTACAGACTCTACTACACTCTACCATGAATCAACTCCATTCTACCGTGGCTCTACTTTACTCTACTTGACTCTTTTACACTCTACCATGGCCCTACTTGGCTCTACTTGCCTCTACTACATTCTACCGTGGCTCTACTTGACTCTACTACACTCTACCATGGCTCTACTCCATTCTACCAGGGCTCTACTTGACTCTACTTGACTCTACTAAACTCTACCATGCCTCTACCGGGCTTTACTTGGATCTACTACATTCTACCTTGGCTCTACTTGACTCTATATGACTCTACTACATTCTACCATGGCTCTACTTGGCTCTATATGACTCTACTACACTCTACCATAGCTCTACTTGGCTCTACATATCTGTACTACACTCTGCCATGGCTCCACTACATTCTACCATGGTTCTACTTGACTCCTTTGACTTTACTACGTGGCTCTACTTTATTCTACTACACTCTACCATGGCTCTACTCTATATTCTACATTGGGTCTACTCCATTCAACCATAGCTCTACTTCACTGTACTATACCCTACCATGCCTCTACTGAATTCTACTATAGCTCTACTTCACTCTTCATTACTCTACTACACTCTACCATAGCTCTACTTGGCTCTACTTTACTCTACTACACTCTACCAAGGCTCTACTCCATTCTACCCTGGCTCTACTTCACTCTACATGACTCTACTACGCTCTACTACATTCTACCATGGCTCTACTTGACTCTACTTGACTCTACTAAAGTCTACCGTGCCTCTACTTGGCTCTACTGGGCTCTACTACATTCTGCAATGGCTCTACTTGGCTTTACTTGACTCTACTGCACTCTAACATGCATGACTGTACTACACTCTACCATGACTCAACTCCATTCTACTGTGGCTCTACTTTACTCTACTTGACTCTATTACACTCTACCATGGCTCTACTTGGCTCTACTTGCCTCTACTACATTCTACAATGGCTCTAGATTCTACCATCGCTCTACTTCACTATCCATGACTCTACTACACTCTACCATGGCTCTACGCCTTTCTACCATGGCTCTACTCCATTCTACCTTGGCTCTACTTCACTCTACATGACTCTACTACACTCTACCATGGCTCTACTGCATTCTACGGTGGCTCTACCCGACTCTACATGACTCCACTAAACTCTACCATGCCTCTACTTGAGCGGCTCTACTTGGATCTACTACATTCTCCCATGGCTCTACTTCACTCTATATGACTCTACTACGTTTTACCATGACTCTACTTGGCTCTACATGACTCTACTACACTCTACCATGCCTCTACTTGACTCTATTTTACTGTACTACAATCTACCATGGCTCCACTACATTCTACAATGGTTCTACTTGGCTCTATTTGACGTTACTACAGTCTACCATACCTCTACTTGGCTCTACTTGCCTCTACTACACTCTACCATGGCCCTACTCCATTCTACCATGGCTCTACTTGACTCTACTTGACTCTACTACAATCTGCCATGGCTCTACTTGGCTCTACTTGGCTCTACTACATTCTACCATGGCTATACTTGACTCTATGGCTCTACTACACTCTACCATGGCTCTACTACGACTCTACTTGACTACTACACTCTATACCATGGCTATACTTGGCTCTACTTGACTCTACTACACGGCTCTACCATAGCTCTACTTTACTCTACTACACTCTACCATGGCTGTACTCTATTCTACATTGGGTCTACTCCATTCAACCATGGCTCTACTTCACTCTACTATACTCTACCATGGCTCTACTCCATTCTACCATGGCTCTACTTGACTCTACTTGACTCTACTACAATCTACCATGGCTCTACTTGGATCTACTTGGCTCTACTACATTCTACCATGGCTATACTTGACTCTATGACTCTACTACACTCTACCATGGCTCTACTACGGCTCTACTTGACTACTACACTCTATACCATGGCTATACTTGGCACTACTTGACTCTACTACACGGCTCTACCATAGCTCTACTTTACTCTACTAAACTCTACCATGGCTGTACTCTATTCTACATTGGGTCTACTCCATTCAACCATGGCTCTACTTCACTCTACTATACTCTACCATGGCTCTACTCCATTCTACCATGGCTCTACTTCACTCTACATGACTCTACTACACTCTACCATGGCTCTACTCCATTCTACCATGGCTCTACTTGACTCTACTTGACTCTACTGAACTCTACCATAGCTCTAGTTGGCTCTACTTGGCTCTACTACATTCTACCATGGCTCTACTTGACTCTATATGACTCTACTACATTCTACCATGGCTCTACTTCCTCTACTTGACTCTACTACACTCTACCATGCCTCTACTTGACTTACTTGACACTACTACGCTCTACCATAGCTCTACTCCATTCTACCATGGCTCTACATTTTTCTACATGACTCTGCTATACTCTACCTTGGCTCTACTCCATTCTACTATGGCTCTACTTCACTCTACTTGACTCGACTAAACTCTACCATGCCTCTACTTGGCTCTGCTTGGCTCTACTTCATTCTACCCTGGCTCTACTTGACTCTATATGACTCTACTACATTCTACCATGGCTCTACTTGGCTCTACTTGGCTCTACTACATTCTACCATGGCTATACTTGACTCTATGACTCTACTACACTCTACCATGGCTCTACTACGGCTCTACGTGACTACTACACTCTATACCATGGCTATACTTGGCTCTACTTGACTCTACCACACGGCTCTACCATAGCTCTACTTTACTCTACTAAACTCTACCATGGCTGTACTCTATTCTACATTGGGTCTACTCCATTCAACCATGGCTCTACTTCACTCTACTATACTCTACCATGGCTCTACTCCATTCTACCATGGCTCTACTTCACTCTACATGACTCTACTACACTCTACCATGGCTCTACTCCATTTTACCATGGCTCTACTTGACTCTACTTGACTCTACTGAACTCTACCATAGCTCTAGTTGGCTCTACTTGGATCTACTACATTCTACCAAGGCTCTACTTGACTCTATATGACTCTACTACATTCTACCATGGCTCTACTTCCTCTACTTGACTCTACTACACTCTACCATGCCTCTACTTGACTTACTTGACACTACTACGCTCTACCATAGCTCTACTCCATTCTACCATGGCTCTACATTTTTCTACATGACTCTACTATACTCTACCTTGGCTCTATGGTTCTACTTGACTCTTTTGACTTTACTACGTGGCTCTACTTTATTCTACTACATACACTCTACCATGGCTGTACTCTATATTCTACATTGGGTCTACTCCATTCAACCATAGCTCTACTTCACTCTACTATACCCTACCATGCCTCTACTGAATTCTACCATAGCTCTACTTCACTCTTCATTACTGTACTACACTCTACCATAGCTCTACTTGGCTCTACTTTACTCTACTACACTCTACCAAGGCTCTACTCCATTCTACCATCGCTCTACTTTACTATCCATGACTCTACTACTCTCTACCATGGCTCTACGCCTTTGTACCATCACTCTACTACATTCTATCATGACTCTACTCCATTCTACCATGGCTCTACATGACTCTACTTGACTCTACTACACTCTACCATGCCTCTACTTGGCTCTACTTGGCTCTCCTTGGCTCTACTTGGCTCTAGTGCATTCTATACCTTTGCTCTAGTTGAGTCTATATGACTCTAGTACATTCTACCATGGCTCTACTTGGCTCTACTTGACTCATTATACTACACTCTACCATGGCTCTACTTGACTCTACTGCACTCTACCATAGCTCTACTTGGCTCTACTACATTCTACCATGGCTCTACACCTTTCTACCATGGCTCTACTCCATTCTACCATGGTTCTACTCCATTCTACCATGGCTCTACTCCATTCTACCATGGCTCTACTTCACGTAACTCTACATAACTCTACTACACTCTACCATGGCTCGAGATCTACTGCATTCTACCATGGCTCTACTTGACTCTACTTGACTCTACTATACTCTACCATGGCTCTACTTGGCTCTACTTGACTCTGCTACTCTCTACCATAGCTCTAGTTGGCTCTACTTGACTCTACTACATTCTACCATGGCTCTACTTGACTCTATATGACTCTACTACATTCTACCATGGCTCTACTTCCTCTACATGAGTCTACTACACTCTACCATGCCTCTACTTGACTTACTTGACACTACTAGGCTCTACCATAGCTCTACTCCATTCTCCCATTGCTCTACATTTTTCTACATGACTCTACTATACTCAGATACCATGACTAAAATCCATTCTACCGTGGCTCTACTTTACTCTACTTGACTCTATTACCCTCTAACATGGACCTACTTGGCTCTACTTCGCTCTACTACATTCTGCCATGGCTCTACTTCACTCTACTACACTCTACCATGGCTCTACTCCATTCTACCATGGCTCTACCCGACACTACTTGAGTCTACTAAACTCTAGCATGCCTCTCCTTGGCTCTACTTTGATCTACTACATTCTCCCATGGCTCTACTTGACTCGAGATGACTCTACTACGTTCTACCATGACTCTACCATGACTCTACATGACTCTACTACAATCTACCATGACTCCACTACATTCTACAATGGTTCTACTTGGCTCTATTTGACTTCACTACAGTCCACCATACCTCTACTTGGCTCTACTTCGCTCTACTACACTCTACCATGGCTCAACTCCATTTTACCATGGCTCTACTATACTCTACATGCCTCTACTACACTCTACCATGGCCCTACTCCATTCTACCATGGCTCTACTTGACTCTACTTGACTCTACTACAATCTACCATGGCTCTACTTGGCTCTACTTGGCTCTACTACACTCTAGCATGGCTCCACTTTATTCAACATTGGGTCTGCTTCATTCTACCTACTTCACTCTATATACTATACTCTACCAAGGCTCTACTCCATTCTACGACGGCTCTACTTGACTCTACTTGTCTCTACTAAACTCTACCATGCCTCTACCTTGCTCTACTTGGCTCTACTACATTCTACCATGGCTCTACTTGACTCTATGACTCTACTACATTCTACAATGGCTCTACTCCATTCTACCATGGCTCTACTTGACTCTGCTTGACTGTACTATACTCTACCATGGCTCTACTTGACTCTATATGACTCTACTACATTCTACCATGGCTCTACTTCCTCTCCATGACTCTACTACACTCTACTATGCCTCTATTTGACTTACTGGACACTACTCCGCTCTACCATAGCTCTACTCCATTCTACCATGGCTCTACATTTTTCTACATGACTCTACTATACTCTACCTTTGTTTTACTCCATTCTACTATGGCTCTACTTGACTCTACTTGACTCGACTAAACTCTACCATGCCTCTACTAGGCTCTGCTTGGCTCTTCTCCATTCTACCCTGGCTCTACTTGACTCTATATGACTCTACTACATTCTACCATGGCTCTACTTGGCTCTACTTGACTCTACTACACTCTACCATGCCTGACTCTACTACACTCTACCTTGGCTCCACTTCACTCTGTATGGGTCTTCTACATTCTACCATGGTTCTACTTGTATCTACTTGACTCTACTACATTCTACCATGGCTCTACTTCCTCTACTTCACTCTACTCCACTCTACCATGCCTCTACTTGACTTACTTGACACTACTACACTCTACCATAGCTCTATACTCCATTCTACATTGGCTCCACATTTTTCTACAGACTCTACTACACTCTACCATGGCTCAACTCCATTTCACCATGGCTCTACTTTACTCTACATGCCTCTACTACACTCTACCATGGCTCTACTCCATTCTACCATGGCTCTACTTGACTCTACTTGACTCTACTACAATCTACCATGGCTCTACTTGGCTCTACTTGGCTCTACTACACTCTACCATGGCTCTACTCTATCTACCATGGCTCTACTTGGCCCTGCTTGGCTCTACTATACTCTACCATGGCTCTACTCTATTCTACATTGGGTCTACTCCATTCTACCAAGGCTCTACTTCACTCTATATACTATACTCTACCAAGGCTCTACTCCATTCTACCATGGCACTACTTGACTATACTTGCCTCTACTAAACTCTACCATGGCTCTACTTGGCTCTACTTGGCTCTACTACATTCTACCATGGCTCTACTTGACTCTATGACTCTAGTATATTCTACAATGGCTCTACTTCGCTCTACTTGACTCTACTGCACTCTACCATGCATGGTTCTACTTGGCTTTGCTTGACTCTACTACACTCTACCATAGCTCTACTTGGCTCTACTTTACTATACACTCTACCATGGCTGTACTACATTCTACCATGGCTCTACTCCATTCTATCATCGCTCCAGTTGACTCTATATGACTCAACTACACTCTACCATAGCTCTACTTGGCTCTACTTTACTCTACTACCCTCTAACATGGCTCTACTCCATTCTACCATTACTCTACTTGACTCCACTTGACTCTACTACACTCTACCATGGCTCTACTATGGCTCTACTTGACTCTACTACACTCTACCATGGTTGTACTTGGCTCTACTTGACTCTACTACACTCTACCATGGCTCTACTTGGCTCTACTTAGCTCTACATGACTCTACTACACTCTACCATAGCTCTACTTGGCGCTACTTATCTGTACTACACTCTACCATGGCTCCACTACTTTCTACCATGGTTCTACTTGACTCTTTTGACTTTACTACACTCTACCATACCTCTACCTGACTCTACTTGGCTCTACTACACTCTACCATGGCTCAACTCCAATCTACCATAGCTCTACTTTACTCTACATGACTCTACTACACTCTACCATGGCTCTACTCCATTCTACCATGGCTCTACATGACTCTACTTGACTCTACTAAACTCTACCATTACTCTACCGGGCTCTACTTGGATCTACTACATTCTACCATGGCTCTACTTGACTGTATATGACTCTACTACATGCTGTACTTCCTCTATATGACTCTACTATACTCTACTATGCCTCAACTTGACTTACTTGATACTTCTACACTCTACCATAGCTCTACTCCATTCTACCATGGTTCTACATTTTTCTACATGACTCTACTATACTCTACCTTGGCTCTATACTTCATTCTACTATGGCTCTACTTGACTCTACTTGACTCGACTAAACTCTAACTTGGCTCTGCTTGGCTCTACTTCATTCTACCCTGGCTCTACTTGACTCTATATGACTCTACTACATTCTACCATGGCTCTCCTTGGCTCTACTTGACTCTACTACACTCTACCATGCCTGACTCTACTGCACTCTATCATGGCTCTACTTCACTCTGTATGGGTCTTCTACATTCTACCATGGTTCTACTTGTATCTACTTGACTCTACTACATTCTACCATGGCTCTACTTCCTCTACTTGACTCTACTACACTCTACCATGCCTCTACTTGACTTACTTGACACTACTACACTATACCATAGCTCTATACTCCATTCTACCATGGCTCTACATTTTTCTACAGACTCTACTACACTCTATCATGACTCAAGTCCATTCTACCGTGGCTCTACTTGACTCTACTTGACTCTATTACACTCTACCATGCCTCTACTTGGCTCTACTTAGCTCTACTACACTCTACCATGGCTCAACTCCATTTTACCACGGCTCAACTTTACTCTACATGCATCTACTACACTCTACCATAGCTCTACTTGGCTCTACTTATCTGTACTACACTCTACCATGGCTCCGCTACTTTCTACCATGGTTCTACTTGACTCTTTTGACTTTACTACACTCTACCATACCTCTACCTGACTCTACTTGGCTCTACTACACTCTACCATGGCTCAACTCCAATCTACCATAGCTCTACTTTACTCTACATGACTCTACTACACTCTACCATGGCTCTACTCCATTCTACCATGGCTCTACATGACTCTACTTGACTCTACTAAACTCTACCGTTACTCTACCGGGCTCTACTTGGATCTACTACATTCTACCATGGCTCTACTTGACTGTATATGACTCTACTACATGCTGTACTTCCTCTATATGACTCTACTATACTCTACTATGCCTCAACTTGACTTACTTGACACTTCTACACTCTACCATAGCTCTACTCCATTCTACCATGGCTCTACATTTTTCTACATGACTCTACTATACTCTACCTTGGCTCTATACTTCATTCTACTATGGCTCTACTTGACTCTACTTGACTCGACTAAACTCTAACTTGGCTCTGCTTGGCTTTACTTCATTCTACCCTGGCTCTACTTGACTCTATATGACTCTACTACATTCTACCATGGCTCTACTTGGCTCTACTTGACTCTACTACACTCTACCATGCCTGACTCTACTGCACTCTATCATGGCTCTACTTCACTCTGTATGGGTCTTCTACATTCTACCATGGTTCTACTTGTATCTACTTGACTCTACTACATTCTACCATGGCTCTACATCCTCTACTTGACTCTACTACACTCTACCATGCCTCTACTTGACTTACTTGACACTACTACACTATACCATAGCTCTATACTCCATTCTACCATGACATGGCTCTACATTTTACTACAGACTCTACTACACTCTACCATGACTCAAGTCCATTCTACCGTGGCTCTACTTGACTCTACTTGACTCTATTACACTCTACCATGCCTCTACTTGGCTCTACTTAGCTCTACTACACTCTACCATGGCTCAACTCCATTTTACCACGACTCAACTTTACTCTACATGCATCTACTACACTCTACCATGGCTCTACTCCATTCTACCATGGCTCTACATGACTCTACTTGACTCTACTGCACTCTACCATGGCTCTACTTCACTCTGTATGTGTCTTCTACATTCTACCATGGTTCTACTTGTATCTACTTGACTCTACTACACTCTACCATGGCTCTAATTGGCTCTACTTGACTCTACTACACTCTACCATGCCTCTACTTGACTTACTTGACACTACTACACTATACCATAGCTCTATACTCCATTCTACCATGGCTCTACATTTTTCTACAGATTCTACTACACTCTACCATGACTCAAGTCCATTCTACCGTGGCTCTACTTGACTCTACTTGACTCTAATACACCCTACCATGCCTCTACTTGGCTCTACTTGGCTCTACTACACTCTACCATGGCTCAACTCCATTTTACCATGGCTCAACTTTACTCTACATGCATCTACTACACTCTACCATGGCTCAAGTCCATTCTACCGTGGCTCTACTTGACTCTACTTGACTCTAATACACCCTACCATGCCTCTACTTGGCTCTACTTGGCTCTACTACACTCTACCATGGCTCAACTCCTTTTTACCGTGGCTCAACTTTACTCTACATGCATCTACTACACTCTACCATGGCTCTACTCCATTCTACCATGGCTCTACTTCACTCTACATGACTGTACTACACTCTACCATGGCTCTACTCCATTCTACCATGGCTCTACTTGACTCTACTTGACTCTACTATACTCTACCAAGGCTCTACTTGGCTCTACTTGACTGTACTAGATTCTACCATAGCTCTAGTTGGCTCTACTTGGCTCTACTACATTCTACCATGGCTCTACTTGACTCTATGACTCTACTACATTCTACAATGGCTCTACTTCGCTCTACTTGACTCTACTACACTCTACCATGCATGGTTCTACTTGGCTTTGCTTGACTCTACTACACTCTACCATAGCTCTACTTGGCTCTACTTTACTCTACTACCCTCTAACATGGCTCTACTCCATTCTACCATTACTCTACTTGACTCCACTTGACTCTACTACACTCTACCATGGCTCTACTATGGCTCTACTTGACTCTACTACACTCTACCATGGCTGTACTTGGCTCTACTTGACTCTACTACACTCTACCACGGCTCTACTTGGCTCTACATGACTCTACTACACTCTACCATAGCTCTACTTGGCTCTACTTATCTGTACTACACTCTACCATGGCTCCACTACATTCTACCATGGTTCTACTTGACTCTTTTGACTTTACTACACTCTACCATACCTCTACCTGACTCTACTTGGCTCTACTACACTCTACCATGGCTCTACTCCATTCTACCATGGCTCTATACTGCTCTACATGACTCTACTACACTCTACCATGGCTCAACTCCATTCTACCATGGCTCTACTTTACTCTACATGACTCTACTACACTCTACCATGGCTCTACTCCATTCTTCCATGGCTCTACATGACTCTACTTGACTCTACTAAACTCTACCATGCCTCTACCGGGCTCTACTTGGATCTACTACATTCTACCATGGCTCTACGTGACTCTATATGACTCTACTACATGCTGTACTTCCTCTATATGACTCTACTACACTCTACTATGCCTCTACTTGACTTACTTGACACTTCTACGCTTTACCATAGCTCTACTCCATTCTACCATGGCTCTACATTTTTCTACATGACTCTACTATACTCTACCTTGGCTCTATACTTCATTCTACTATGGCTCTACTTGACTCTACTTGACTCGACTAAACTCTACCATGCCTCTACTTGGCTCTGCTTGGCTCTACTTCATTCTACCCTGGCTCTACTTGACTCTATATGACTCTACTACATTCTACCATGGCTCTACTTGGCTCTACTCGACTCTACTACACTCTACCATGCCTGACTCTACTGCACTCTACCATGGCTCTACTTCACTCTGTATGGGTCTTCTACATTCTACCATGGTTCTACTTGTATCTACTTGACTCTACTACATTCTACCATGGCTCTACTTCCTCTACTTGACTCTACTACACTCTACCATGCCTCTACTTGACTTACTTGACACTACTACACTATACCATAGCTCTATGCTCCATTCTACCATGGTTCTACATTTTTCTACAGACTCTACTACACTCTACCATGACTCAAGTCCATTCTACCGTGGCTCTACTTGACTCTACTTGACTCTATTACACTCTACCATGCCTCTACTTGACTCTACTTGACTCTACTACACTCTACCATGGCTCTACTTGGCTCTGCTTGGCTCTACTACACTCTACCAAGGCTCTACTCCATTCTACCATGGCTCTATTTGATTCTACTTGTCTCTACTAAACTCTACCATGCCTCTACTTGGCTCTACTACATTCTACCATTGCTCTACTTGACTCTATGACTCTACTACATTCTGCAATGGCTCTACTTCGCTCTACTTGACTCTACTGCACTCTACCATGCATGGCTCTACTTGGCTTGCTTGACTCTACTACACTCTACCATAGCTCTACTTGGCTCTACTTTACTATACACTCTACCATGGCTGTACTACATTCTACCATGGCTCTACTCCATTCCATCATGGCTCCAGTTGACTCTATATGACTCAACTACACTCTACCATAGCTCTACTTGGCTCTACTTTACTCTACTACCCTCTAACATGGCTCTACTCCATTCTACCGTTGCTCTACTTGACTCCACTTTTTTTTTTTTTTTTTTTTTTTTTTTTACTGAACAAATTTGTTATATCAGGTCATCAGAAGTAGCTAGTAAGCTAATATAAACTGATAACCTACAAAGACAAAAGACAAAACTAAAACAACTTTACAATAGCACACTTAAAAACAGGTAAGGTAGAAATAGCACTAACATCTGAAGGTAAACTATTCCACAAACTAGTACAAGAGGGGAAAAATGAATTTGAATAGAAGTTTGAATGCGCACGTGGCTGTACCATGGAACTGGAGTTAATAGACCGAATAGAATTGCCATAGGGAGTGGATCTAAAAACAGTGGGAATGTTTGGAAAAGTAGCAAGCCTGTTAACCATGTTGTAGAACAGGCAGAGTTTTAAACATTTTCTTCTTGTGACTAATGTTGGAAGGTTGGCGAGTTGCAAGAGTTCCTCATATCCACATCGCCATCGCTTTAGACAAACTTTCAACCCAAACTTCTGAACACCCTCAAGCCTCTCAATGTCTTTCTTCAGGTGAGGATCCCAAACGCTACAAGCATATTCAAGGTGTGGACGAATCAATGACTGGTACAAACGTAGGAGGGTATGTGGTTCTGAATAGAGATAGAACTTTCGATAAAGGACCCCAATAAGTTTTCTAGTTTTAGAGCTGATGGCAGAGATGTGAGATGACCACGACATGTCTGAGGTTAGGATGACTCCAAGATATTTGTATTCATTAACTTGTTTGACAAAATTCCCATTGACCTCTAGTGGAGCAACTGGAAGGGTAGGAGATCTTTTACGTGAGAAGAGTAGATGGCAACATTTTCGATAGTTCAAAGCCAGATAGTTGGCAGTAATCCACTCAGAGACAGCATTAATATCATGTTGTACCAGGAGGTAGTCCTCAGGAGACTGAATGGTGCTCTGTACCAAATTATTCAGTCTCCTGAGGACTACCTCCTGGTACAACATGATATTAATGCTGTCTCTGAGTGGATTACTGCCAACTATCTGAGTCTACCATGCCTCTACTTGGCTCTACTTGGCTGTACTACACTCTACCATGGCTCAACTCCATTTTACCACGGCTCAACTTTACTCTACATGCATCTACTACACTCTACCATGGATCTACTCCATTCTACCATGGCTCTACTTGACTCTACTTGACTCTACTACAATCTACCGTGGCTCTACTTGGCTCTGCTTGGCTCTACTACACTCTACCAAGGCTCTACTCCATTCTACCATGGCTCTATTTGATTCTACTTGTCTCTACTCAACTCTACCATGCCTCTACTTGGCTCTACTTGGCTCTACTACATTCTACCATGGCTCTACTTGACTCTATGACTCTACTACATTCTACAATGGCTCTACTTCGCTCTACTTGACACTACTGCACTCTACCATGTATGGTTCTACTTGACATTGCTTGACTCTACTACACTCTACCATAGCTCTACTTGGCTCTACTTTACTATACACTCTACCATGGCTGTACTATGGCTCTACTCCATTCTATCATGGCTCCAGTTGACTCTATATGACTCAACTACACTCTACCATAGCTCTACTTGGCTCTACTTTACTCTACTACCCTCTAACATGGCTCTACTCCATTCTACCATTGCTCTACTTGACTCCACTTGACTCTACTACACTCTACCATGGCTCTACTATGGCTCTACTTGACTCTACTACACTCTACCATGGTTGTACTTGGCTCTACTTGACTCTACTACACTCTACCATGGCTCTACTTGGCTCTACATGACTCTACTACACTCTACCATAGCTCTACTTGGCTCTACTTATCTGTACTACACTCTACCATGGCTCCACTACATTCTACCATGATTCTACTTGACTCTTTTGACTTTACTACACTCTACCATACCTCTACCTGACTCTACTTGGCTCTACTACATCCTACCATGGCTCTACTCCACTCTACCATGGCTCTATACTGCTCTACATGACTCTACTACACTCTACCATGGCTCAACTCCATTCTACCATGACTCTACTTTACTCTACATGACTCTACTACACTCTACCATGGCTCTACTCCGTTCTACCATGGCTCTACATGACTCTACTTGACTCTACTAAACTGTACCATGCCTCTACCAGGCTCTACTTGGATCTACTACATTCTACCATGGCTCTACTTGACTCTATATGACTCTACTACATGCTGTACTTCCTCTATTTGACTCTACTACACTCTACTATGCCTCTACTTGACCTACTTGACACTTCTACGCTCTACCATAGCTCTACTCCATTCTACCATGGCTCTACTTCACTCTACATGACTGTACTACACTCTACCATGGCTCTACTCCATTCTACCATGGCTCTATTTGATTCTACTTGTCTCTACTCAACTCTACCATGCCTCTACTTGGCTCTACTTGGCTCTACTACATTCTACCATGGCTCTACTTGACTCTATGACTCTACTACATTCTACAATGGCTCTACTTCGCTCTACTTGACACTACTGCACTCTACCATGTATGGTTCTACTTGACATTGCTTGACTCTACTACACTCTACCATAGCTCTACTTGGCTCTACTTTACTATACACTCTACCATGGCTGTACTATGGCTCTACTCCATTCTATCATGGCTCCAGTTGACTCTATATGACTCAACTACACTCTACCATAGCTCTACTTGGCTCTACTTTACTCTACTACCCTCTAACATGGCTCTACTCCATTCTACCATTGCTCTACTTGACTCCACTTGACTCTACTACACTCTACCATGGCTCTACTATGGCTCTACTTGACTCTACTACACTCTACCATGGTTGTACTTGGCTCTACTTGACTCTACTACACTCTACCATGGCTCTACTTGGCTCTACATGACTCTACTACACTCTACCATAGCTCTACTTGGCTCTACTTATCTGTACTACACTCTACCATGGCTCCACTACATTCTACCATGATTCTACTTGACTCTTTTGACTTTACTACACTCTACCATACCTCTACCTGACTCTACTTGGCTCTACTACATCCTACCATGGCTCTACTCCACTCTACCATGGCTCTATACTGCTCTACATGACTCTACTACACTCTACCATGGCTCAACTCCATTCTACCATGACTCTACTTTACTCTACATGACTCTACTACACTCTACCATGGCTCTACTCCGTTCTACCATGGCTCTACATGACTCTACTTGACTCTACTAAACTGTACCATGCCTCTACCAGGCTCTACTTGGATCTACTACATTCTACCATGGCTCTACTTGACTCTATATGACTCTACTACATGCTGTACTTCCTCTATTTGACTCTACTACACTCTACTATGCCTCTACTTGACTTACTTGACACTTCTACGCTCTACCATAGCTCTACTCCATTCTACCATGGCTCTACTTCACTCTACATGACTGTACTACACTCTACCATGGCTCTACTCCATTCTACCATGGCTCTACTTGACTCTACTTGACTCTACTATACTCTACCATGGCTCTACTTGGCTCTACTTGACTCTACTAGATTCTACCATAGCTCTAGTTGGCTCTACTACATTCTACCATGGCTCTACTTGACTCTATATGACTCTACTACATTCTAACATGGCTTTCCTTCCTCTACATGATTCTATTACACTCTACCATGCCTCCACTTGACTTACTTCACACTACTACGCTCTACCATAGCACTACTCCATTCTACCATTGGTCTACATTTTTCTACATGACTCTACTATACTCTACCTTGGCTCTATACTCCATTCTACTATGGCTGTACTTGACTCTACTTAACTCGACTAAACTCTACCATGCTCTTCTTGGCTCTGCTTGGCTCTACTTCATTCTACCCTCGCTCTACTTGACTCTATATGACTCTACTACACTCTACCATGCCTCTACTTGACTTACTTGACTCTACTACACTATACCATAGCTCTATACTCCATTCTACCATGGCTCTACATTTTTCTACAGACTCTACTACACTCTACCATGAGTCAACTCCATTCTACCTTGGCTCTCCTTGACTCTACTACACTCTACCATGCCTCTACTTGGCTCTACTTGGCTCTACTACACTCTACCATGGCTAAACTCCATTTTAACACGGCTCAACTTTACTCTACTTGACTCTACTACAATCTACCATGGCTCTACTTGGCTCTGCTTGGCTCTCCTACACTCTACCAAGGCTCTACTCCATTCTACCATGACTCTATTTGATTCTACTTGTCTCTACTCAACTCTGCCATGCCTCTACTTAGCTCTACTTGGCTCTACTACATTCTACCATGGCTCTATTTGACTCTATGACTCTACTACACTCTACCATGCCTCTACTTGACATACTTTACACTACTACACTATACCATAGCTCTATACTCCATTCTACCATGGCTCTACATTTTTCTACAGACTCTACTACACTCTACCATGACTCAACTCCATTCTACCGTGGCTCTACTTAACTCTACTTGACTCTATTACAGTCTACCATGCCTCTACTTGGCTCTACTTGGCTCTACTACACTCTACCATGGCTCAACTCCATTTTACCACGGCTCAACTTTACTCTACATGCATCTACTACACTCTACCATGGCTCTACTCCATTCTACCATGGCTCTAATTGATTCTACTTCTCTCTACTCCACTCTACCATGCCTCTACTTAGCTCTACTTGGCTCTACTATATTCTACCATGGCTCTACTTCATTCTACCATGGCTATACTTCATTCTACCATGCATCTACTTCATTCTACATGACTCTACTACACACTACCATGGCTCTACTCCATACTACCATGGCTCTACTATATTCTACCATGGCTCTACTTCATTCTACCATGGCTCTACTTCATTCTACCATGGCTGTACTTCATTCTACATGACTCTACTTCATTCTACATGACTCTACTACACACTACCGTGGCTCTACTCCATTCTACCATGGCTCTACTATATTCTACCATGGTTCTACTTCATTCTACCATGGCTCTACTTCATTCTACCATGACTCTACTTCATTCTACATGACTCTACTACACACTACCAAGGCTCTACTCCATTCTACCATGGTTCTACTATATTCTATCATAGCCCTATTTCATTCTACCATGGCTCTACTTCATTCTTCCATAGCTCTACTTCATTCTACCTTGGCTCTACTTCATTCTACATGACTCTACTACACACTACCATGGCTCTACTTCATTCTACCATGGCTCTACTTCATTCTACCATGGCTCTACTTCATTCTACATGACTCTACTAGACACTACCATGGCTCTACTCCATTCTACCATGGCTCTACTATATTCTACCATGGCTCTACTTCGTTCTAACATGGCTGTACTTCATTCTACCATGGCTCTACTTCATTCTACATGACTCTACTATACACTACCAAGGCTCTACTCCATTCTACCATGGCTCTACTATATTCTACCATGGCTCTATTTCATTCTACCATGGCTATACTTCATTCTACAATAGCTCTACTTCATTCTACCATGGCTGTACTTCATTCTACATGACTCTACTACACACTACCGTGGCTCTACTCCATTCTACCATGCCTCTACTATATTCTACCATGGCTCTACTTCATTCTACCATGGCTCTAATTCATTCTACCAATGCTCTACTTCATTCTACATGACTCTACTACACACTACCATGGCTCTACTCCATTCTACCATGACTCCACTATATTCTACCATGGCTCTACTTCATTCTACCATGGCTCTACTTCATTATACCATGGCTCTACTTCATTCTACCATGGCTCTACTTTATTCTACATGACTCTACTACACACTACCATGGCTCTACTCTATTCTACCATCTCTCTACTATATTCTACCATAGCTCTACTTCATTCTACAATGGCTCTACTTCATTCTACATGATTCCAGTTCAATCTACATGACTCTACTACACACTACCATGGCTCTACTCCATTCTACTTTTCCTCTACTATATTCTACCCTGGCTCTACTTCATTCTACCATGGCTCTACTTCATTCTACCATAGCTCTACTTCATTCTACATGACTCTACTAACCACTACCATGGCTCAACTCCATTCTACCATGGCTCTACTATATTCTACCATGGCTCTACTTCATTCTACCATGGCTCTACTTCATTCTACCATTGCTCTACTTCATTCTACATGACTCTACTTCATTCTATATGACTCTACTACACACTACCATGGCTCTACTCCATTCTACCATGGCTCTACTATATTCTACCATCGCTCTACTTCATTCTACCATGGCTCTACTTCATTCCACCATGCCTCTACTTCATTCTACATGACTCTACTACACACTACCATGGCTCTACTCCATTCTATCATGGCTCTACTATATTCTACCATGGCTCTACTTCATTCTACCATTGCTCTACGTCATTCTACCATGGCTCTACTTCATTCTACATGACTCTACTACCCACTACCGTGGCTCTACTCCATTCTACCATCGCTCTACTATATTCTACCATGGCTCTACTTCATTCTACCATTGCTCTACTTCATTCTACCATGGCTCTACTTCATTCTACATGACTCTACTACACACTACAATGGCTCTTCTCCATTCTACCATGACTCTACTATATTCTACCATGGCTCTACTTCATTCTACCAATGCTCTACTTCATTCTACCATTGCTCTACTTCATTCTACATGACTCTACTTCATTCTATATGACTGTACTACACACTACCATGGCTCTACTCCATTCTACCATGGCTCTACTATATTGTACCATTGCTCTACTTCATTCTACATGACTCTACTACACACTACCATGGCTCTACTCCATTCTACCATGGCTCTACTATATTCTACCATGGCTCTACTTCATTCTACCATGGCTCTACTTCAATCTACCATCGCTTTGCTGCATTTTACATGACTCTACTACACACTACCATGGCTCTACTCCATTCTACCATGGATCTACTATATTCTACCATGGCTCTACTTCATTCTACCATTGCTCTACTTCATTCTTCCATGGCTCTACTTCATTCTATATGACTCTACTACACACTACCATGGCTCTACTCCATTCTATCATGGCTCTACTATATTCTAGCATGGCTCTACTTCATTCTACCATGGCTCTATGTCATTCTACCATGGCTCTACTTCATTCCACATGACTCTACTACCCACTACCGTGGCTGTACTCCATTCTACCATGGCTCTACTATATTCTACCATGGATCTACTTCATTCTACCATTGCTCTACTTCATTCTACCATGTCTCTACTTCATTCTACATGACTCTACTACACACTACAATGGCTCTATTCCATTCTACCATGGCTCTCCTATATTCTACCATCGCTCTACTTCATTCTACCATGGCTCTGCTTCATTCTACCATGGCTCTACTTCATTCTTCATGACTCTACTACACACTACCATTGCTCTACTCCATTCTACCATAGCTCTACTATATTCTACCATGGCTCTACTTCATTCTACCATTGCTCTACTTCATTCTACCATGGCTCTACTTCTTTCTACATGACTCTACTACACACTACCAAGGCTCTACTCCATTCTACCATGGTTCTACTATATTCTACAATAGCTCTATTTCATTCTACGATGGCTCTACTTCATTCTACATGACTCTACTACACACTACCATGGCTCCACTTCATTCTACCATGGCTCTACTTCATTCTACCGTAGCTCTATTTCATTCTGCCATGGCTCTACTTCATTCTACCATAGCTCTACTTCATTCTTCCATGGCTCTACTTCATTCTACATGACTGTACTACACACTACCATGGCTCCACTTCATTCTACCATGGCTCTACTTCATTCTTCCATGGCTCTACTTCATTCTACCATGGCTCTACTTCATTCTACATGACTCTACTAAACACTACCATGGCTCTACTCCATTCTACCATGGCTCTACTATATTCTACCATGGTTCTACTTCCTTCCACCATGGCTGTACTTCATTCTTCCATGGCTCTACTTCATTCTACATGACTCTACTACCCACTACCGTGGCTGTACTCCATTCTACCATGGCTCTACTATATTCTACCATGGCTCTACTTCATTCTACCATTGCTCTACTTCATTCTACCATGTCTCTACTTCATTCTACATGACTCTACTACACACTACAATGGCTCGATTCCATTCTACAATGGCTCTACTATATTCTACCATGGCTCTACTTCATTCTACCATTGCTCTCATTCATTCTACCCTGGCTCTACTTCATTCTACCATGGCTCTACATCATTCTACATGACTCTACTACACGCTACCATGGCTCTACTCCATACTACCATGGCTCTACTATATTCTACCATAGCTCTACTTCATTATACCATGGCTCTACTTCATTCTACCATTGCTCTACTTCATTCTACCATGTCTCTACTTCATTCTACATGACTCTACTACACACTACAATGGCTCTGCTCCATTCAACCATGGCTCTACTATATTCTACCATGGCTCTACTTCATTCTACCATGGCTCTGCTTCATTCTACCATGGCTCTACTTCATTCTTCATGACTCTACTACACACTACCATTGCTCTACTCCATTCTACCATAGCTCTACTATATTCTACCATGGCTCTACTTCATTCTACCATGGCTCTACTTCATTCTACCATGGCTCTACTTCTTTCTACATGACTCTACTACACACTACCAAGGCTCTACTCCATTCTACCATGGTTCTACTATATTCTACCACAGCTATATTTCATTCTACCATGGCTCTACTTCATTCTACCATAGCTCTACTTCATTCTACCATGGCTCTACTTCATTCTACATGACTCTACTACACACTACCATGGCTCCACTTCATTCTACCATGGCTCTACTTCATTCTACCATGGCTCTACTTCATTCTACCATGGCTCTACTTCATCCGACATGACTCTACTAAACACTACCATGGCTCTACTCCATTCTACCATGGCTCTACTATATTCTACCATGGCTCTACTTCGTTCTTCCATGGCTGTACTTCATTCTACCATGGCTCTACTTCGTTTTACATGACTCTACTACACACTACCAAGGCTCTGCTCCATTCTACCATGGCTCTACTATATTCTACCATGGCTGTATTTCATTCTACCATGGCTCTACTTCATTCTACCATAGCTCTACTTCATTCTACCATGGCTCTACTTCATTCTACATGACTCTACTACACACTACCATGGCTCTACTCCATTCTATCATGATTCCATTATATTCTACCATGGCTCTACTTCATTCTACCATGGCTCTACTTCATTCTACCATGGCTCTGCTTCATTCTACCATGGCTCTACTTCATTCTACCATCGCTCTACTTCATTTTACCATGGCTCTACTTCATTATACATAACTCTACTACACACTACCATGGCTCTACTCTATTCTACCATGTCTCTACTATATTCTACCATGGCTCTACTTCATTGTACCATGGCTCTACTTCATTCTACCATGGCTCTACTTCATTCTACCATGGCTCTACTTCATTCTACATGACTCCAGTTCAATCTACATGACTCAACTACACACTACCATGGCTCTACTCCATTCTACCTTTGCTCTACTATATTCTACCATGGCTCTACTTCATTCTACATGACTCTACTACACACTACCATGGCTCTACTTCATTCTACCATGGCTCTACTTCATTCTACATGACTCTACTAGACACTACCATGGCTCTACTCCATTCTACCATGGCTCTACTATATTCTACCATGGTTCTACTTCCTTCTACCAATGCTGTACTTCATTCTACCATGGCTCTACTTCATTCTACATGAGTCTACTACACACTACCAAGGCTCTACTCCATTCTATCATGGCTCTGTTTCATTCTACCATGGCTCTACTTCATTCTACCACGGCTCTACTTCATTCTACATGACTCTACTACACACTACAATGGCCCTACTTCATTCTACATGACTCTACTACACACTACCATGGATCTACACCATACTACCATGGCTCTACTATATTCTACCATGGCTCTACTTCATTCTACCATGGCTCTACTTCATTCTACCATGGCTGTACTTCATTCTACATGACTCTACTCCATTCTACATGACTCTACTACACCCTACCATGGCTCTACTCCATTCTACCATTCCTCTACTATATTCTACCATGGCTCTAATTCATTGTACCATGTCTCTACTTCATTCTACCATTGCTCTACTTCATTCAACATGACTCTACTACACACTACCATGGCTCTACTCCATTCTACCATCGCTCTACTATATTCTACCATGGCTCTACTTCATTCTACATGACTCTACTACACACTAGCATGGCTCTACTCCATTCTACCATAGCTCTACTATATTCTACCATGGCTCTACTTCATTCTACCATGGCTCTACTTCATTCTACCATGGCTCTACTTCATTCTACATGAGTCTACTACACACTACCAAGGCTCTACTCCATTCTACCATAGCTCTACTATATTCTACCATTGCTCTATTTCATTCTACCATGGCTCTACTTAATTGTACCATAGCTCTACTTCATTCTACCATTGCTCTACTTCATTCTACATGACTCTACTACACACTACCATGGCTCTACTTCATTCTACCATTGCTCTACTTCATTCTACATGACCCTACTAGACACTACCATGGCTGTACTCCATTCTACCATCGCTCTACTATATTCTACCATGGCTCTACTTCGTTCTACCATGGCTGTACTTCATTCTACCATGGCTCTACTTCATTCTACATGACTCTACTACACACTACCAAGGCTCTACTCCATTCTACCATGGCTCTACTATATTCTACCAATGCTCTATTTCATTCTACCATGGCTCTACTTCATTCTACATGACTCTACTACACACTACCGTGGCCCTACTCCATTCCACAATGCCTCTACTATATTCTACCATGGCTCTACTTCATTCTACCATGGCTCTCCTTCATTTTACCAATGCTCTACTTCATTCTACATGACTCTACTGCACACTACCATGGCTCTACTCCATTCTACCATGACTCCACTATATTCTACCATGGCTCTACTTCATTCTACCATGGCGCTACTTCATTCTACCATGGCTCTACTTCATTCTACATGACTCTACTACACACTACAATGGCTCTACTTCATTCTACATGACTCTACTACACACTACAATGGCTCTACTTCATTCTACATGACTCTACTACACACTACCATGGCTCTACTCCATACTACCATGGTTCTACTATATTCTACCATGGCTCTACTTCATTCTACCATGGCTCTACTTCATTCTACCATGGCTGTACTTCATTCTACATGACTCTACTCCATTCTACATGACTACTACACACTACCATGGCTCTACTCCATTCTACCATGGCTCTACTATATTCTACCATGGCTCTACTTCATTCTACCATAGCTCTACTTCATTCTACCATTGCTCTACTTCATTCTACTTGATTCTTCTACACACTACCATGGCTCTACTCCATTCTACCATGGCTCTACTACATTCTACCATGGCTCTACTTCATTCTACATGACTCTAATACACACTACCATGGCTCTACTCCATTCTACCATGGCTCTACTATATTCTCCAATGGCTCTACTTCATTCTACCATGGATCTACCTCATTCTACCATGGCTCTATTTCATTTTACACGACTCTACTACACACTACCATGGTTCTACTCCATTCTACCATGACTCTAGTATATTCTACCAATGCTCTACTTCATTCTACCATGACTCTACTTCATTCTACCATGGCTCTACTTCATTCTCCATGACTCTACTACACACTACCATGGCTCTACTCCATTCTATCGTGGCTCTACTATATTCTACCATGGCTCTACGTCATTCTACCATGGCTCTACTTCATTCTACATGACTCTACTACCCGCTACCGTGGCTCTACTCCATTCTACCATAGCTCTACTATATTCTACCATGGCTCTACTTCATTCTACCATGTCTCTACTTCATTACACCATGGCTCTACTTCATTCTACATGACTCTACTACACACTACCAAGGCTCTACTCCATTCTACCATGGTTCTACTATACTCTACCATAGTTCTATTACATTCTATCGTGGCTCTACTTCATTCTACCATAGCTCTACTTCATTCTACCATGGCTCTACTTCATTCTACATGACTCTACTATACACTACCATTGCTCTACTTCATTCTACGACGGCTCTACTTCCTTCTACCATGGCTCTACTTCATTCTACCTTAGCTCTACTTCATTCTACATGATTCTACTAGACACTACCATGCCTCTACTCCATTCTACCATGGCTCTACTATATTCTATCATGGCTCTACTTCGTTCTACCATGGCTGTACTACATTCTACCATGGCTCTACTTCATTCTACATGACTCTACTACACACTACCAAGGCTCTACTCCATTCTACCATGACTCTACTAAATTCTACCATGACTATATTTCATTCTACCATGGCTCTACTTCATTCTACCATAGCTCTATTTCATTCTACCATGGCTCTACTTCATTCTACATGACTCTACTACACACTACCGTGGCTCTACTCCATTCTACCATGCTTCTACTGTCTTCTACCATGGCTCTACTTCATTCTACCATGGCTCTACTTCATTCTACCAATGCTCTACTTCATTCTACATGACTCTACTACACACTACCATGGCTCTACTCCATTCTACCATGGCTCTACTATATTCTACCATGGCTGTACTTCATTCTACCATGGCTCTACTTCATTCTACCATGACTGTACTTCATTCTACATGACTCTACTCCATTCTGCATGACTCTACTACACACTACCATGGGTCTACTCCATTCTACCATGGCTCTACTATATTCTGCCATGGCTCTACTTCATTCTACCATGGCTCTACTTCATTCTATCATTGCTCTACTTCATTCTACATAACGCTACTTCATTCTACATGACTCTACTACACCCTACCATGGCTCTAATTCATTGTACCATGTCTCTACTTCATTCTACCATTGCTCTACTTCATTCAACATGACTCTACTACACACTACCTTGGCTCTACTCCATTCTACCATCGCTCTACTATATTCTACCATGGCTCTACTTCATTCTACCATGGCTCTACTTCATTCTACCATGGCTCTACTTCATTCTACATGAGTCTACTACACACTACCAAGGCTCTACTCCATTCTACCATAGCTCTACTATATTCTACCATTGCTCTATTTCATTCTACCATGGCTCTACTTAATTGTACCATAGCTCTACTTCATTCTACCATTGCTCTACTTCATTCTACATGACTCTACTACACACTACCATGGCTCTACTTCATTCTACCATTGCTCTACTTCATTCTACATGACCCTACTAGACACTACCATGGCTGTACTCCATTCTACCATCGCTCTACTATATTCTAACATGGCTCTACTTCGTTCTACCATGGCTGTACTTCATTCTACCATGGCTCTACTTCATTCTACATGACTCTACTACACACTACAATGGCTCTACTTCATTCTACATGACTCTACTACACACTACCATGGCTCTACTCCATACTACCATGGTTCTACTATATTCTACCATGGCTCTACTTCATTCTACCATGGCTCTACTTCATTCTACCATGGCTGTACTTCATTCTACATGACTCTACTCCATTCTACATGACTACTACACACTACCATGGCTCTACTCCATTCTACCATGGCTCTACTATATTCTACCATGGCTCTACTTCATTCTACCATAGCTCTACTTCATTCTACCATTGCTCTACTTCATTCTACTTGATTCTTCTACACACTACCATGGCTCTACTCCATTCTACCATGGCTCTACTACATTCTACCATGGCTCCACTTCATTCTACATGACTCTAATACCCACTACCATGGCTCTACTCCATTCTACCATGGCTCTACTATATTCTCCAATGGCTCTACTTCATTCTACCATGGATCTACCTCATTCTACCATGGCTCTATTTCATTTTACACGACTCTACTACACACTACCATGGTTCTACTCCATTCTACCATGACTCTAGTATATTCTACCAATGCTCTACTTCATTCTACCATGACTCTACTTCATTCTACCATGGCTCTACTTCATTCTCCATGACTCTACTACACACTACCATGGCTCTACTCCATTCTATCGTGGCTCTACTATATTCTACCATGGCTCTACGTCATTCTACCATGGCTCTACTTCATTCTACATGACTCTACTACCCACTACCGTGGCTCTACTCCATTCTACCATAGCTCTACTATATTCTACCATGGCTCTACTTCATTCTACCATGTCTCTACTTCATTACACCATGGCTCTACTTCATTCTACATGACTCTACTACACACTACCAAGGCTCTACTCCATTCTACCATGGTTCTACTATACTCTACCATAGTTCTATTACATTCTATCGTGGCTCTACTTCATTCTACCATAGCTCTACTTCATTCTACCATGGCTCTACTTCATTCTACATGACTCTACTATACACTACCATTGCTCTACTTCATTCTACGATGGCTCTACTTCCTTCTACCATGGCTCTACTTCATTCTACCTTAGCTCTACTTCATTCTACATGATTCTACTAGACACTACCATGCCTCTACTCCATTCTACCATGGCTTTACTATATTCTATCATGGCTCTACTTTGTTCTACCATGGCTGTACTACATTCTACCATGGCTCTACTTCATTCTACATGACTCTACTACACACTACCAAGGCTCTACTCCATTCTACCATGACTCTACTAAATTCTACCATGACTATATTTCATTCTACCATGGCTCTACTTCATTCTACCATAGCTCTACTTCATTCTACCATAGCTCTACTTCATTCTACATGACTCTACTACACACTACCGTGGCTCTACTCCATTCTACCATGCTTCTACTGTCTTCTACCATGGCTCTACTTCATTCTACCATGGCTCTACTTCATTCTACCAATGCTCTACTTCATTCTACATGACTCTACTACACACTACCATGGCTCTACTCCATTCTACCATGGCTCTACTATATTCTACCATGGCTGTACTTCATTCTACCATGGCTCTACTTCATTCTACCATGACTGTACTTCATTCTACATTACTCTACTCCATTCTGCATGACTCTACTACACACTACCATGGGTCTACTCCATTCTACCATGGCTCTACTATATTCTGCCATGGCTCTACTTCATTCTACCATGGCTCTACTTCATTCTATCATTGCTCTACTTCATTCTACATAACGCTACTTCATTCTACATGACTCTACTACACCCTACCATGGCTCTACTGCATTCTACCATGGCTTTACTATATTCTACCATCGCTCTACTTCATTCTACATGACTCTACTACACACTACCATGGCTCTACTCCATTCTTCCATGGCTCTACTATATTCTACCATGGCTCTACTTCATTCTACCATGAACACATTATTTTTTGTACTGTCCCATTCTCTTTTGCGCACTTTTTGATATTTTGTGCAAAATCCTTAGCAAAGTGCAGAAAGTTAAGTAAAAACCTTGTAAATATTTAGCACACTGCCTAAATTTAAGCAGCACATCATCCAAACTTTTATCAATAAATGCCTGTAGATTTGCATTATTTTGCTTCAAAATTGATGAGACGCCTAAATTTAGGCACATCCAGACACAAATTACACTATAGGTGCCTAAATTTAGGCAGGGCATATTTATGTGCACCATTTAGACTACCTCCATAGCATGGCTGCCTAAATTTAGGCAGGCACTGCTAAAGATTAGCTGAATCTGAAGACCTTATAAATTATGGCTGCCTAAATTTAGGCATCCTTATGTACTTAAAATTTGACAAAAGTGCCTAAATTTAGGAGAGCCATGGTAGAATGAAGTAGAGCTATGGTAGAATGAAGTAGAGCCATGGTAGAATGAAATAGGACCATGGTAGAATATAGTAGAGCCATGTTAGAATGGAGTATAGCCTTGGTAGTGTGTAGTAGAGTCATGTAGAATGAAGTAGATCCATGGTAGAATGAAGTACAGCATTGGTAGAACGAAGTAGAGCCATGGTAGAATGGAGTAGAGCCATGGTAGTGTCTAGTAGAGTCATGTCGAATGAAGTAGAGCCATAGTGGAATGAAGAAGAGCCATGGTAGAATGAAGTAGAGCCATGGTAGAATGAAGTAGAGCCATGGTAGTGTGTAGTAGAGTCATGTAGAATGAAGTAGAGCCATGGTAGAATGAAGTAGAGGTATGGTAGAATGAAGTAGAGCCATGGTAGAATGAAATAGAACTATGATAGAATATAGTAGAGCCATGGTAGAATGGAGTAGAGACATGGCAGTGTGTAGTAGAGTTATGTAGAATGAAGTAGAGCCATGGTAGAATGAAATACAGCCATGGTAGAATGAAGTAGAGCCATGGTAGAATCGATTAGAGGCGTGGTAGAATATAGTAGAGTCATGTAGAATGAAGGAGAGCCATGGTAGAATGAAGTAGAGCCATGGTAGAATGAAGTAGAGCCATGGTAGAATGGAGTAGAGTCATGTAGAATGAAGTAGAGCCATGGTAGAATGAAGTAGAGCCATGGTAGAATGAAGTAGAGCCATGGTAGAATGAAGTAGAGCCATGGTAGAATGGAGTAGAGCCATGGTAGAATGAAGTAGAGCCATGGTAGAATGAAGTAGAGCCATGGTAGAATGAAGTAGAGCCATGGTAAAATATAGTAGAGCCATGGTAGAATGGAGTAGAGCCATGGTAGGGTGTAGGAGTGTTATATAGAATGAAGTAGAGCCATGGTAGAATGAAGTAGAGCCATGGTAGTGTTTAGTAGAGTCATGTAGAATGAAGAAGAGCCATGGTAGAATGAAGTAGAGCTATGGTATAATGAAGTAGAGGCATGGTAGAATGAAATAGAGCTATGGTAGAATATAGTAGAACCATGGTTGAATGGAGTAGAGCCTTGGTAGTGTGTAGTAGAGTCATGTAGAATGAAGTAGGGCCATGGTAGAATGAAGTAGAGCCATGGTAGAATGAAGTAGAACCATGGTAGAATATAGTAGAGCTATGGTAGAATGGAGTAGAGCCACGGTAGTGGGTAGTAGAGTCATGTAGAATGAAGAAGAGCCATTGTAGAATGAAGTAGAGCCATGGTAGAATGAAGTAGAGCCATGGTAGAATATAGTAGAGCCATGGTAGAATGGAGTAGAGCAATGGTAGAATGAAGTAGAGCCATGGTAGAATGAAGTAGAGCCATGGTAGAATATAGTAGAGTATGGTAGAATGGAGTAGAGGCATTGTAGTGTGTAGTAGAGTGATGTCGAATGAAGTAGATCCATGGTAGAATGAAGTAGAGCAATGGTAGAATGAAGTAGAGCCATGGTATAATATAGTAGAGCCATGGTAGAATGGAGTAGAGCCATGGTAGAATGAAGTAGAGCCATGGTAGAATATAGTAGAGCCATGGTAGAATGGAGTAGAGCCATGGTAATGTTTTGTAGAGTCATGTAGAATGAAGTAGAGTAATGAAGTACAGCCATGGTAGAATGAAGTAGAGCCATGGTAGAATGAAGTAGAGCATTGGTAGAATATAGTAGAGCCATGGTAGTATGGAGTAGAGCCATGGCAGTGTGTAGTAGAGTCATGTAGAATGAAGTAGAGCCATGGTAGAATGAAGTAGAGCTATGGTAGAATGAAGTAGAGCCATGGTAGAATGAAATAGAGCCATGGTAGAATTTAGTAGAGCCATGGTAGAATGGAGTAGAGCCTTGGTGGTGTGTAGTAGAGTCATGTAAAATGAAGTAGAGCCATGGTAGGATATAGTAAAGCCATGGTAGAATGGAGTAGAGCCATGGTAGTGTGTAGTAGAGTCATGTAGAATGAAGTAGAGGAATGGTAGCCATCATGGCTCTACTATATTCTACCATGTCTCTACTTCATTCTACCATGGCTCTACTTCATTCTACCATTCCTCTACTTCATTCTACATGACTGTACTACACACTACCATGGCTCTACTCCATTCTACCATGGCTTTACTATATTCTACCATGGCTCTACTTCATTCTATATGGCTCTACTACACACTACCATGGCTCTACTCCATTCTATCCTGGCTCTACTATATATTCTACCATGGCTCTACTTCATTCTACCATGGCTCTACTTCATTCTACCATGGATCTATTTCATTTTCCATGACTCTACTACACACTACCATGGCTCTACTCCATTCTACCATGGCTCTACTAAATTCTACCATGGCTCTACTTCATTCTACCATGGCTCTACTTCATTCTACAATGGCTCTTCTTCATTCTACATGACTCTACTACCCACTACCGTGGTTCTACTCCATTCTATCATAGCTCTACTATATTCTACCAAGGCTCTACATCAATCTACCATGGCTCTACTTCATTCTACCATGGCTCTACTTCATTCTACATGACTCTACTACACACTATCAAGGCTCTACTCCATTCAACCATGGTTCTACTATATTCTACCATAGCTCTATTTCATTCTACCATGGCTCTACTTCATTCTACCATAGCTCTACTTCATTCTACCATGGCTCTTCTTCATTCTACATGACTCTACTACACACTACCATGGCTCTACTTCATTCTACCATGGATCTACTTCATTCTTCCTTGGCTCTACTTCTTTCTACATGACTCTACTAGAGTCTACCATGGCTCTACTCCATTCTACCATGGCTCTACTATATTCTACCATTGCTCTACTTCGTTCTACCATGGATGTACTTCATTCTACCATGGCTCTACTTCATTCTACATGACTCTACTACACACCACCAAGGCTCTACTCCATTCTACCATGGCTCTACTTCATTCTACATGACTCTACTCCATTCTACCATGGCTCTACTTCATTCTACCATGGCTCTACTTCATTCTTCTATGGCTCTACTTCATTCTACCATAGCTCTACTTCATTCTACCATGGCTCTACTTCATTCTACATGACTCTACTACACACTGCCATGGCTCTACTCCATACTACCATGGCTCTACTATATTCTACCAATGCTCTACTTCATTCTACCATGGCTCTACTTCATTCTACCATGGCTGTACTTCATTACTCTACTTCATTCTACATGACTCTACAAAACATTACCATGGCTCTACTCCATTCTACTATGGCTCTACTATATTCTACCATGGCTCTACTTCATTCTACCATGGCTCTACTCCATTCTACCATGGCTCTACTATATTATACCATGGCTCTACTTCATTCTACCATTTCTCTACTTCATTCTACCATGGATCTACTTCATTCGACATCACTCTACTACACACTACAATGCCTCTACTCCATTCTACCATACTCTACTATATTCTACCATGGCTCTACTTCATTCTACCATGGCTCTACTTCATTCTACCATTGCTCTACTCCATTCTACCATGGCTCTACTATATTCTACCATGGCTCTACTTCATTCTACCATGGCTCTACTTCATTCTACAATGGCTCTTCTTCATTCTACATGACTCTACTACCCACTACCGTGGCTCTACTCCATTCTACCATAGCTCTACTATATTCTACCATGGCTCTTCTTCATTCTACCATGGCTCTACTTCATTCTACCATGGCTCTTCTTCATTCCACTATGGCTCTACTTCATTCGACATGACTCTACTAGACACTACCATGGCTCTACTCCATTCTACCATGGCTCTACTATATTCTACCATGGCTCTACTTCGTTCTACCAATGCTGTACTTCATTCTACCATTGCTCTACTTCATTCTACATGACTCTACGACACACTACCAAGGCTATAATCCATTCTAACATGGCTCTACTATATTCTACCATGGTCCTATTTCATTCTACCATGGCTCTACTTCATTCTACCATTGCTCTACTTCATTCTACCATGGCTCTCCTAAATTTAGGCACTTTTGTCAAATTTTAAGTACATAAGGATGCCTAAATTTAGGCAGCCATAATTTATAAGGTCTTAAGATTCAGCTAATCTTTAGCAGTGCCTGCCTAAATTTAGGCAGCCATGCTATGGAGGTAGTCTAAATGGTGCACATAAATATGCCCTGCCTAAATTTAGGCACCTATAGTGTAATTTGTGTCTGGATGTGCCTAAATTTAGGCGTCTCATCAATTTTGAAGCAAAATAATGCAAATCTACAGGCATTTATTGATAAAAGTTTGGATGATGTGCTGCCTAAATTTAGGCAGTGTGCTAAATATTTACAAGGTTTTTACTTAACTTTCTGCACTTTGCAAAGGATTTTGCACAAAATATCGAAAAGTGCGCAAAAGAGAATGGGACAGTACAAAAAATAATGTGTTCATGGTAGAATGAAGTAGAGCCATGGTAGAATATAGTAGAGCCATGGAAGAATGGAGTAGAGCCATGGTAGTGTGTAGTAGAGTCATGTAGAATGAAGTAGAGCGATGGTAGAATATAGTAAAGCGATGGTAGAATGCAGTAGAGCCATGATAGGGTGTAGTAGAGTCATGTAGAATGAAGTAGCGTTATGTAGAATGAAGTAGAGCAATGATAGAATGAAGTAGAGCCATGGTAGAATGAAGTAGAGCCATGGCAGAATATAGTAGAGCCATGGTAGAATGGAGTAGACCCATGGTAGTGTGTAGTAGAGTCATGCAGAATGGAGTAGAGTCATGTAGAATGAAGTACAGCCATGGTAGAATGAAGTAGAGCCATGGTAGAATGAAGTACAGCCATGGTAGAATATAGTAGAGCCATGGTAGAATGGAGTAGAGCCATGGTAGTGTGTAGTAGAGTCATGTAGAATGAAGTAGATCATTGGTAGAATGAAGTAGAGCCATGGTAGAATGAAGTAGATCCATGGTAGAAGACAGTAGAAGCATGGTAGAATGGAGTAGAGCCACGGTAGTGTGTAGTAGAGTCATGTAGAATGAAGTAGAGCCATGGTAGAATGAAGTAGAGCTATGGTAGAATGAAGTAGAGCCATGGTAGAATGAAATATAGTCATGGTGGAATTTAGTAGAGTCATGGTACAATGGAGTAGAGCCTTGGTAGTGTGTAGTAGAGTCATGTAGAATGAAGTAGAACCATGGTAGAATGTAGTACAGCCATGGTAGAACGAAGTAGAGCCATAGTAGAATATAGTAGAGCCATGGTAGAATGGAGTAGAGGCATGGTAGTGTCTAGTAGAATCATGTAGAATGAAGTAGAGCTAAGGTAGAATGAAGTAGAGCAATGGTAGTGTCTAGTAGAGTCATGCAGAATGAAGTAGAGCCATGGTAGAATGAAGAAGAGCTATGGTAGAATGAAGTAGAGCCACGATAGAATGTAATAGAACTATGGTAGAGTATAGTAGAACCATGGTAGAATGGAGTAGAGCCTTGGTAGTGTGCAGTAGAGTCATGTAGAATGAAGTAGAGCCATGGTGTAATGAAGTAGAGCCATGGTAGAATGAAGTAGAGCCATGGTAGAATATACTTGAGCTATGGTAGAATGGAGTAGAGCCACGGTAGTGGGTAGTAGAGTCATGTAGAATGAAGTGGAGCCATGGTAGAATGACGTAGAGCAATGGTAGAATGACGTAGAGCCATGGTAGAATATAGTAGAGCCACGATAGAATGGAGTAGAGCCATGGTAGTGTGTAGTAGAGTCATGGAGAATGAAGTAGAGCCATGGTAGAATGAAGTAGAGTCGTGTAAAATGAAATAGAGCCATGGTAGAATGAGGTAGATCCATGGTGGAATGAAGTAGAGCCATTGGAAAATATAGTAGAGCCATGGTAGAATGGAGTAGAGCCATTGTAGTGTGTAGTAGAGTCATGTAGAATGAAGTAGGGCCATGGTAGAATGGAGTAGAGCCATGTTAGTGTGTAGAAGAATCAAGTAGAATGAAGTAGAGCAATGGTAGAATGAAGTAGAGCGATGGTAGAATGAAGTAGAGCCATGGTAGAATATAGTAGAGCCATGGTAGAATGGAGTAGAGCCATGGTAGTGTGTAGTAGTCATGTAGAATGGAGTAGAGTCATGTAGAATGAAGTACAGCCATGGTAGAATGAAGTAGAGCCATGGTAGAATGAAGTAGAGCCATGGTAGAATATAGTAGAACCATGGTAGTATGGAGTAGAGCCATGGTAGTGTGTAGTAGAGTCATGTAGAATGATGTAGAGCCATTGTAGTGTGTAGTAGAGTCATGTAGAATGAAGTAGAGCCATGGTAGAATGAAGTAGCGCCATGGTAGAATGAAGTAGAGCCATGGTAGAACATAGTGGAGTCATGGTAGAATGGAGTAGAGCCATGGTAGTGTGCAGTAGAGTCATGTAGAATGAAGTAGAGCATTGGTAAAATGAAGGAGAGCCATGGTAGAATGAAGTAGAGCCATGGTAGAATATAGTAGAGGCATTGTGGAATGGAGTAGGGCCACGGTAGTGTGTAGTAGAGTCATGTAGAATGAAGTAGAGCCATGGTAGAATGAAATAGAGCATTGGTAGAATATAGTAGAGCCATGGTAGAATGGAGTAGAGCCTTGGTAGTGTGTAGTAGAGTCATGTAGAATGAAGTAGAGCCATGGTAGAATGAAGTACAGCCATGGTAGAACGAAGTAGAGCCATGGTAGAATATAGTAGAGCCATGGTAGAATGGAGTACAGCCATGGTAGTGTCTAGTAGGGTCATGTAGAATGAAGTAGAGCCATGGTAGAATGAAGTAGAGCCATGGTAGTGTGTAGTAGAGTCATGTAGAATGAAGTAGAGCAATGGTAGAATGAAGTAGAGCTATGGTACAATGAAGTAGAGCCATGGTAGAATGAAATAGAGCTATGGTAGAATATAGTAGAACAATGGTTGAATGGAGTAGAGCCTTGGTAGTGTGTAGTCGAGTCATGTAGAATGAAGTAGAGCCATGGTAGAATGAAGTAGAGCCATGGTAGAATGATGTAGAGCCATGGTAGAATATAGTAGAGCTATGATAGAATGGAGTAGAGCCACGGTAGTGGGTAGTAGAGTCATGTAGAATGAAGAAGAGCCATTGTAGAATGAAGTAGAGCCATGGTAGAATGAAGTAGAGCCATGGTAGAATATAGTAGAGCCATGGTATAATGGAGTAGAGCCATGGTAGTGTGTAGTAGAGTCATGGAAAATGAAATAGAGCCATGGTAGAATGAAGTAGAGCCATGGTAGAATGAAGTAGAGCCATGGTAGAATATATAGTAGAGCCAGGGTAGAATGGAGTAGAGCCATGGTAGTGTGTAGTAGAGCCATGCAGAATGAAGTAGAGCCATGGTAAAATATAGTAAAGCCATGGTAGAATGGAGTAGAGCCATGGTAGTGTGTAGTACAGTCATGTAGAATTGAAGTAGAGGAATGGTAGAATGAAGTAGAGCCATGGTAGAATGAAGTAGAGACATTGTAGAATATAGTAGAGCCATGATGGCTCAACTATATTCTACCATGTCTCTACTTCATTCTACCATGGCTCTACTTCATTCTACCATGGCTCTACTTCATTCTACCTTGGCTCTACTTCATTCTACATGGTTCTACTAGAGTCTACCATGGCTCTACTCCATTCTACCATGGCTCTACTATATTCTACCATGGCTCTACTTCGTTCTACCATGGATGTACTTCATTCTACCTTGGCTCTACTTCATTCTACATGGCTCTACTAGAGTCTACCATGGCTCTACTCCATTCTACCATCGCTCTACTATATTCTACCATGGCTCTACTACGTTCTACCATGGATGTACTTCATTCTACATGACTCTACTTCATTCTACATGACTCTACTACACACTACCATGGCTCTACTCCATTCTACCATGTCTCTACTATATTCTACCATGGCTCTACTTCATTCAACCATGGTTCTACTTCATTCTACCATTACTCTACTTCATTCGACATGACTCTACCACACACTACCATGGCTCTACTCCATTCTACCATGGCTCTACTATATTCTACCATGGCTCTACTTCATACTACCATGGCTCTACTTCATTCTACCATGGCTCTACTTCATTCTACATGACTCTACTACACACTTCCATTGCTCTACTCCATTCTACCATGGCTCTACAATATTCTACAATGGCTCTACTTCTCATGACTCTACTACATACTTCCATTGCTCTACTCCATTCTACCATAGCTCTACTATATTCTACCATGGCTCTACTTCATTCTACCATGGCTCTACTTCATTCTACCATGGCTCTACTTCATTCTACATGACTCTACTACACACTAACAAGGCTCTACTCCATTATACCATGGTTCTACTATATTCTACCAAAGCTCTATTTCATTCTACCATGGCTCTACTTCATTCTACCATAGCTCTACTTCATTCTACAAAGGCTCTACTTCATTCTACATGACTCTACTACACACTACCATGGCTCTACTTCATTCTTCCATCGCTCTACTTCATTCTACCATGGCTCTTCTTCATTCCACCATGGCTCTACTTCATTCGACATGACTCTACTAGACACTACCATGGCTCTACTCCATTCTACCATGGCTCTACTATATTCTACCATGGCTCTACTTCGTTCTACCAATGCTGTACTTCATTCTACCATGGCTCTCCTTCATTCGACATGACTCTACTACACACTACCAAGGCTATACTCCATTCTAACATGGCTCTACTATATTCTACCATGGTCCTATTTCATTCTACCATGGCTCTACTTCATTCTACCATAGCTCTACTTCATTCTACCATCGCTCTACTTCATTCTACATGACTCTACTACACACTACCGTGGCTCTACTCCATTCTACCATACCTCTACTATATTCTTTCATGGCTCTACTTCATTCTACCATGGCTCTACTTCATTCTACCAATGCTCTACTTCATTCTACATGACTCTACTACACACTACATTGGCTCTACTCCATTCTATCATGGCTCAACTATATTCTACCATGGCTCTACTTCATTCTACCATGGCTCTACTTCATTCTACCATGGCTCTACTTCATTCTACATTACTCTACTACACACTACAATGGCTCTACTCCATTCTACCATTGCTCTAGTATATTCTTCCATGGCTCTACTTCATTCTACATGACTCTACTACACACTACCATGGCTCTACTCCATTCTACCATGGTCTACTATATTCTACCATGGATATTCTTCATTCTACATGACTTTACTACACACTACCGTGGTTCTACTCCATTCTACCATGGCTCTACTCTATTCTACCATGGCTCTACTTCATTCTACCATGGCTCTACTTCATTCTACCATGGCTGTACTTCATTCTACATGACTGTACTTCATTCTACATGACTCTACTACACACTACCGTGGCTCTACTCCATTCTACCATGGCTCTACTATATTCTACCATGGCTCTACTTCATTCTACCAAGGCTCTACTTCATTCTACCATGGCTCAACTTCATTCTACATGACTCTACTCCACACTACCATGGCTCTACTCCATTCTACCATGGCTCTACTATATTCTACCATGGCTCTACTTCATTCTACCATGGCTCTACTTCATTCTACCATGGCTCTACTTCATTCTACCATGGCTCTACTTCATTCTACATGATTCTACTACACACTACCATGGCTCTACTCCAATCTACAATGTCTCTACTATATTCTACCATGGCTCTACTTCATTCTACATGACTCTACTTCATTCTACATGACTCTACTACACACTACCATGGCTCTACTATATTCTACCATGACTCTACTTCATTCTACAATGGCTCTACTTCATTCTACCATGGCTCTACTTCATTCTACATGACTCTACTACACACTACCATGGCTCTACTCCATTCTACCATGACTCTACTATATTCTACCATGGCTCTACTTGGTTCGGCCATGGCTCTACTTCATTCTACCATGGCTCTACTTGGTTCGGCCATGGCTCTACTTCATTCTACCATGGCTCTACTTCATTCTACATAACTCTACTTCATTCTACATGACTCTACTTCATTCTACATGACTCTACTTCATTCTACATGACTCTACTACACACATGCATGGCTCTACTCCATTCTAGCATGGCTCTACTATATTCTACCATGGCTCAACTTCATTCTACCATGGCTCAACTTCATTCTACCATGGCTCTACTTCATGCTACCATGGCTCTGCTTCATTCTACATGACTCTACTACACACTACCATGGCTCTACTCCATTCTCCCATGGTTCTACTATATCCTACAATGGCTCTACTTCATTCTACCATGGCTCTACTTCATTCTACCATGGCTCTACTTCATTCTACCATGGCTCTACTCCATTCTACACGACTCTACTATATTCTACCATGCCTCTAATCCATTCTACCATGGCTCTACTTCATTCTACCATGACTGTGCTTCATTCTACCATGGCTCTACTTCATTCTACATGACTTTACTACACACTACCATGACTCTGCTTCATTCTACAATGTCTCTACTATATTCTACCATGGCTCTACTTCATTCTACCATGGCTCTACTTCATTCTACCATGGCTCTACTTCATTCTACATGACTCTACTTCATTCTACATGACTCTACTACACACTACCATGGCTCTACTATATTCTACCATGACTCTACTTCATTCTACAATGGCTCTACTTCATTCTACCATGGCTCTACTTCATTCTACATGACTCTACTACACACTACCGTGGTTCTACTCCATTCTACCATGACTCTACTATATTCTACCATGGCTCTACTTGATTCGGCCATGGCTCTACTTCATTCTACCATGGCTCTACTTCATTCTACATAACTCTACTTCATTCTACATGACTCTACTTCATTCTACATGTCTCTACTTCATTATACATGACTCTACTACACTCATGCATGGCTCTACTCCATTCTAGCATGGCTCTACTATATTCTACCATGGCTCAACTTCATTCTATCATGGCTCTACTTCATGCTACCATGGCTCTACTTTATACTACATGACTCTACTACACGCTACCATGGCTCTACTCCATTCTACCATGGTTCTACTATATCCTACAATGGCTCTACTTCATTCTACCATGGCTCTACTTCATTCTATATGACTCTCCTACACCCTACCATGGCTCTACTCCATTCTACCATGTCTCTACTATATTTTACCATGGCTCTACTTCATTCTACCATGGCTCTAATTCATTCTACCATGGCTCTACTTCATTCTACAATGGCTCTACTCCATTCTACCATGGCTCTACTTCATTCTACCATGGCTCTACTTCATTCTACCATGGCTCTACTTCATTCTACCATGGCTCTACTTCATTCTACATGACTCTACTCCATTCTACCATGGCTCTACTTCATTCTACCATGGCTCTACTTCATTCTACCATGGCTCTACTTCATTCTACCATGGCTCTCCTTCATTCTACCATAGCTCTACTTCATTCTACCATGGCTCTACTTCATTCTACATGACTCTACTACACACTACCATGGCTCTACTTCATTCTACCATCGCTCTACTTCATTCTACCATGGCTCTTCTTCATTCCACCATGGCTCTACTTCATTCGACATGACTCTACTAGACACTACCATGGCTCTACTCCATTCTACCATGGCTCTACTATATTCTTCAATGGCTCTACTTCGTTCTACCAATGCTGTACTTCATTCTACCATGGCTCTACTTCATTCGACATGACTCTACTACACACTACCAAGGCTATACTCCATTCTAACATGGCTCTACTATATTCTACCATGGTCCTATTTCATTCTACCATAGCTCTACTTCATTCTACCATAGCTCTACTTCATTCTACCATCGCTCTACTTCATTCTACATGACTCTACTACACACTACCGTGGCTCAACTCCATTCTACCATGGCTCTACTATATTCTACCATGGCTCTACTTCATTCTACCAAGGCTCTACTTCATTCTACCATGGCTCTACTTCATTCTACCATGGCTCTACTTCATTCTACATGACTCTAATAGACACTACATTGGCTCTACTCCATTCTATCATGGCTCAACTATATTCTACCATGGCTCTACTTCATTCTACCATGGCTCTACTTCATTCTACCATGGCACTACTTCATTCTACATGACTCTACTACACACTACCATGGCTCTACTCCATTCTACCATTGTCTAATATATTCTACCATGGATATTCTTCATTCTACAAATGACTTTACTAAACACTACTGTGGTTCTACTCCATTCTACCATGGCTCTACTATATTCTACCATGGCTCTACTTCATTCTACCATGGCTCTACTTCATTATACCATGGCTCTACTTCATTCTACATGACTCTACTTCATTCTACATGACTCTACTACACACTACCGTGGCTCTACTCCATTTTACCATGGCTCTACTATATTCTACCATGGCTCTACTTTATTCTACCAAGGCTCTACTTCATTCTACCATGGCTCTACTTCATTCTTCATGACTCTACTCCACACTACCATGGCTCTACTCCATTCTACCATGGCTCTACTATATTCTACCATGGCTCTACTTCATTCTACCATGGCTCTACTTCATTCTACCATGTCTCTACTTCATTCTACCATGGCTCTACTTCATTCTACATGACTCTACTACACACTACCATGGCTCTACTCAATTTTACAATGTCTCTACTATATTCTACCATGGCTCTACTTCATTCTACCATGGCTCTACTTCATTCTACCATGGCTCTCCTTCTTTCTACATGACTCTACTTCATTCTACATGACTCTGCTACACACTACCATGGCTCTACTATATTCTACCATGACTCTACTTCATTCTACAATGGCTCTACTTCATTCTACCATGGCTCTACTTCATTCTACATGACTCTACTACACACTACCATGGCTCTACTCCATTCTACCCTGACTCTACTATATTCTACTATGGCTCTACGTGATTCGGCCATGGCTCTACTTCATTCTTAGAGCTATGGTAGAATGAAGTAGAGTCATGGTAGAATGAAGTAGAGCCATGGTAGAATATACTAGAGTCATGGTAGAATGGAGTAGAACCATGGTAGTGTGTAGTAGAGTCGTGTAAAATGAAATAGAGCCATGGTAGAATGAGGTAGATCCATGGTAGAATGAAGTAGAGCCATTGGAGAATATAGTAGAGCCATGGTAGAATGGAGTAGAGCCATGGTAGTGTGTATTAGAGTCTTGTAGAATGAAGTAGAGCCATGGCAGAATGTAGTAGAGCCATGGTAGAATGGAGTAGAGCCATGGTAGTGTGTAGAAGAATCAAGTAGAATGAAGTAGAGCAATGGTAGAATGAAGTAGAGCGATGGTAGAATGAAGTAGAGCCATGGTAGAATATAGTAGAGCCATGGTAGAATGGAGTAGAGCCATGGTAGTGTGTAGTAGTCATGTAGAATGGAGTAGAGTCATGTAGAATGAAGTACAGCCATGGTAGAATGAAGTAGAGCCATGGTAGAATGAAGTAGAGCCATGGTAGAATATAGTAGAACCATGGTAGTATGGAGTAGAGCCATGGTAGTGTGTAGTAGAGTCATGTAGAATGATGTAGAGCCATTGTAGTGTGTAGTAGAGTCATGTAGAATGAAGTAGAGTCATGGTAGAATGAAGTAGCGCCAAGGTAGAATGAAGTAGAGCCATGGTAGAACATAGTGGAGTCATGGTAGAATGGAGTAGAGCCAAGATAGTGTGCAGTAGAGTCATGTAGAATGAAGTAGAGCATTGGTAAAATGAAGGAGAGCCATGGTAGAATGAAGTAGAGCCATGATAGAATATAGTAGAGGCATTGTGGAATGGAGTAGGGCCACGGTAGTGTGTAGTAGAGTCATGTAGAATGAAGTAGAGCCATGGTAAAATGAAATAGAGCATTGGTAGAATATAGTAGAGCCATGGTAGAATGGAGTACAGCCTTGGTAGTGTGTAGTAGAGTCATGTAGAATGAAGTAGAGCCATGGTAGAATGAAGTACAGCCATGGTAGAACGAAGTAGAGCCATGGTAGAATATAGTAGAGCCATGGTAGAATGGAGTACAGCCATGGTAGTGTCTAGTAGGGTCATGTAGAATGAAGTAGAGCCATGGTAGAATGAAGTAGAGCCATGGTAGTGTGTAGTAGAGTCATGTAGAATGAAGTAGAGCAATGGTAGAATGAAGTAGAGCTATGGTACAATGAAGTAGAGCCATGGTAGAATGAAATAGAGCTATGGTAGAATATAGTAGAACAATGGTTGAATGGAGTAGAGCCTTGGTAGTGTGTAGTCGAGTCATGTAGAATGAAGTAGAGCCATGGTAGAATGAAGTAGAGCCATGGTAGAATGATGTAGAGCCATGGTAGAATATAGTAGAGCTATGATAGAATGGAGTAGAGCCACGGTAGTGGGTAGTAGAGTCATGTAGAATGAAGAAGAGCCATTGTAGAATGAAGTAGAGCCATGGTAGAATGAAGTAGAGCCATGGTAGAATATAGTAGAGCCATGGTATAATGGAGTAGAGCCATGGTAGTGTGTAGTAGAGTCATGGAAAATGAAATAGAGCCATGGTAGAATGAAGTAGAGCCATGGTAGAATGAAGTAGAGCCATGGTAGAATATATAGTAGAGCCAGGGTAGAATGGAGTAGAGCCATGGTAGTGTGTAGTAGAGCCATGCAGAATGAAGTAGAGCCATGGTAGAATATAGTAAAGCCATGGTAGAATGGAGTAGAGCCATGGTAGTGTGTAGTACAGTCATGCATGTAGAATGAAGTAGAGGAATGGTAGAATGAAGTAGAGCCATGGTAGAATGAAGTAGAGACATTGTAGAATATAGTAGAGCCATGATGGCTCTACTATATTCTACCATGTCTCTACTTCATTCTACCATGGCTCTACTTCATTCTACCTTGGCTCTACTTCATTCTACATGGTTCTACTAGAGTCTACCATGGCTCTACTCCATTCTACCATGGCTCTACTATATTCTACCATGGCTCTACTTCGTTCTACCATGGATGTACTTCATTCTACCTTGGCTCTACTTCATTCTACATGGCTCTACTAGAGTCTACCATGGCTCTACTCCATTCTACCATGGCTCTACTATATTCTACCATGGCTCTACTACGTTCTACCATGGATGTACTTCATTCTACATGACTCTACTTCATTCTACATGACTCTACTACACACTACCATGGCTCTACTCCATTCTACCATGTCTCTACTATATTCTACCATGGCTCTACTTCATTCAACCATGGTTCTACTTCATTCTACCATTGCTCTACTTCATTCGACATGACTCTACTACACACTACCATGGCTCTACTCCATTCTACCATGGCTCTACTATATTCTACCATGGCTCTACTTCATACTACCATGGCTCTACTTCATTCTACCATGGCTCTACTTCATTCTACATGACTCTACTACACACTTCCATTGCTCTACTCCATTCTACCATAGCTCTACTAAATTCTACCATGGCTCTACTTCATTCTGCCATGGCTCTACTTCATTCTACCATGGCTCTACTTCATTCTACATGACTCTACTACACACTACCAAGGCTCTACTCCATTATACCATGGTTCTACTATATTCTACCAAAGCTCTATTTCATTCTACCATGGCTCTACTTCATTCTACCATAGCTCTACTTCATTCTACCAAGGCTCTACTTCATTCTACATGACTCTACTACACACTACCATGGCTCTACTTCATTCTACCATCGCTCTACTTCATTCTACCATGGCTCTTCTTCATTCCACCATGGCTCTACTTCATTCGACATGACTCTACTAGACACTACCATGGCTCTACTCCATTCTACCATGGCTCTACTATATTCTACCATGGCTCTACTTCGTTCTACCAATGCTGTGCTTCATTCTACCATGGCTCTACTTCATTCGACATGACTCTACTACACACTACCAAGGCTATACTCCATTCTAACATGGCTCTACTATATTCTACCATGGTCCTATTTCATTCTACCATTGCTCTACTTCATTCTACCATAGCTCTACTTCATTCTACCATCGCTCTACTTCATTCTACATGACTCTACTACACACTACCGTGGCTCTACTCCATTCTACCATACCTCTACTATATTCTTTCATGGCTCTACTACATTCTACCATGGCTCTACTTCATTCTACCAATGCTCTACTTCATTCTACATGACTCTACTACACACTACATTGGCTCTACTCCATTCTATCATGGCTCAACTATATTCAACCCTGGCTCTACTTCATTCTACCATGGCTCTACTTCATTCTACCATGGCTCTACTTCATTCTACATGACTCTACTACACACTACAATGGCTCTACTCCATTCTACCATTGCTCTAGTATATTCTTCCATGGCTCTACTTCATTCTACATGACTCTACTACACACTACCATGGCTCTACTCCATTGTACCATGGTCTACTATATTCTACCATGGATATTCTTCATTCTACATGACTTTACTACACACTACCGTGGTTCTACTCCATTCTACCATGGCTCTACTCTATTCTACCATGGCTCTACTTCATTCTACCATGGCTCTACTTCATTCTACCATGGCTGTACTTCATTCTACATGACTCTACTTCATTCTACATGACTCTACTACACACTACCGTGGCTCTACTCCATTCTACCATGGCTCTACTATATTCTACCATGGCTCTACTTCATTCTACCAAGGCTCTACTTCATTCTACCATGACTCTACTTCATTCTACATGACTCTACTCCACACTACCATGGCTCTACTCCATTCTACCATGGCTCTACTATATTCTACCATGGCTCTACTTCATTCTACCATGGCTCTACTTCATTCTACCATGGCTCTACTTCATTCTACCATGGCTCTACTTCATTCTACATGATTCTACTACACACTACCATGGCTCTACTCCAATCTACAATGTCTCTACTATATTCTACCATGGCTCTACTTCATTCTTCCATGGCTCTACTTCATTCTACCATGGCTCTCCTTCATTCTACATGACTCTACTTCATTCTACATGACTCTACTACACACTACCATGGCTCTACTATATTCTACCATGACTCTACTTCATTCTACAATGGCTCTACTTCATTCTACCATGGCTCTACTTCATTCTACATGACTCTACTACACACTACCGTGGTTCTACTCCATTCTACCATGACTCTACTATATTCTACCATGGCTCTACTTGATTCGGCCATGGCTCTACTTCATTCTACCATGGCTCTACTTCATTCTACATAACTCTACTTCATTCTACATGACTCTACTTCATTCTACATGACTCTACTTCATTCTACATGACTCTACTACACACATGCATGGCTCTACTCCATTCTAGCATGGCTCTACTATATTCTACCATGGCTCAACTTCATTCTACCATGGCTCAACTTCATTCTACCATGGCTCTACTTCATGCTACCATGGCTCTGCTTCATTCTACATGACTCTACTACACACTACCATGGCTCTACTCCATTCTCCCATGGTTCTACTATATCCTACAATGGCTCTACTTCATTCTACCATGGCTCTACTTCATTCTACCATGGCTCTACTTCATTCTACCATGGCTCTACTCCATTCTACACGACTCTACTATATTCTACCATGCCTCTAATCCATTCTACCATGGCTCTACTTCATTCTACCATGACTGTGCTTCATTCTACCATGGCTCTACTTCATTCTACATGACTTTACTACACACTACCATGACTCTACTTCATTCTACAATGTCTCTACTATATTCTACCATGGCTCTACTTCATTCTACCATGGCTCTACTTCATTCTACCATGGCTCTACTTCATTCTACATGACTCTACTTCATTCTACATGACTCTACTACACACTACCATGGCTCTACTATATTCTACCATGACTCTACTTCATTCTACAATGGCTCTACTTCATTCTACCATGGCTCTACTTCATTCTACATGACTCTACTACACACTACCGTGGTTCTACTCCATTCTACCATGACACTACTATATTCTACCATGGCTCTACTTGATTCGGCCATGGCTCTACTTCATTCTACCATGGCTCTACTTCATTCTACATAACTCTACTTCATTCTACATGACTCTACTTCATTCTACATGACTCTACTTCATTATACATGACTCTACTACACTCATGCATGGCTCTACTCCATTCTAGCATGGCTCTACTATATTCTACCATGGCTCAACTTCATTCTATCATGGCTCTACTTCATGCTACCATGGCTCTACTTTATTCTACATGACTCTACTACACGCTACCATGGCTCTACTCCATTCTACCATGGTTCTACTATATCCTACAATGGCTCTACTTCATTCTACCATGGCTCTACTTCATTCTATATGACTCTCCTACACCCTACCATGGCTCTACTCCATTCTACCATGGCTCTACTATATTTTACCATGGCTCTGCTTCATTCTACCATGGCTCTACTTCATTCTACCATGGCTCTACTTCATTCTACATGACTCTACTCCATTCTACCATGGTTCTACTTCATTCTACCATGGCTCTACTTCATTCTACCATGGCTCTACTTCATTCTACCATGGCTCTCCTTCATTCTACCATAGCTCTACTTCATTCTACCATGGCTCTACTTCATTCTACATGACTCTACTACACACTACCATGGCTCTACTTCATTCTACCATCGCTCTACTTCATTCTACCATGGCTCTTCTTCATTCCACCATGGCTCTACTTCATTCGACATGACTCTACTAGACACTACCATGGCTTTACTCCATTCTACCATGGCTCTACTATATTCTACAATGGCTCTACTTCGTTCTACCAATGCTGTACTTCATTCTACCATGACTCTACTTCATTCGACATGACTCTACTACACACTACCAAGGCTATACTCCATTCTAACATGGCTCTACTATATTCTACCATGGTCCTATTTCATTCTACCATGGCTCTACTTCATTCTACCATAGCTCTACTTCATTCTACCATCGCTCTACTTCATTCTACATGACTCTACTACACACTACCGTGGCTCTACTCCATTCTACCATGCCTCTACTATATTCTTTCATGGCTCTACTTCATTCTACCATGGCTCTACTTCATTCTACCAATGCTCTACTTCATTCTACATGACTCTACTACACACTACATTGGCTCTACTCCATTCTATCAATGCTCAACTATATTCTACCATGGCTCTACTTCATTCTACCATGGCTCTACTTCATTCTACCATGGCTCTACTTCATTCTACATGACTCTACTCCATTCTAAACAACTCTACTATATTCTACCATGCCTCTAATCCATTCTGCCATGGCTCTACTTCATTCTGCCATGGCTCTACTTCATTCTACAATGGCTCTACTTCATTCTACATGACTCTACTACACACTACCATGGCTCTACTCCATTCTACCATTGTCTACTATATTCTACCATGGATATTCTTCATTCTACATGACTTTACTACACACTACCGTGGTTCTACTCCATTCTACCATGGCTCTACTATATTCTACCATGGCTCTACTTCATTCTACCATGGCTCTACTTCATTCTACCGTGGCTGTACTTCATTCTACATGACTCTACTTCATTCTACATGACTCTACTACACACTACCGTGGCTCTACTCCATTCTCCCATGGCTCTACTGTATTCTACCATGGCTCTACTTCATTCTACCAAGGCTCTACTTCATTCTACCATGGCTCTACTTCATTCTTCATGACTCTACTCCACACTACCATGGCTCTACTCCATTCTACCATCGCTCTACTTCATTCTACCATGGCTCTCCTTCATTCTACATGACTCTACTTCATTCTACATGACTCTACTACACACTACCATGGTTCTACTATATTCTACCATGACTCTACTTCATTCTACAATGGCTCTACTTCATTCTACCATGGCTCTACTTCATTCTACATGACTCTACTACACACTACCATGGCTCTACTCCATTCTACCATGACTCTACTATATTCTACCATGGCTCTACTTGATTCGGCCATGGCTCTACTTCATTCTACCATGGCTCTACTTCATTCTACATAACTCTACTTCATTCTACATGACTCTACTTCATTCTACATGACTCTACTTCATTCTACATGACTCTACTACACACATGCATGGCTCTACTCCATTCTAGCATGGCTCTACTATATTCTACCATGGCTCAACTTCATTCTACCATGGCTCAACTTCATTCTACCATGGCTCTACTTCATGCTACCATGGATCTGCTTCATTCTACATGACTCTACTACACACTACCATGGCTCTACTCCATTCTACCATGGTTCTACTATATCCTACAATGGCTCTACTTCATTCTAGCATGGCTCTACTTCATTCTACCATGGCTCTACTTCATTCTACCATGGCTCTACTCCATTCTACACGACTCTACTATATTCTACCATGCCTCTAATCCATTCTACCATGGCTCTACTTCATTCTACCATGACTGTGCTTCATTCTACCATGGCTCTACTTCATTCTACATGACTTTACTACACACTACCATGACTCTACTTCATTCTACAATGTCTCTACTATATTCTACCATGGCTCTACTTCATTCTACCATGGCTCTACTTCATTCTACCATGGCTCTACTTCATTCTACATGACTCTACTTCATTCTACATGACTCTACTACACACTACCATGGCTTTACTATATTCTACCATGACTCTACTTCATTCTACAATGGCTCTACTTCATTCTACCATGGCTCTACTTCATTCTACATGACTTTACTACACACTACCGTGGTTCTACTCCATTCTACCATGACTCTACTATATTCTACCATGGCTCTACTTGATTCGGCCATGGCTCTACTTCATTCTACCATGGCTCTACTTCATTCTACATAACTCTACTTCATTCTACATGACTCTACTTCATTCTACATGACTCTACTTCATTATACATGGCTCTACTACACTCATGCATGGCTCTACTCCATTCTAGCATGGCTCTACTATATTCTACCATGGCTCAACTTCATTCTGTCATGGCTCTACTTCATGCTACCATGGCTCTACTTTATTCTACATGACTCTACTACACGCTACCATGGCTCTACTCCATTCTACCATGGTTCTACTATATCCTACAATGGCTCTACTTCATTCTACCATGGCTCTACTTCATTCTATATGACTCTCCTACACCCTACCATGGCTCTACTCCATTCTACCTTGGCTCTACTATATTTTACCATGGCTCTACTTCATTCTACCATGGCTCTACTTCATTCTACCATGGCTCTACTTCATTCTACCATGGCTCTACTCCATTCTACCATGGCTCTACTTCATTCTACCATGGCTCTACTTCATTCTACCATGGCTCTACTTCATTCTACCATGGCTCTACTTCATTCTACATGACTCTACTCCATTCTACCATGGTTCTACTTCATTCTACCATGGCTCTACTTCATTCTACCATGGCTCTACTTCATTCTACCATGGCTCTCCTTCATTCTACCATAGGTCTACTTCATTCTACCATGGCTCTACTTCATTCTACATGACTCTACTACACACTACCATGTCTCTACTTCATTCTACCATCGCTCTACTTCATTCTACCATGGCTCTTCTTCATTCCACCATGGCTCTACTTCATTCGACATGACTCTACTAGACACTATCATGGCTCTACTCCATTCTACCATGGCTCTACTATATTCTACAATGGCTCTACTTCGTTCTACCAATGCTGTACTTCATTCTACCATGGCTCTACTTCATTCGACATGACTATACTACACACTACCAAGGCTATACTCCATTCAAACATGGCTCTACTATATTCTACCATGGTCCTATTTCATTCTACCATGGCTCTACTTCATTCTACCATAGCTCTACTTCATTCTACCATCGCTCTACTTCATTCTACATGACTCTACTACACACTACCGTGGCTCTACTCCATTCTACCATGCCTCTACTATATTCTTTCATGGCTCTACTTCATTCTACCATGGCTCTACTTCATTCTACCAATGCTCTACTTCATTCTACATGACTCTACTACACACTACATTGGCTCTACTCCATTCTATCATGGCTCAACTATATTCTACCATGGCTCTACTTCATTCTACCATGGCTCTACTTCATTCTACCATGGCTCTACTTCATTCTACATGACTCTACTACACACTACAATGGCTCTACTCCATTCTACCATGGCTCTAGTATATTCTTCCATGTCTCTACTTCATTCTACCATGGCTCTACTTCATTCTACCATGGCTCTACTTCATTCTACATGACTCTACTACACACTACCATGGCTCTACTCCATTCTACCATTGTCTACTATATTCTACCATGGATATTCTTCATTCTACATGACTTTACTACACACTACCGTGGTTCTACTCCATTCTACCATGGCTCTACTATATTCTACCATGGCTCTACTTCATTCTACCATGGCTCTACTTCATTCTACCATGGCTGTACTTCATTCTACATGACTCTACTTCATTCTACATGACTCTACTACACACTACCGTGGCTCTACTCCATTCTACCATGGCTCTACTGTATTCTACCATGGCTCTACTTCATTCTACCAAGGCTCTACTTCATTCTACCGTGGCTCTACTTCATTCTTCATGACTCTACTCCACACTACCATGGCTCTACTCCATTCTACCATGGCTCTACTATATTCTACCATGGCTCTACTTCATTCTACCATGGCTCTACTTCATTCCACCATGGCTCTACTTCATTCTACCATGGCTCTACTTCATTCTACATGACTCTACTACCCACTACCATGGCTCTACTCCATTTTACAATGTCTCTACTATATTCTACCATGGCTCTACTTCATTCTACCATGGCTCTACTTCATTCTACCAAGGCTCTCCTTCTTTCTACATGACTCTACTTCATTCTACATGACTCTACTACACACTACCATGGCTCTACTATATTCTACCATGACTCTACTTCATTCTACAATGGCTCTACTTCATTCTACCATGACTCTACGTCATTCTACATGACTCTACTACACACTACCATGGCTCTACTCCATTCTACCATGACTCTACTATATTCTACCATGGCTCTACTTGATTCGGCCATGGCTCTACTTCATTCTTCCATGGCTCTACTTCATTCTACATAACTCTACTTCATTCTACATGACTCTACTTCATTCTACATGACTCTACTTCATTCTACATGACTCTACTACACACATGCATGGCTCTACTCCATTCTAGCATGGCTATACTATATTCTACCATGGCTCAACTTCATTCTACCATGGCTCAACTTCATTCTACCATGGCTCTACTTCATGCTACCATGGATCTGCTTCATTCTACATGACTCTACTACACACTACCATGGCTCTACTCCATTCTCCCATGGTTCTACTATATCCTACAATGGCTCTACTTCATTCTACCATGGCTCTACTTCATTCTACCATGGCTCTACTTCATTCTACCATAGCTCTACTCCATTCTACACGACTCTACTATATTCTACTATGCCTCTAATTCATTCTACCATGGCTCTACTTCATTCTACCATGACTGTACTTCTTTCTACCATTGCTCTATTTCATTCTACATGACTTTACAACACACTACCATGACTCTACTTCATTCTACAATGTCTCTACTATATTCTACCATGGCTCTACTTCATTCTACCATGGCTCTACTTCATTCTACCATGGCTCTACTTCATTCTACATGACTCTACATCATTCTACATGACTCTACTACACACTACCATGGCTCTACTATATTCTACCATGACTCTACTTCATTCTACAATGGCTCTACTTCATTCTACCATGGCTCTACTTCATTCTACATGACTCTACTACACACTACCGTGGTTCTACTCCATTCTACCATGACTCTACTATATTCTACCATGGCTCTACTTGATTCGGCCATGGATCTACTTCATTCTACCATGGCTCTACTTCATTCTACATAACTCTACTTCATTCTACATGACTCTACTTCATTCTACATGACTCTACTTCATTATACATGACTCTACTACACTCATGCATGGCTCTCCTCCATTCTAGCATGGCTCTACTATATTCTACCATGGCTCAACTTCATTCTATCATGGCTCTACTTCATGCTACCATGGCTCTACTTCATTCTACATGACTCTACTACACACAACCATGGCTCTACTCCATTCTACCATGGTTCTACTATATCCTACAATGGCTCTACTTCATTCTACCATGGCTCTACTTCATTCTATATGACACTCCTACACCCAACCATGGCTCTACTCCATTCTACCATGGCTCTACTATATTTTACCATGGCTCTACTTCATTCTACCATGGCTCTACTTCATTCTACCATGGCTCTACTTCATTCTACCATGGCTCTACTCCATTCTACCATGGCTCTACTTCATTCTACTATGGCTCTACTTCATTCTACCATGGCTCTACTTCATTCTACCATGGCTCTACTTCATTCTACATGACTCTACTCCATTCTACCATGGCTCTACTTCATTCTACCTTGGCTCTACTTCATTCTACCATGGCTCTCCTTCATTCTACATGACTCTACTATATTCTACCATGCCTCTAATCGATTCTACCATGGCTCTACTTCATTCTACCATGGCTGTACTTCATTCTACCATGGCTCTACTTCATTCTACATAACTCTACTACACACTACCATAGCTCTACTCGATTCTACCATTGCTCTACTATATTCTACAATAGCTCTATTTCATTCTACCATGGCTCTACTTCATTCTACCATACCTCTACTTCATTCTACCATGGCTCTACTTCATTCTACATGACTCTACTACACACTACCATGGCTCTACTTCATTCTACCATGGCTCTACTTCATTCTACCATGGCTCTTCTTCATTCCTCCATGGCTCTACTTCATTCGACATGACTCTACTAGACACTACCATGGCTCTACTCCATTCAACCATGGCTCTACTATATTCTACCATGGCTCTACTTGATTCTACCAATGCTGTACTTCATTCTACCATGGCTCTACTTCATTCTACATGACTCTACCACACACTACCAAGGCTATACTCCATTCTAACATGGATCTACTATATTCTACCATGGTCCTATTTCATTCTACCATGGCTCTACTTCATTCTACCATAGCTCTACTTCATTCTACCATGGATCTACTTCATTCTACATGACTCTACTACACACAACCGTGGCTCTACTCCATTCTACCATGCCTCTACTATATTCTTCCATGGCTCTAATGCATTCTACCATGGCTCTACTTCATTCTACCAATGCTCTACTTCATTCTACATGACTCTACTACACACTACCATGGCTCTACTCCATTCTATCATGGCTCCACTATATTCTACCATGGCTCTACATCATTCTACCATGGCTCCACTTCATTCTACCATGGCTCTACTTCATTCTACATGACTCTACTACACACTACAATGGTTCTACTCCATTCTACCATGGCTCTAGTATATTCTTCCATGGCTCTACTTTATTCCACCATTGCTCTACTTCATTCAACCATGTCTCTACTTCATTCTACCATGGCTCTACTTCATTCTACCATGGCTCTACTTCATTCTACCATGGCTCTACTTCATTCTACATGACTCTACTACACACTACCAAGGCTCTACTCCATTCTACCATGGTTCTACTATATTCTACCATGGCTCTACTTCATTCTACCATGGCTCTACTTCATTCTACCATGGCTCTACTTCATTCTACCATGGCTCTACTCCATTCTACACGACTCTACTATATTCTACCATGCCTCTAATCCATTCTACCATGGCTCTACTTCATTCTGCCATGGCTGTACTTCATTCTACCATGGCTCTACTTCATTCTACATGACTTTACTACACACTACCATGACTCTACTTCATTCTACAATGTCTCTACTATATTCTATCATAGCTCTACTTCATTCTACCATGGCTCTACTTCATTCTACCATGGCTCTACTTCATTCTACATGACTCTACTTCAATCTACATGACTCTACTACACACTACCATGGCTCTACTATATTCTACCATGACTCTACTTCATTCTACAATGGCTCTATTTCATTCTACCATGGCTCTACTTCATTCTACATGACTCTACTACACACTACCATGGTTCTACTCCATTCTACCATGACTCTACTATGTTCTACCATGGCTCTACTTGATTCGGCCATGGCTCTACTTCATTCTACCATGGCTCTACTTCACTCTACAAAACTCTACTTCATTCTACATGACTCTACTTCATTCTACATGACTCTACTTCATTATACATGACTCTACTACACACATGCATGGGTCTCCTCCATTCTAGCATGGCTCTACTATATTCTACCATGGCTCAACTTCATTCTATCATGGCTCTACTTCATGCTACCATGGCTCTACTTCATTCTACATGACTCTACTACACACTACCATGGCTCTACTCCATTCTACCATGGTTCTACTATATCCTACAATGGCTCTACTTCATTCTACCATGGATCTACTTCATTCTATATGACTCTCCTACACCCTATCATGGCTCTACTCCATTCTACCACGGCTCTACTATATTTACCATGGCTCTACTTCATTCTACCATGGCTCTACTTCATTCTACCATTGCTCTACTTCATTCTACATGACTCTACTCCATTCTACATGACTCTACTACACACTACCATGGCTCTACTATATTCTACCATGACTCTACTTCATTGTACAATGGCTCTACTTCATTATACCATGGCTCTACTTCATTCTACATGACTCTACTACACACTACCATGGTTCTACTCCATTCTACCATGACTCTACTATATTCTACCATGGCTCTACTTGATTCGGCCATGGCTCTACTTCATTCTACATGACTCTACTCCATTCTACCATGGCTCTATACTTCATTCTACCATGGCTCTACTTCATTCTACCATGGCTCTCCTTCATTCTACATGACTCTACTATATCCTACCATGCATCTAATCGATTCTACCATGGCTCTACTTCATTCTACCATGGCTGTACTTCATTCTACCATGGCTCTACTTCATTCTACATAACTCTACTACACACTACCATGGCTCTACTCGATTCTACAATGTCTATACTATATTCTACCATAGCTCTATTTCATTCTACCATGGCTCTACTTCATTCTACCATAGCTCTACTTCATTCTACCATGGCTCTACTTCATTCTACATGACTCTACTACACACTACCATGGCTCTACTTCATTCTACCATGGCTCTACTTCATTCTACCATGGCTCTTCTTCTTTCCACCATGGCTCTACTTCATTCGACATGACTCTACTAGACACTACCATGGCTCTACTCCATTCAACCATGGCTCTACTATATTCTACCATGGCTCTACTTCATTCTACCAATGCTGTACTTCATTCTACCATGGCTCTACTTCATTCTACATGACTCTACTACACACTACCAAGGCTATACTCCATTCTAACATGGATCTACTATATTCTGCCATGGTCCTATTTCATTCTACCATGGCTCTACTTCATTCTACCATAGCTCTACTTCATTCTACCATGGCTCTACTTCATTCTACATGACTCTACTACACACTACCGTGGCTCTACTCCATTCTATCATGCCTCTACTATATTCTTCCATGGCTCTTATGCATTCTACCATGGCTCTACTTCATTCTACCAATGCTCTACTTCATTCTACATGACTCTACTACACACTACCATGGCTCTACTCAATTCTATCATGGCTCCACTATATTCTACCATGGCTCTACTTCATTCTACCATGGCTCTACTTCATTCTACCATGGCTCTACTTCATTCTACATGACTCTACTACACACTACTATGGCTCTACTCCATTCTACCATGGCTCTAGTATATTCTTCCATGGCTCTACTTCATTCTACCATTGCTCTACTTCATTCTACCATGTCTCTACTTCATTCTAACATGGCTCTACCTCATTCTACCATGGCTCTACTTCATTCTACATGACTCTACTACACACTACCAAGGCTTTACTCCAGTCTACCATGGCTCTACTATATTCTACCATGGCTCTACTTCATTCTGCCATGGCTCTACTTCATTCTACCATGGCTCTACTTCATTCTACCATGGCTCTACTCCATTCTACACGACTCTACTATATTCTACCATGCCTCTAATCCATTCTACCATGGCTCTACTTCATTCTGCCATGGCTGTACTTCATTCTACCATGGCTCTACTTCATTCTACATGACTTTACTACACACTACCATGACTCTACTTCATTCTACAATGTCTCTACTATATTCTACCATGGCTCTACTTCATTCTACCATGGCTCTACTTCATTCTACCATTGCTCTACTTCATTCTACATGACTCTACTTCATTCTACATGACTCTACTTCATTCTACATGACTCTACTACACACTACCATGGTTCTACTCCATTCTACCATGACTCTACTATATTCTACCATGGCTCTACTTGATTCGGCCATGGCTCTACTTCATTCTACCACGGCTCTACTTCATTCTACATAACTCTACTTCATTCTACATGACTCTACTTCATTCTACATGACTCTACTTCATTATACATGACTCTACTACACTCATGCATGGCTCTCCTCCATTCTAGCATGGCTCTACTATATTCTACCATGGCTCAACTTCATTCTATCACGGCTCAACTTCATTCTACCATGGCTCTACTTCATTCTACATGACTCTACTACACACTACCATGGCTCTACTCCATTCTACCATGGTTCTACTATATCCTGCAATGGCTCTACTTCATTCTACCATGGCTCTACTTCATTCTATATGACTCTCCTACACCCTACCATGGCTCTACTCCATTCTACCATGGCTCTACTATATTTTACCATGGCTCAACTTCATTCTACCATGGCTCTACTTCATTCTACCATGGCTCTACTTCATTCTACCATGGCTCTACTCCATTCTACCATGGCTCTACTTCATTCTACCATGGCTCTACTTCATTCTACCATGGCTCTACTTCATTCTACCATGGCTCTACTTCATTCTACATGACTCTACTCCATTCTACCATGGCTCTACTTCATTCTACCATGGCTCTACTTCATTCTACCATGGCTCTCCTTCATTCTACATGACTCTACTATATTCTACCATGCCTCTAATCGATTCTAACATGGCTCTACTTCATTCTACCATGGCTGTACTTCATTCTACCATGGCTCTACTTCATTCTACATAACTCTACTACACACTACCATGGCTCTACTCGATTCTACCATGGCTCTACTATATTCTACATTAGCTCTATTTCATTCTACCATGGCTCTACTTCATTCTACCATACCTCTACTTCATTCTACCATGGCTCTACTTCATTCTACATGACTCTACTACACACTACCATGGCTCTACTTCATTCTACCATGGCTCTACTTCATTCTACCATGGCTCTTCTTCATTCCACCATGGCTGTACTTCATTCGACATGACTCTACTAGACACTACCATGGCTCTACTCCATTCAACCATGGCTCTACTATATTCTACCATGGCTCTACTATATTCTACCATGGCTCTACTTCATTCTACCAATGCTGTACTTCATTCTACCATGGCTCTACTTCATTCTACATGACTCTACTACACACTACCAAGGCTATACTCCATTCTAACATGGATCTACTATATTCTACCATGGTCCTATTTCATTCTACCATGGCTCTACTTCATTCTACCATAGCTCTACTTCATTCTACCATGGCTCTACTTCATTCTACATGACTCTACTACACACTACCGTGGCTCTACTCCATTCTACCATGCCTCTACTATATTCTTCCATGGCTCTAATGCATTCTACCATGGCTCTACTTCATTCTACCAATGCTCTACTTCATTCTACATGACTCTCCTACACACTACCATGGCTCTACTCCATTCTATCATGGCTCCACTATATTCTACCATGGCTCTACTTCATTCTACCATGGCTATACTTCATTCTACCATGGCTCTACTTCATTCTACATGACTATACTACACACTACAATGGCTCTACTCCATTCTACCATGGCTCTAGTATATTCTTCCATGGCTCTACTTCATTCTACCATGGCTCTACTTCATTCTACCATGGCTCTACTTCATTCTACCATGGCTCTACTTCATTCTACATGACTCTACTACACACTACCAAGGCTCTACTCCATTCTACCATGGCTCTACTATATTCTTCCCTGGCTCTACTTCATTCTACCATGGCTCTACTTCATTCTACCATGGCTCTACTTCATTCTACCATGGCTCTACTCTATTCTACACAACTCTACTATATTCTACCATGCCTCTAATCCATTCTGCCATGGCTCTACTTCATTCTGCCATGGCTGTACTTCATTCTACCATGGCTCTACTACGTTCTACATGACTTTACTACACACTACCATGACTCTACTTCATTCTACAATGTCTCTACTATATTCTACCATGGCTCTACTTCATTCTACCATGGCTATACTTCATTCTACCATGGCTCTACTTCATTCTACATGACTATACTACACACTACAATGGCTCTACTCCATTCTACCATGGCTCTAGTATATTCTTCCATGGCTCTACTTCATTCTACCATGGCTCTACTTCATTCTACCATGGCTCTACTTCATTCTACCATGGCTCTACTTCATTCTACATGACTCTACTACACACTACCAAGGCTCTACTCCATTCTACCATGGCTCTACTATATTCTTCCCTGGCTCTACTTCATTCTACCATGGCTCTACTTCATTCTACCATGGCTCTACTTCATTCTACCATGGCTCTACTCTATTCTACACAACTCTACTATATTCTACCATGCCTCTAATCCATTCTGCCATGGCTCTACTTCATTCTGCCATGGCTGTACTTCATTCTACCATGGCTCTACTACGTTCTACATGACTTTACTACACACTACCATGACTCTACTTCATTCTACAATGTCTCTACTATATTCTACCATGGCTCTACTTCATTCTACCATGGCTCTACTTCATTCTACCATTGCTCTACTTCATTCTACATGACTCTACTTCATTCTACATGACTCTACTACACACTACCATGGCTCTACTATATTCTACCATGACTCTACTTCATTCTACAATGGCTCTACTTCATTCTACCATGGCTCTACTTCATTCTACATGACTCTACTACACACTACGATGGCTATACTCCATTCTACCATGACTTTACTATATTCTACCATGGCTCTACTTGATTTGGACATGGCTCTACTTCATTCTACCATGGCTCTACTTCATTCTACATAACTCTACTTCATTCTACATGACTCTACTTCATTCTACATGACTCTACTTCATTATACATGACTCTACTACACTCATGCATGGCTCTCCTCCATTCTAGCATGGCTCTACTATATTCTACCATCGCTCAACTTCATTCTATCATGGCTCTACTTCATGCTACCATGGCTCTACTTCATTCTACATGACTCTACTACACACTACCATGGCTCTACTCCATTCTACCATGGTTCTACTATATCCTACAATGGCTCTACTTCATTCTACCATGGCTCTACTTCATTCTATATGACTCTCCTAGACCCTACCATGGCTCTACTCCATTCTACCATGGCTCTACTATATTTTACCATGGCTCTACTTCATTCTACCATGGCTCTACTTCATTGTAACATGGCTCTACTTCATTCTACCATGGCTCTACTCCATTCTACCATGGCTCTACTTCATTCTACCATGGCTCTACTTCATTCTACCATGGCTCTACTTCATTCTACATGACTCTACTATATTCTACCATGCATCTAATCGATTCTACAATGGCTCTACTTCATTCTACCATGGCTGTACTTCATTCTACCATGGCTCTACTTCATTCTACATAACTCTACTACACACTACCATGGCTCTACTCGATTCTACCATGGCTCTACTATATTCTACAATAGCTCTATTTCATTCTTCCATGGCTCTACTTCATTCTACCATACCTCTACTTCATTCCACCATGGTTCTACTTCATTCGACATGACTCTACTAGACACTACCATGGCTCTACTCCATTCTACCATCGCTCTACTATATTCTACCATGGCTCTACTGCGTTCTACCAATGCTGTACTTCATTCTACCATGGCTCTACTTCATTCTACATGACTCTACTACACACTTCCAAGGCTATACTCCATTCTAACATGGCTCTACTATATTCTACCATGGTCATATTTCATTCTACCATGGCTCTACTTCATTCTACCATAGCTCTACTTCATTCTACCATGGCTCTACTTCATTCTACATGACTCTACTACACACTACCGTGGCTCTACTCCATTCAGCCATGCCTCTACTATATTCTTCCATGGCTCTACTTCATTCTACCATGGCTCTACTTCATTCTACCAATGCTCTACTTCATTCTACATGACTCTACTACACACTACCATGGCTCTACTCCATTCTATCATGGCTCCACTATATTCTACCATGGCTCTACTTCATTCTACCATGGCTCTACTTCATTCTACCATGGCTCTACTTCATTCTACATGACTCTACTACACACTACCATGGCTCTACTCCTTTCTACAATGTCTCTACTATATTCTACCATGGCTCTACTTCATTCTACCATGGCTCTACTTCATTCTACCATGGTTCTACTTCATTCAACATGACTCTACTTCATTCTACATGACTCTACTACACACTACCATGGCTCTACTATATTCTACCATGACTCTATTTCATTCTACAATGGCTCTACTTCATTCTACCATGGCTCTACTTCATTCTACATGAGTCTACTACACACTACCATGGCTCTACTCCATTCTACCATGGTTCAACTATATCCTACAATGGCTCTACTTCATTCTACCATGGCTCTACTTCATTCTATATGACTCTCCTACACCCTACCATGGCTCTACTCCATTCTACCATGGCTCTACTATATTCTACCATGGCTCTACTTCATTCTACCATGGCTCTACTTCATTCTACCATGGCTCTACTTCATTCTACCATGGCTCTACTCCATTCTACCATGGCTCTACTTCATTCTACCATGGCTCTACTTCATTCCACCATGGCTCTACTTCATTCTACCATGGCTCTACTTCATTCTACATGACTCTACTCCATTCTACCATGGCTCTACTTCATTCTACCATTGTTCTACTTCATTCTACCATGGCTAACCTTCATTCTACATGACTCTACTATATTCTACCATGCCTCTAATCCATTCTACAATGGCTCTACTTCATTCTACCATAGCTCTACTTCATTCTACCATGGCTCTACTTCATTCTACATGACTATACTACACACTACCATGGCTCTACTTCATTCTACAATGGCTCTTCTTCATTCTACCATGGCTCTTCTTCATTCCACCATGGCTCTACTTCATTCGACATGACTCTACTAGACACTACCATGGCTCTACTCCATTCTACCATTGCTTTTCTATATTCGACCATGGCTCTACTTCGTTCTATCAATGCTGTACTTCATTCTACCATGGCTCTACTTCATTCTACATGACTCTACTTCATTCTACATGACTCTACTACACACTACCGTGGCTCTACTCCATTCTATCATGGCTCTACTATATTCTACCATGGCTCTACTTCATTCTACCAAAGCTCTACTTCATTCTACCATGGCTCTACTTCATTCTACATGACTGTACTCCACACTACCATGGCTCTACTCCAGTCTACCATGGCTATACTATATTCTACCATGGCTCTACTTCATTCTAACATGGCTCTACTTCATTCTACCATGGCTCTACTTCATTCTACATGACTCTACTACACACTACCATGGCTCTACTCCATTCTACAATGTCTCTACTATATTCTACCATGGCTCTACTTCATTCTACCATTGCTCTACTTCATTCTACCATCGCTCTACTTCATTTTACATGACTCTACTTCATTCTACATGACTCTACTACACACTACCATGGCTCTACTATATTCTACCATGACTCTACTTCATTCTACAATGGCTCTACTTCATTCTACCATGGCTCTACTTCATTCTACATGACTCTACTACACACTACCATGGCTTTACTCCATTCTACAATGGTTCTACTATATCCTACAATGGATCTACTTCATTCTACCATGGCTCTACTTCATTCTATATGACTCTCCTACACCTTACCATGGCTCTACTCCATTCTACCATGGCTCTACTATATTCTACCATGGCTCTACTTCATTCTACCATGGCTCTACTTCATTCTACCATGGCTCTACTTCATTCTACCATGGCTCTACTCCATTCTACCATGGCTCTACTTCATTCTACCATGGCTCTACTTCATTCTACCATGGCTGTACTTCATTCTACCGTAGCTCTATTTCATTCTACATGACTCTACTCCATTCTACCATAGCTCTACTTCATTCTACCATGGCTCTACTTCATTCTACCATGGCTCTCCTTCATTCTACATGAATCTACTATATTCTACCATGCCTCTAATCCATTCTACCATGGCTCTACTTCATTCTACCATGGCTGTACTTCATTCTACCATGGCTCTACTTCATTCTACATAACTCTACTACACACTACCATGGCTCTACTCCATTCTAGCATGGCTCTACTATATTCTACGATAGCTCTATTTCATTCTACCATGGCTCTACTTCATTCTACCATAGCTCTACTTCATTCTACCATGACTCTACTTCATTCTACATCACTCTACTACACACTACCATGGCTCTACTTCATTTTACCATGGCTCTACTTCATTCTACCATGGCTCTTCTTCATTCCACCATGGTTCTACTTCATTCGACATGACTCTACTAGACACTACCATGGCTCTACTCCATTCTACCATCGCTCTACTATATTCTACCATGGCTCTACTGCGTTCTACCAATGCTGTACTTCATTCTACCATGGCTCTACTTCATTCTACATGACTCTACTACACACTTCCAAGGCTATACTCCATTCTAACATGGCTCTACTATATTCTACCATGGTCATATTTCATTCTACCATGGCTCTACTTCATTCTACCATAGCTCTACTTCATTCTACCATGGCTCTACTTCATTCTACATGACTCTACTACACACTACCGTGGCTCTACTCCATTCAACCATGCCTCTACTATATTCTTCCATGGCTCTACTTCATTCTACCATGGCTCTACTTCATTCTACCAATGCTCTACTTCATTCTACATGACTCTACTACACACTACCATGGCTCTACTCCATTCTATCATGGCTCCACTATATTCTACCATGGCTCTACTTCATTCTACCATGGCTCTACTTCATTCTACCATGGCTCTACTTCATTCTACATGACTCTACTACACACTAGCATGGCTCTACTCCATTCTACCATGGTCTACTATATTCTACCATGGATATTCTTCATTCTACATGACTTTACTACACACTACCGTGGTTCTACTCCATTCTACCATGGCTCAACTATATTCTACCATGGCTCTACTTCATTCTACCAAGGCTCTACTTCATTCTACCATGGCTATACTTCATTCTACATGACTCTACTCCACACTACCATGGCTCTACTCCATTCTACCATGGCTCTACTATATTCTACCATGGCTCTACTTCATTCTACCATGGCTCTACTTCATTCTACCATGGCTCTACTTCATTCTACATGACTCTACTACACACTACCATGGCTCTACTCCATTCTACAATGTCTCTACTATATTCTACCATGGCTCTACTTCATTCTACCATAGCTCTACTTCATTCTACCATGGCTCTACTTCATTCAACATGACTCTACTTCATTCTACATGATACTACTACACACTACCATGGCTCTACTATATTCTACCATGACTCTACTTCATTCTACAATGGCTCTACTTCATTCTACCATGGCTCTACTTCATTCTACATGACTCTACTCCACACTACCATGGCTCTACTCCATTCTACCATGGTTCTACTATATCCTACAATGGCTCTACTTCATTCTACCATGGCTCTACTTCATTCTTTATGACTCTCCTACACCCTGCCATGGCTCTACTCCATTCTACCATGGCTCTACTATATTCTACCATGGCTCTACTTCATTCTACCATGGCTCTACTTCATTCTACATGACTCTACTCCATTCTACCATGGCTCTACTTCATTCTACCATGGCTCTACTTCATTCTACCATGGCTCTCCTTCATTCTACATGACTCTACTATATTCTACCATGCCTCTAATCCATTCTACCATGACTCTACTTCATTCTACCATGGCTGTACTTCATTCTACCATGGCTCTACTTCATTCTACATAACTCTACTACACACTACCATGGCTCTACTCCATTCTACCATGGCTCTACTATATTCTACCATAGCTCTATTTCATTCTACCATGGCTCTACTTCATTCTACATGACTCTCCTACACACTACCATGGCTCTACTTCATTCTACCATCGCTCTACTTCATTCTACCGTGGCTCTTCTTCATTCCACCATGGCTCTACTTCATTCGACATGACTCTACTAGACACTACCATGGCTCTACTCCATTCTACCATCGCTCTACTATATACTACCATGGCTGTACTTCGTTCTACCAATGCTGTACTTCATTCTACCATGGCTCTACTTCATTCTACATGACTCTACTACACACTACCAAGGCTATACTCCATTCTAACATGGCTCTACTATATTCTACCATGGTCCTATTTCATTATACCATGGCTCTACTTCATTCTACCATAGCTCTACTTCATTCTACCATTGCACTACTTCACCCTACATGACTCTACTAGACACTACCGTGGCTCTACTCCATTCTACCATGCCTCTACTAAATTCTTCCATGGCTCTACTTCATTCTACCATGGCTCTACTTCATTCTACCAATGCTCTACTTCATTCTACATGACTCTACTACACACTACCATGGCTCTACTCCATTCTATCATGGCTCCACTATATTCTACCATGGCTCTACTTCATTCTACCATGGCTCTACTTCATTCTAAAATGGCTCTACTTCATTCTACCTGACTCTACTTCATTCTACATGACTCTACTACACACTACCATGGCTCTACTATATTCTACCATGACTCTACTTCATTCTACAATGGCTCTACTTCATTCTACCATGGCTCTACTTCATTCTACATGACTCTACTACACACTACCATGGCTCTACTCCATTCTACCATGGTTCTACTATATCCTACAATGGCTCTACTTCATTCTACCATGGTTCTACTTCATTCTATATGACTCTCCTACACCCTGCCATGGCTGTACTCCATTCTACCATGGCTCTACTATATTCTACCATGTCTCTACTTCAGTCTACCATGGCTCTACTTCATTCTACCATGGCTCAACTTCATTCTACCATGGCTCTACTCCATTCTACCATGGCTCCACTTCCTTCTACCATGGCTCTACTTCATTCTACCATGGCTCTACTTCATTCTACCATGGCTCTACTTCATTCTACATGACTCTACTCCATTCTACCATGGCTCTACTTCATTCTACCATGGCTCTACTTCATTCTACCATGGCTCTCCTTCATTCTACATGACTCTACTATATTCTACCATGCCTCTAATCCATTCTACCATGGCTCTACTTCATTCTACCATGGCTGTACTTCATTCTACCATGGCTCTACTTCATTGTACATAACTCTACTACACACTGCCATGGCTCTACTCCATTCTACCATCGCTCTACTATATTCTACCATAGCTCTATTTCATTCTACCATGGCTCTAGTTCATTCTACATGACTCTACTACACACTACCATGGCTCTACTTCATTCTACCATGGCTCTACTTCATTCTACCATGGCTCTTCTTCATTCCACCATGGCTCTACTTCATTCGATATGACTCTACTACACACTACCATGGCTCTACTCCATTCTACCACGGCTCTACTATATACTACCTTTGCTCTACTTCGGTCTACCAATGCTGTACTTCATTCTACCATGGCTCTACTTCATTCTACATGACTCTACTACACACTACCAAGGCTATACTCCTTTCTAACATGGCTCTACTATATTCTACCATGGTCCTATTTCATTCTACCATGGCTCTACTTCATTCTACCATAGCTCTACTTCTTTCTACCATGGCTCTACTTCATTCTACATGACTCTACTACACACTACCGTGGCTCTACTCCATTCTACCATGCCTCTACTATATTCTTCCATGGCTCTACTTCATTCTACCATGGCTCTACTTCACTCTACCATTGCTCTACTTCATTCTACATGACTCTACTACACACTACCATGGCTCTACTCCATTCTATCATGGCTCCACTATATTCTACCATGGCTCTACTTCATTCTACCATGGCTCTACTTCATTCTACCATGGCTCTACTTCATTCTACATGACTCTACTACACACTACAATGGCTCTACTCCATTCTACCATGGCTCTAGTACATTCATCCATGGCTCTACTTCATTCTACCATGGCTCTACTTCATTCTACCATGGCTCTACTTCATTCTACATGACTCTACTACACACTACCATGGCTCTACTCCATTCTACCATGGTCTACTATATTCTACCATGGATATTCTTCATTCTACATGACTTTACTACACACTACCGTGGTTCTACTCCATTCTACCATTGCTCTACTATATTCTACCATGGCTCTACTTCATTCTACCATGGCTCTACTTCATTCTACCATGGCTCTACTTCATTCTACATGACTCTACTTCATTCTACATGACTCTACTACACCCTACCGTGGCTCTACTCCATTCTACCATGGCTCAACTATATTCTACCATGGCTCTACTTCATTCTACCAAGGCTCTACTTCATTCTACCATGGCTATACTTCATTCTACATGACTCTACTCCACACTACCATGGCTCTACTCCATTCTACCATGGCTCTACTATATTCTACCATGGCTCTACTTCATTCTTCCATGGCTCTACTTCATTCTACCATGGCTCTACTTCATTCTACATGACTCTACTACACACTACCATGGCTCTACTCCATTCTACAATGTCTCTACTATATTCTACCATGGCTCTACTTCATTCTACCATAGCTCTACTTCATTCTACCATGGCTCTCCTTCATTCTACATGACTCTACTTCATTCTACATGACTCTACTACACACTACCATGGCTCTACTATATTCTACCATGACTCTACTTCATTCTACAAAGGCTCTACTTCATTCTACCATGGCTCTACTTCATTCTACATGACTCTACTCCACACTACCATGGCTCTACTCCATTCTACCATGGTTCTACTATATCCGACAATGGCTCTACTTCATTCTACCATGGCTCTACTTCATTCTATATGACTCTCCTACACCCTGCCATGGCTCTACTCCATTCTACCATGGCTCTACTATATTCTACCATGGCTCTACTTCATTCAACCATGGCTCTACTTCATTCTACCATGGCTCTACTTCATTCTACCATGGCTCTACTCCATTCTACCATGGCTCTACTTCCTTCTACCATGGCTCTACTTCATTCTAACATGGCTCTACTTCATTCTACCATGGCTCTACTTCATTGTACTATGGCTCTACTTCATTCTACCATGGCTCTCCTTCATTCTACATGACTCTACTATATTCTACCATGCCTCTAATCCATTCTACCATGGCTCTACTTCATTCTACCATGGCTGTACTTCATTCGACCATGGCTCTACTTCATTCTACATAACTCTACTACACACTACCATGGCTCTACTCCATTCTACCATGGCTCTACTATATTCTACCATAGCTCTATTTCATTCTACCATGGCTCTACTTCATTCTACATGACTCTGCTACACACTACCATGGCTCTACTTCATTCTACCATGGCTCTACTTCATTCTACCATGGCTCTTCTTCATTCCACCATGGCTCTACTTCATTCGACATGACTCTACTAGACACTACCATGGCTCTACTCCATTCTACCATGGCTCTACTATATACTACCATGGCTCTACTTCGTTCTACCAATGCTGTACTTCATTCTACCATGGCTCTACTTCATTCTACATGACTCTACTACACACTACCATGGCTCTACTCCATTCTATCATGGTTCCACTATATTCTACCATGGCTCTACTTCATTCTACCATGGCTCTACTTCATTCTACCATGGCTCTACTTCATTCTACCTGACTCTACTTCATTCTACATGACTCTACTACACACTACCATGGCTCTACTATATTCTACCATGACTCTACTTCATTCTACAATGGCTCTACTTCATTCTACCATGGCTCTACTTCATTCTACATGACTCTACTACACACTACCATGGCTCTACTCCATTCTACCATGGTTCTACTATATCCTACAATGGCTCTACTTCATTCTACCATGGCTCTACTTCATTCTATATGACTCTCCTACACCCTGCCATGGCTGTACTCCATTCTACCATGGCTCTACTATATTCTACCATGACTCTACTTCATTCTACCATGGCTCTACTTCATTCTACCATGGCTCAACTTCATTCTACCATGGCTCTACTCCATTCTACCATGGCTCTACTTCCTTCTACCATGGCTCTACTTCATTCTAACATGGCTCTACTTCATTCTACCATGGCTCTACTTCATTCTACATGACTGTACTCCATTCTACCATGGCTCTACTTCATTCTACCATCGCTCTACTTCATTCTACCATGGCTCTCCTTCATTCTACATGACTCTACTATAATCTACCATGCCTCTAATCCATTCTACCATGGCTCTACTTCATTCTACCATGGCTGTACTTCATTCTACCATGGCTCTACTTCATTGTACATAACTCTACTACACACTACCATGGCTCTACTTCATTCTACCATGGCTCTACTTCATTCTACCATGGCTCTTCTTCATTCCACCATGGCTCTACTTCATTCGACATGACTCTACTACACACTACCATGGCTCTACTCCATTCTACCACGGCTCTACTATATACTACCTTGGCTCTACTTCGGTCTACCAATGCTGTACTTCATTCTACCATGGCTCTACTTCATTCTACATGACTCTACTACACACTACCAAGGCTATACTCCTTTCTAACATGGCTCTACTATATTCTACCATGGTCCTATTTCATTCTACCATGGCTCTACTTCATTCTACCATAGCTCTACTTCATTCTACCATCGCTCTACTTCATTCTGCATGACTCTACTACACACTACCGTGGCTCTACTCCATTCTACCATGCCTCTACTATATTCTTTCATGGCTCTACTTCATTCTACCATGGCTCTACTTCATTCTACCAATGCTCTACTTCATTCTACATGACTCTACTACACACTACATTGGCTCTACTCCATTCTATCATGGCTCAACTATATTCTACCATGGCTCTACTTCATTCTACCATGGCTCTACTTCATTCTACCATGGCTCTACTTCATTCTACATGACTCTACTACACACTACCATGGCTCTACTCCATTCTACAATGTCTCTACTATATTCTACCATGGCTCTACTTCATTCTACCATAGCTCTACTTCATTCTACCATATCTCTACTTCATTCTACATGACTATACTTCATTCTACATGACTCTACTACACACTACCATCGCTCTACTATATTCTACCATGACTCTACTTCATTCTACAATGGCTCTACTTCATTCTACCATGGCTCTACTTCATTCTACATGACTCTACTACACACTACCATGGCTCTACTCCATTCTACCATGACTCTACTATATTCTACCATGGCTCTACTTCATTCGGCCATGGCTCTACTTCATTCTACCATGGCTCAACTTCATTCTACATAACTCTACTTCATTCTACATGACTCTACTTCATTCTACATGACTCTACTTCATTCTACATGACTCTACTTCATTCTACATGACTCTACTACCCACATCCATGGCTCTACTCCATTCTAGCATGGCTCTACTATATTCTACCATGGCTCAACTTCATTCTACCATGGCTCTACTTCATGCTACCATGGCTCTACTTCATTCTACATGACTCTACTACACACTACCATAGCTCTACTCCATTCTATCATGGCTCCACTATATTCTACCATGGCTCTACTTCATTCTACCATGGCTCTACTTCATTCTACCATGGCTCTACTTCATTCTACATGACTCTACTACACACTACCATGGCTCTACTCCATTCTACCACGGTCTACTATATTCTACCATAGATATTCTTCATTCTACATGACTTTACTACACACTACCGTGGTTCTACTCCATTCTACCATGGCTCTACTATATTCTACCATGGCTGTACTTCATTCAACCATGGCTCTACTTCATTCTACCATGGCTCTACTTCATTCTACATAACTCTACTTCATTCTACATGACCCTACTACACACTACCGTGGCTCTACTCCATTCTACCATGGCTCTACTATATTCAACCATGGCTCTACTTCATTCTACCAAGGCTCTACTTCATTCTACCATGGCTCTACTTCATTCTACATGACTCTACTCCACACTACCATGGCTCTACTCCATTCTACCATGGCTCTACTATATTCAACCAAGGCTCTACTTCATTCTACCATCGCTCTACTTCATTCTACCATGGGTCTACTTCATTCTACCATGGCTCTACTTCATTCTACATGACTCTACTACACACTACCATGGCTCTACTCCCTTCTACAATGTCTCTACTATATTCTACCATGGCTCTACTTCATTCTACCATAGCTCTACTTCAATCTACCATGTCTCTACTTCAGTCTACATGACTCTACTTCATTCTACATGACTCTACTACACACTACCATCGCTCTACTATATTCTACCATGACTCTACTTCATTCTACAATGGCTCTACTTCATTCTACCATGGCTCTACTTCATTCTACATGACTCTACTACACACTACCATGGCTCTACTCCATTCTACCATGACTCTACTATATTCTACCATGGCTCTACTTGATTCGGCCATGGCTCTACTTCATTCTACCATGACTCTACTTCATTCTACATAACTCTACTTCATTCTACATGACTTTAATTCATTCTACAAGACTCTACTTCATTCTACATGACTCTACTACACACATGCATGGCTCTACTCCATTCTAGCTTGGCTCTACTATATTCTACCATGGCTCAACTTCATTCTACCATGGCTCTACTTCATGCTACCATGGCTCTACTTCATTCTACATGACTCTACTACACACTACCATGGCTCTACTCCATTCTACCATGGTTCTACTATATCCTACATTGGCTCTACTCCATTCTACCATGGCTCTACTATATTCTACCATGGCTCTACTTCATTCTACCATGGCTCTACTTCATTCTACCATGACTCTACTCCATTCTACCATGGCTCTACTTCCTTCTACCATGGCTCTACTTCATTCTACCATGGCTCTACTTCATTCTACCATGGCTCTACCTCATTCTACATGACTCTACTCCATTCTACCATGGCTCTACTTCATTCTACCATGGCTCTACTTCATTCTACCATGGCTCTCCTTCATTCTACCATGGCTCTACTTCATTCTACCATGGCTCTTCTTCATTCTACATTACTCTACTCCATTCTACCATGGCTCTACTTCATTCTACCATCGCTCTTCTTCATTCTACCATGGCTGTACTTCATTCTACCATCGCTCTACTTCATTCTACATAACTCTACTACACACTACCATGGCTCTACTCCATTCTACCATGGCTCTACTATATTCTACCATGGCTCTACTTCATTCTACCATGGCTCTACTTCATTCTACATGACTCTACTACACACTAAGATGACTCAACTCCATTCTACCGTGGTTCTACTCTCCTCTACTTGACTCTACTAAAGTCTACCATGCTTCTCCTTGGCTCTAGTTGGCTCAACTACATTCTACCATGGCTCTACTCCATTCTACCATGGCTCTACTATATTCTATCATGGCTCTACTTCATTCTACCAAGGCTCTACTTCATTCTACCATGGCTCTACTTCATTCTACATGACTCTACTCCATACTACCATGGCTCTACTCCATTCTACCATGGCTCTACTATATTCTACCATAGCTCTACTTCATTCTACCATGGCTCTACTTCATTCTACATGACTCTACTACACACTACCATGGCTCTACTCCATTCTACAATGTCTCTACTATATTCTACAATGGCTCTACTTCATTCTACCATAGCTCTACTTCATTCTACCATGTCTCTACTTCATTCTACATGACTCTACTTCATTCTACATGACTCTACTACACACTACCATGGCTCTACTATATTCTACCATGACTCTACTTCATTCTACAATGGCTCTACTTCATTCCACCATTGCTCTACTTCATTCTACATGACTCTACTACACACTACCATGGCTCTACTCCATTCTACCATGACTCTACTATATTCTACCATGGCACTACTTGATTCGGCCATGGCTCTACTTCATTCTACCATGGCTCTACTTCATTCTACATAACTCTACTTCATTCTACAAGACTCTACTTCATTCTACATGACTCTACTTCATTCTACATGACTCTACTACACACATGCATGGGTCTACTCCATTCTAGCATGGCTCTACTATATTCTACCATGGCTCAACTTCATTCTACCATGGCTCTACTTCATGCTACCATGGCTCTACTTCATTCTACATGACTCTACTACACACTACCATAGCTCTACTCCATTCTATCATGGCTCCACTATATTCTAACATGGCTCTACTTCATTCTACCATGGCTCTACTTCATTCTACCATGGCTCTACTTCATTCTGCCTGACTCTACTACACACTACCATGGCTCTACTCCATTCTACGACGGTCTACTATATTCTACCATAGATATTCTTCATTCAATATGACTTTACTACACACTACCGTGGTTCTACTCCATTCTACCATGGCTCTACTATATTCTACCATGGCTCTACTTCATTCTACCAAGGCTCTACTTCATTCTACCATGGCTCTACTTCATTCTACATGACTCTACTCCACACTACCATGGCTCTACTCCATTCTACCATGGCTCTACTATATTCTACCATGGCTCTACTTCATTCTACCATGGCTCTACTTCATTCTACCATGGCTCTACTTCATTCTACCATGGCTCTACTTCATTCTACAAGACTCTACTTCATTCTACATGACTCTACTTCATTCTACATGACTCTACTACACACATGCATGGGTCTACTCCATTCTAGCATGGCTCTACTATATTCTACCATGGCTCAACTTCATTCTACCATGGCTCTACTTCATGCTACCATGGCTCTACTTCATTCTACATGACTCTACTACACACTACCATAGCTCTACTCCATTCTATCATGGCTCCACTATATTCTAACATGGCTCTACTTCATTCTACCATGGCTCTACTTCATTCTACCATGGCTCTACTTCATTCTGCCTGACTCTACTACACACTACCATGGCTCTACTCCATTCTACGACGGTCTACTATATTCTACCATAGATATTCTTCATTCAATATGACTTTACTACACACTACCGTGGTTCTACTCCATTCTACCATGGCTCTACTATATTCTACCATGGCTCTACTTCATTCTACCAAGGCTCTACTTCATTCTACCATGGCTCTACTTCATTCTACATGACTCTACTCCACACTACCATGGCTCTACTCCATTCTACCATGGCTCTACTATATTCTACCATGGCTCTACTTCATTCTACCATGGCTCTACTTCAATCTACCATGGCTCTACTTCATTCTACATGACTCTACTCCACACTACCATGGCTCTTCTCCATTCTACCATGGCTCTACTATATTCTACCATGGCTCTACTTCATTCTACCATAGCTCTACTTCATTCTACCATGGCTCTACTTCATTCTACCATGGCTCTACTTCATTCTACATGACTCTACTACACACTACCATGGCTCTACTCCATTCTACAATGTCTCTACTATATTCTACCATGGCTCTACTTCATTCTACCATAGCTCTACTTCATTCTACCATGTCTCTACTTCATTCTACAACACTCTACTTCATTCTACATGACTCTACTACACACTACCATGGCTCTACTATATTCTACCATGACTCTACTTCATTCTACAATGGCTCTACTTCATTCTACCATGGCTCTACTTCATTCTACATGACTCTACTACACACTACCATGGCTCTACTCCATTCTACCATGACTCGACTATATTCTACCATGGCTCTACTTGATTCGGCCATGGCTCTACTTCATTCTACCATGGCTCTACTTCATTCTACATAACTCTACTTCATTCTACATGACTCTAATTCATTCTACATGACTCTACTTCATTCTACATGACTCTACTACACACATGCATGGCTCTACTCCATTCTAGCATGGCTCTACTATACTCTACCATGGCTCAACTTCATTCTACCATGGCTCTACTTCATGCTACCATGGCTCTACTTCATTCTACATGACTCTACTACACACTACCATGGCTCTACTCCATTCTACTATGGTTCTACTATATCCTACATTGGCTCTACTCCATTCTACCATGGCTCTACTATATTCTACCATGGCTCTACTTCATTCTACCATGGCTCTACTTCATTCTACCATGGCTCTACTTCATTCTACCATGACTCTCCTCCATTCTACCATGGCTCTACTTCCTTCTACCATGGCTCTACTTCATTCTACCATAGCTCTACTTCATTCTACCATGGCTCTACTTCATTCTACCATGGCTCTCCTTCATTCTACCATGGCTCTACTTCATTCTACCATGGCTCTACTTCATTCTACATGACTCTACTCCATTCTACCATGGCTCTACTTCATTCTACCATCGCTCTGATTCATTCTACCATGGCTGTACTTCATTCTACCATCGCTCTACTTCATTCTACATAACTCTACTACACACTACCATGGCTCTACTCCATTCTACCATGGCTCTACTATATTCTACCATGGCTCTACTTCATTCTACCATGGCTCTACTTCATTCTACATGACTCTACTACACACTAAGATGACTCAACTCCATTCTACCGTGGTTCTACTCTCCTCTACTTGACTCTACTAAAGTCTACCATGCTTCTCCTTGGCTCTAGTTTGCTTAACTACATTCTACCATGGCTCTACTCCATTCTACCATGGCTCTACTATATTCTATCATGGCTCTACTTCATTCTACCATGGCTCTACTTCATTCTACCATAGCACTACTTCATTCTACCATGCCTCTACTTCATTCTACATGACTCTACTACACACTACCATGGCTCCACTTCATTCTACCATGGTTCTACTTCATTCTACCATGGCTCTACTTCATCCTACCATGGGTCTACTTCATTCTACATGACTCTACTAGACACTACCATGACTCTACTCCATTCAACCATGGCTCTACTATATTCTACCATGGCTCTACTTCGTTCTACCATGGCTGTACTTCATTCTACCATGGCTCTACTTCATTCTACATGACTCTACTACACACTACCAAGGCTCTGCTCTATTCTACCATGGCTCTACTATATTCTACCATGACTCTATTTCATTCTACCATGGCTCTGCTTCATTCTACCATAGCTCTACTTCATTCTACCATGACTCTACTTCATTCTACATGACTCTACTACACACTACCGTGGCTCTACTCCATTCTACCATGCCTCTACTAAATTCTACCATGGCTCTACTTCATTCTACCATGGCTCTACTGCATTCTCCCAATGCTCTACTTCATTCTACATGACTCTACTACACACTACCATGACTATACTCCATTCTACCATGATTTCACTATATTCTACCATGGCTCTACTTCATTTTACCATGGCTCTACTTCATTCTACCATGGCTCTACTTCATTCTACCATGCCTCTACTTCATTCTACCATGGCTCTACTTCATTCTACATGACTCTACTACACACTACCATGGCTCTACTCTATTCTACCATGTCTCTACTATATTCTACCATGGCTCTACTTCATTCTACCATGGCTCTACTTCATTCTACCATGGCTCTACTTCATTCTACATGACTCCTGTTCAATCTACATGACTCTACTACACACTTCCATGGCTCTACTCCATTCTACCTTTGCTCTACTATATTCTACCATGGTTCTACTTCATTCTACATGACTCTACTACACACTACCATTTTTCTACATCATTCTACCATGGCTCTACTTCATTCTACATGACTCTACTAGACACTACCATGGCTCTACTCCATTCTACCATCGCTCTACTATATTCTACCATGGCTCTACTTCGTTCTACCATGGCTGTACTTTATTCTACCATGGCTCTACTTCATTCTACATGACTCTACTACACACTACCAAGGCTCTACTCCATTCTACCATGGCTCTACTTCATTCTACATGACTCTAATAGACACTACCATGGCTCTACTCCATTCTACCATGGCTCTACTATATTCTACCATTGCTCTACTTCGTTCTACCATGGCTGTACTTCATTCTACCATGGCTCTACTTCATTCTACATGACTCTACTACACACTACCAAGGCTCTACTCCATTCTACCATAGTTCTACTATAGTCTACCATAGCTCTATTTCATTCTACCACGGCTCTACTTCATTCTACCATAGCACTACTTCATTCTACCATGCTTCTACTTCATTCTACATGACTCTACTACACACTACCATGGCTCCACTTCATTCTACCATGGTTCTACTTCATTCTACCATGGCTCTACTTCATTCTACCATGGCTCTACTTCATTCTACATGACTCTACTAGACACTATCATGGCTCTACTATATTCTACCATGGCTCTACTTCGTTCTACCATGGCTGTACTTCATTCTACCATGGCTCTACTTCATTCTACATGACTATACTACACACTACCAAGGCTCTACTCCATTCTACCATGGCTCTACTATATTCTACCATGGCTCTATTTCATTCTACCATGGCTCTGCTTCATTCTACCACAGCTCTACTTCATTCTACCATGGCTCTACTTCATTCTACATGACTATACTACACACTACCGTGGCTCTACTTCATTCTACCATGCCTCTACTATATTCTACCATGGCTCTACTTCATTCTACCATGGCTCTACTGCATTCTCCCAATGCTCTACTTAATTCTACATGACTCTACTACACACTACCATGGCTCTACTCCATTCTACCATGATTTCACTATATTCTACCATGGCTCTACTTCATTCTACCATCGCTCTACTTCATTCTACCATGGCTCTACTTCATTCTACCATGGCTCTACTTCATTCTACCATGGCTCTACTTCATTCTACATGACTCTACTACACACTACCATGGCTCTACTCTATTCTACCATGTCTCTACTATATTCTACCATGGCTCTACGTCATTCTACCATGGCTCTACTTCATTCTACCATGGCTCTACTTCATTCTACATGACTGCTGTTCAATCTACATGACTCTACTACACACTACCATGTCTCTACTCCATTCTACCTTTGCTCTACTATATTCTACCATGGCTCTACTTCATTCTACATGACTCTACTACACACTACCATGGCTCTACTCCATTCTACCACGGTCTACTATATTCTACCATAGATATTCTTCATTCTACATGACTTTACTACACACTACCGTGGTTCTACTCCATTCTACCATGGCTCTACTATATTCTACCATGGCTGTACTTCATTCAACCATGGCTCTACTTCATTCTACCATGGCTCTACTTCATTCTACATGACTCTGCTTCATTCTACATGACCCTACTACACACTACCGTGGCTCTACTCCATTCTACCATGGCTCTACTATATTCAACCATGGCTCTACTTCATTCTACCAAGGCTCTACTTCATTCTACCATGGCTCTACTTCATTCTACATGACTCTACTCCACACTACCATGGCTCTACTCCATTCTACCATGGCTCTACTATATTCTACCAAGGCTCTACTTCATTCTACCATCGCTCTACTTCATTCTACCATGGGTCTACTTCATTCTACCATGGCTCTACTTCATTCTACATGACTCTACTACACACTACCATGGCTCTACTCCCTTCTACAATGTCTCTACTATATTCTACCATGGCTCTACTTCATTCTACCATAGCTCTACTTCAATCTACCATGTCTCTACTTCAGTCTACATGACTCTACTTCATTCTACATGACTCTACTACACACTACCATCGCTCTACTATATTCTACCATGACTCTACTTCATTCTACAATGGCTCTACTTCATTCTACCATGGCTCTACTTCATTCTACATGACTCTACTACACACTACCATGGCTCTACTCCATTCTACCATGACTCTTCTATATTCCACCATGGCTCTACTTGATTCGGCCATGGCTCTACTTCATTCTACCATGACTCTACTTCATTCTACATAACTCTACTTCATTCTACATGACTCTAATTCATTCTACAAGACTCTACTTCATTCTACATGACTCTACTACACACATGCATGGCTCTACTCCATTCTAGCTTGGCTCTACTATATTCTACCATGGCTCAACTTCATTCTACCATGGCTCTACTTCATGCTACCATGGCTCTACTTCATTCTACATGACTCTACTACACACTACCATGGCTCTACTCCATTCTACCATGGTTCTACTATATCTTACATTGGCTCTACTCCATTCTACCATGGCTCTACTATATTCTACCATGGCTCTACTTCATTCTACCATGGCTCTACTTCATTCTACCATGACTCTACTCCATTCTACCATGGCTCTACTTCCTTCTACCATGGCTCTACTTCATTCTACCATGGCTCTACTTCATTCTACCATGGCTCTACCTCATTCTACATGACTCTACTCCATTCTACCATGGCTCTACTTCATTCTACCATGGCTCTACTTCATTCTACCATGGCTCTCGTTCATTCTACCATGGCTCTACTTCATTCTACCATGGCTCTACTTCATTCTACATTACTCTACTCCATTCTACCATGGCTCTACTTCATTCTACCATCGCTCTGCTTCATTCTACCATGGCTGTACTTCATTCTACCATCGCTCTACTTCATTCTACATAACTCTACTACACACTACCATGGCTCTACTCCATTCTACCATGGCTCTACTATATTCTACCATGGCTCTACTTCATTCTACCATGGCTCTACTTCATTCTACATGACTCTACTACACACTAAGATGACTCAACTCCATTCTACCGTGGTTCTACTCTCCTCTACTTGACTCTACTAAAGTCTACCATGCTTCTCCTTGGCTCTAGTTGGCTCAACTACATTCTACCATGGCTCTACTCCATTCTACCATGGCTCTACTATATTCTATCATGGCTCTACTTCATTCTACCAAGGCTCTACTTCATTCTACCATGGCTCTACTTCATTCTACATGACTCTACTCCATACTACCATGGCTCTACTCCATTCTACCATGGCTCTACTATATTCTACCATAGCTCTACTTCATTCTACCATGGCTCTACTTCATTCTACATGACTCTACTACACACTACCATGGCTCTACTCCATTCTACAATGTCTCTACTATATTCTACAATGGCTCTACTTCATTCTACCATAGCTCTACTTCATTCTACCATGTCTCTACTTCATTCTACATGACTCTACTTCATTCTACATGACTCTACTACACACTACCATGGCTCTACTATATTCTACCATGACTCTACTTCATTCTACAATGGCTCTACTTCATTCCACCATTGCTCTACTTCATTCTACATGACTCTACTACACACTACCATGGCTCTACTCCATTCTACCATGACTCTACTATATTCTACCATGGCACTACTTGATTCGGCCATGGCTCTACTTCATTCTACCATGGCTCTACTTCATTCTACATAACTCTACTTCATTCTACAAGACTCTACTTCATTCTACATGACTCTACTTCATTCTACATGACTCTACTACACACATGCTTGGGTCTACTCCATTCTAGCATGGCTCTACTATATTCTACCATAGCTCTACTTCATTCTACCATGGCTCTACTTCATTCTACATGACTCTACTACACACTACCATGGCTCTACTCCATTCTACAATGTCTCTACTATATTCTACAATGGCTCTACTTCATTCTACCATAGCTCTACTTCATTCTACCATGTCTCTACTTCATTCTACATGACTCTACTTCATTCTACATGACTCTACTACACACTACCATGGCTCTACTATATTCTACCATGACTCTACTTCATTCTACAATGGCTCTACTTCATTCCACCATTGCTCTACTTCATTCTACATGACTCTACTACACACTACCATGGCTCTACTCCATTCTACCATGACTCTACTATATTCTACCATGGCACTACTTGATTCGGCCATGGCTCTACTTCATTCTACCATGGCTCTACTTCATTCTACATAACTCTACTTCATTCTACAAGACTCTACTTCATTCTACATGACTCTACTTCATTCTACATGACTCTACTACACACATGCATGGGTCTACTCCATTCTAGCATGGCTCTACTATATTCTACCATGGCTCAACTTCATTCTACCATGGCTCTACTTCATGCTACCATGGCTCTACTTCATTCTACATGACTCTACTACACACTACCATAGCTCTACTCCATTCTATCATGGCTCCACTATATTCTAACATGGCTCTACTTCATTCTACCATGGCTCTACTTCATTCTACCATGGCTCTACTTCATTCTGCCTGACTCTACTACACACTACCATGGCTCTACTCCATTCTACGACGGTCTACTATATTCTACCATAGATATTCTTCATTCAATATGACTTTACTACACACTACCGTGGTTCTACTCCATTCTACCATGGCTCTACTATATTCTACCATGGCTCTACTTCATTCTACCAAGGCTCTACTTCATTCTACCATGGCTCTACTTCATTCTACATGACTCTACTCCACACTACCATGGCTCTACTCCATTCTACCATGGCTCTACTATATTCTACCATGGCTCTACTTCATTCTACCATGGCTCTACTTCATTCTACCATGGCTCTACTTCATTCTACCATGGCTCTACTTCATTCTACAAGACTCTACTTCATTCTACATGACTCTACTTCATTCTACATGACTCTACTACACACATGCATGGGTCTACTCCATTCTAGCATGGCTCTACTATATTCTACCATGGCTCAACTTCATTCTACCATGGCTCTACTTCATGCTACCATGGCTCTACTTCATTCTACATGACTCTACTACACACTACCATAGCTCTACTCCATTCTATCATGGCTCCACTATATTCTAACATGGCTCTACTTCATTCTACCATGGCTCTACTTCATTCTACCATGGCTCTACTTCATTCTGCCTGACTCTACTACACACTACCATGGCTCTACTCCATTCTACGACGGTCTACTATATTCTACCATAGATATTCTTCATTCAATATGACTTTACTACACACTACCGTGGTTCTACTCCATTCTACCATGGCTCTACTATATTCTACCATGGCTCTACTTCATTCTACCAAGGCTCTACTTCATTCTACCATGGCTCTACTTCATTCTACATGACTCTACTCCACACTACCATGGCTCTACTCCATTCTACCATGGCTCTACTATATTCTACCATGGCTCTACTTCATTCTACCATGGCTCTACTTCAATCTACCATGGCTCTACTTCATTCTACATGACTCTACTCCACACTACCATGGCTCTTCTCCATTCTACCATGGCTCTACTATATTCTACCATGGCTCTACTTCATTCTACCATAGCTCTACTTCATTCTACCATGGCTCTACTTCATTCTACCATGGCTCTACTTCATTCTACATGACTCTACTACACACTACCATGGCTCTACTCCATTCTACAATGTCTCTACTATATTCTACCATGGCTCTACTTCATTCTACCATAGCTCTACTTCATTCTACCATGTCTCTACTTCATTCTACAACACTCTACTTCATTCTACATGACTCTACTACACACTACCATGGCTCTACTATATTCTACCATGACTCTACTTCATTCTACAATGGCTCTACTTCATTCTACCATGGCTCTACTTCATTCTACATGACTCTACTACACACTACCATGGCTCTACTCCATTCTACCATGACTCGACTATATTCTACCATGGCTCTACTTGATTCGGCCATGGCTCTACTTCATTCTACCATGGCTCTACTTCATTCTACATAACTCTACTTCATTCTACATGACTCTAATTCATTCTACATGACTCTACTTCATTCTACATGACTCTACTACACACATGCATGGCTCTACTCCATTCTAGCATGGCTCTACTATACTCTACCATGGCTCAACTTCATTCTACCATGGCTCTACTTCATGCTACCATGGCTCTACTTCATTCTACATGACTCTACTACACACTACCATGGCTCTACTCCATTCTACTATGGTTCTACTATATCCTACATTGGCTCTACTCCATTCTACCATGGCTCTACTATATTCTACCATGGCTCTACTTCATTCTACCATGGCTCTACTTCATTCTACCATGGCTCTACTTCATTCTACCATGACTCTCCTCCATTCTACCATGGCTCTACTTCCTTCTACCATGGCTCTACTTCATTCTACCATAGCTCTACTTCATTCTACCATGGCTCTACTTCATTCTACCATGGCTCTCCTTCATTCTACCATGGCTCTACTTCATTCTACCATGGCTCTACTTCATTCTACATGACTCTACTCCATTCTACCATGGCTCTACTTCATTCTACCATCGCTCTGATTCATTCTACCATGGCTGTACTTCATTCTACCATCGCTCTACTTCATTCTACATAACTCTACTACACACTACCATGGCTCTACTCCATTCTACCATGGCTCTACTATATTCTACCATAGCTCTACTTCATTCTACCATGGCTCTACTTCATTCTACATGACTCTACTACACACTAAGATGACTCAACTCCATTCTACCGTGGTTCTACTCTCCTCTACTTGACTCTACTAAAGTCTACCATGCTTCTCCTTGGCTCTAGTTTGCTTAACTACATTCTACCATGGCTCTACTCCATTCTACCATGGCTCTACTATATTCTATCATGGCTCTACTTCATTCTACCATGGCTCTACTTCATTCTACCATAGCACTACTTCATTCTACCATGCCTCTACTTCATTCTACATGACTCTACTACACACTACCATGGCTCCACTTCATTCTACCATGGTTCTACTTCATTCTACCATGGCTCTACTTCATCCTACCATGGGTCTACTTCATTCTACATGACTCTACTAGACACTACCATGACTCTACTCCATTCAACCATGGCTCTACTATATTCTACCATGGCTCTACTTCGTTCTACCATGGCTGTACTTCATTCTACCATGGCTCTACTTCATTCTACATGACTCTACTACACACTACCAAGGCTCTGCTCTATTCTACCATGGCTCTACTATATTCTACCATGACTCTATTTCATTCTACCATGGCTCTGCTTCATTCTACCATAGCTCTACTTCATTCTACCATGACTCTACTTCATTCTACATGACTCTACTACACACTACCGTGGCTCTACTCCATTCTACCATGCCTCTACTAAATTCTACCATGGCTCTACTTCATTCTACCATGGCTCTACTGCATTCTCCCAATGCTCTACTTCATTCTACATGACTCTACTACACACTACCATGACTATACTCCATTCTACCATGATTTCACTATATTCTACCATGGCTCTACTTCATTTTACCATGGCTCTACTTCATTCTACCATGGCTCTACTTCATTCTACCATGCCTCTACTTCATTCTACCATGGCTCTACTTCATTCTACATGACTCTACTACACACTACCATGGCTCTACTCTATTCTACCATGTCTCTACTATATTCTACCATGGCTCTACTTCATTCTACCATGGCTCTACTTCATTCTACCATGGCTCTACTTCATTCTACATGACTCCTGTTCAATCTACATGACTCTACTACACACTTCCATGGCTCTACTCCATTCTACCTTTGCTCTACTATATTCTACCATGGTTCTACTTCATTCTACATGACTCTACTACACACTACCATTTTTCTACATCATTCTACCATGGCTCTACTTCATTCTACATGACTCTACTAGACACTACCATGGCTCTACTCCATTCTACCATCGCTCTACTATATTCTACCATGGCTCTACTTCGTTCTACCATGGCTGTACTTTATTCTACCATGGCTCTACTTCATTCTACATGACTCTACTACACACTACCAAGGCTCTACTCCATTCTACCATGGCTCTACTTCATTCTACATGACTCTAATAGACACTACCATGGCTCTACTCCATTCTACCATGGCTCTACTATATTCTACCATTGCTCTACTTCGTTCTACCATGGCTGTACTTCATTCTACCATGGCTCTACTTCATTCTACATGACTCTACTACACACTACCAAGGCTCTACTCCATTCTACCATAGTTCTACTATAGTCTACCATAGCTCTATTTCATTCTACCACGGCTCTACTTCATTCTACCATAGCACTACTTCATTCTACCATGCTTCTACTTCATTCTACATGACTCTACTACACACTACCATGGCTCCACTTCATTCTACCATGGTTCTACTTCATTCTACCATGGCTCTACTTCATTCTACCATGGCTCTACTTCATTCTACATGACTCTACTAGACACTATCATGGCTCTACTATATTCTACCATGGCTCTACTTCGTTCTACCATGGCTGTACTTCATTCTACCATGGCTCTACTTCATTCTACATGACTATACTACACACTACCAAGGCTCTACTCCATTCTACCATGGCTCTACTATATTCTACCATGGCTCTATTTCATTCTACCATGGCTCTGCTTCATTCTACCACAGCTCTACTTCATTCTACCATGGCTCTACTTCATTCTACATGACTCTACTACACACTACCGTGGCTCTACTTCATTCTACCATGCCTCTACTATATTCTACCATGGCTCTACTTCATTCTACCATGGCTCTACTGCATTCTCCCAATGCTCTACTTAATTCTACATGACTCTACTACACACTACCATGGCTCTACTCCATTCTACCATGATTTCACTATATTCTACCATGGCTCTACTTCATTCTACCATCGCTCTACTTCATTCTACCATGGCTCTACTTCATTCTACCATGGCTCTACTTCATTCTACCATGGCTCTACTTCATTCTACATGACTCTACTACACACTACCATGGCTCTACTCTATTCTACCATGTCTCTACTATATTCTACCATGGCTCTACGTCATTCTACCATGGCTCTACTTCATTCTACCATGGCTCTACTTCATTCTACATGACTGCTGTTCAATCTACATGACTCTACTACACACTACCATGTCTCTACTCCATTCTACCTTTGCTCTACTATATTCTACCATGGCTCTACTTCATTCTACATGACTCTACTACACACTACCATGGCTCTACTCCATTCTACCACGGTCTACTATATTCTACCATAGATATTCTTCATTCTACATGACTTTACTACACACTACCGTGGTTCTACTCCATTCTACCATGGCTCTACTATATTCTACCATGGCTGTACTTCATTCAACCATGGCTCTACTTCATTCTACCATGGCTCTACTTCATTCTACATGACTCTGCTTCATTCTACATGACCCTACTACACACTACCGTGGCTCTACTCCATTCTACCATGGCTCTACTATATTCAACCATGGCTCTACTTCATTCTACCAAGGCTCTACTTCATTCTACCATGGCTCTACTTCATTCTACATGACTCTACTCCACACTACCATGGCTCTACTCCATTCTACCATGGCTCTACTATATTCTACCAAGGCTCTACTTCATTCTACCATCGCTCTACTTCATTCTACCATGGGTCTACTTCATTCTACCATGGCTCTACTTCATTCTACATGACTCTACTACACACTACCATGGCTCTACTCCCTTCTACAATGTCTCTACTATATTCTACCATGGCTCTACTTCATTCTACCATAGCTCTACTTCAATCTACCATGTCTCTACTTCAGTCTACATGACTCTACTTCATTCTACATGACTCTACTACACACTACCATCGCTCTACTATATTCTACCATGACTCTACTTCATTCTACAATGGCTCTACTTCATTCTACCATGGCTCTACTTCATTCTACATGACTCTACTACACACTACCATGGCTCTACTCCATTCTACCATGACTCTTCTATATTCCACCATGGCTCTACTTGATTCGGCCATGGCTCTACTTCATTCTACCATGACTCTACTTCATTCTACATAACTCTACTTCATTCTACATGACTCTAATTCATTCTACAAGACTCTACTTCATTCTACATGACTCTACTACACACATGCATGGCTCTACTCCATTCTAGCTTGGCTCTACTATATTCTACCATGGCTCAACTTCATTCTACCATGGCTCTACTTCATGCTACCATGGCTCTACTTCATTCTACATGACTCTACTACACACTACCATGGCTCTACTCCATTCTACCATGGTTCTACTATATCTTACATTGGCTCTACTCCATTCTACCATGGCTCTACTATATTCTACCATGGCTCTACTTCATTCTACCATGGCTCTACTTCATTCTACCATGACTCTACTCCATTCTACCATGGCTCTACTTCCTTCTACCATGGCTCTACTTCATTCTACCATGGCTCTACTTCATTCTACCATGGCTCTACCTCATTCTACATGACTCTACTCCATTCTACCATGGCTCTACTTCATTCTACCATGGCTCTACTTCATTCTACCATGGCTCTCGTTCATTCTACCATGGCTCTACTTCATTCTACCATGGCTCTACTTCATTCTACATTACTCTACTCCATTCTACCATGGCTCTACTTCATTCTACCATCGCTCTGCTTCATTCTACCATGGCTGTACTTCATTCTACCATCGCTCTACTTCATTCTACATAACTCTACTACACACTACCATGGCTCTACTCCATTCTACCATGGCTCTACTATATTCTACCATGGCTCTACTTCATTCTACCATGGCTCTACTTCATTCTACATGACTCTACTACACACTAAGATGACTCAACTCCATTCTACCGTGGTTCTACTCTCCTCTACTTGACTCTACTAAAGTCTACCATGCTTCTCCTTGGCTCTAGTTGGCTCAACTACATTCTACCATGGCTCTACTCCATTCTACCATGGCTCTACTATATTCTATCATGGCTCTACTTCATTCTACCAAGGCTCTACTTCATTCTACCATGGCTCTACTTCATTCTACATGACTCTACTCCATACTACCATGGCTCTACTCCATTCTACCATGGCTCTACTATATTCTACCATAGCTCTACTTCATTCTACCATGGCTCTACTTCATTCTACATGACTCTACTACACACTACCATGGCTCTACTCCATTCTACAATGTCTCTACTATATTCTACAATGGCTCTACTTCATTCTACCATAGCTCTACTTCATTCTACCATGTCTCTACTTCATTCTACATGACTCTACTTCATTCTACATGACTCTACTACACACTACCATGGCTCTACTATATTCTACCATGACTCTACTTCATTCTACAATGGCTCTACTTCATTCCACCATTGCTCTACTTCATTCTACATGACTCTACTACACACTACCATGGCTCTACTCCATTCTACCATGACTCTACTATATTCTACCATGGCACTACTTGATTCGGCCATGGCTCTACTTCATTCTACCATGGCTCTACTTCATTCTACATAACTCTACTTCATTCTACAAGACTCTACTTCATTCTACATGACTCTACTTCATTCTACATGACTCTACTACACACATGCTTGGGTCTACTCCATTCTAGCATGGCTCTACTATATTCTACCATGGCTCAACTTCATTCTACCATGGCTCTACTTCATGCTACCATGGCTCTACTTCATTCTACATGACTCTACTACACACTACCATAGCTCTACTCCATTCTATCATGGCTCCACTATATTCTAACATGGCTCTACTTCATTCTACCATGGCTCTACTTCATTCTACCATGGCTCTACTTCATTCTACCATGGCTCTACTTCATTCTGCCTGACTCTACTACACACTACCATGGCTCTACTCCATTCTACGACGGTCTACTATATTCTACCATAGATATTCTTCATTCAATATGACTTTACTACACACTACCGTGGTTCTACTCCATTCTACCATGGCTCTACTATATTCTACCATGGCTCTACTTCATTCTACCATAGCTCTACTTCATTCTACCATGGCTCTACTTCATTCTACATGACTCTACTTCATTCTACATGACCCTACTACACACTACCGTGGCTCTACTCCATTCTACCATGGCTCTACTATATTCTACCATGGCTCTACTTCATTCTACCAAGGCTCTACTTCATTCTACCATGGCTCTACTTCATTCTACATGACTCTACTCCACACTACCATGGCTCTACTCCATTCTACCATGGCTCTACTATATTCTACCATGGCTCTACTTCATTCTACCATGGCTCTACTTCATTCTACCATGGCTCTACTTCATTCTACCATGGCTCTACTTCATTCTACATGACTCTACTACACACTACCATGGCTCTACTCCATTCTACAATGTCTCTACTATATTCTACCATGGCTCTACTTCATTCTACCATAGCTCTACTTCATTCTACCATGTCTCTACTTCATTCTACAACACTCTACTTCATTCTACATGACTCTACTACACACTACCATGGCTCTACTATATTCTACCATGACTCTACTTCATTCTACAATGGCTCTACTTCATTCTACCATGGCTCTACTTCATTCTACATGACTCTACTACACACTACCATGGCTCTACTCCATTCTACCATGACTCGACTATATTCTACCATGGCTCTACTTGATTCGGCCATGGCTCTACTTCATTCTACCATGGCTCTACTTCATTCTACATAACTCTACTTCATTCTACATGACTCTAATTCATTCTACATGACTCTACTTCATTCTACATGACTCTACTACACACATGCATGGCTCTACTCCATTCTAGCATGGCTCTACTATACTCTACCATGGCTCAACTTCATTCTACCATGGCTCTACTTCATGCTACCATGGCTCTACTTCATTCTACATGACTCTACTACACACTACCATGGCTCTACTCCATTCTACTATGGTTTTACTATATCCAACATTGGCTCTACTCCATTCTACCATGGCTCTACTATATTCTACCATGGCTCTACTTCATTCTACCATGGCTCTACTTCATTCTACCATGGCTCTACTTCATTCTAACATGACTCTCCTCCATTCTACCATGGCTCTACTTCCTTCTACCATGGCTCTACTTCATTCTACCATAGCTCTACTTCATTCTACCATGGCTCTACTTCATTCTACCATGGCTCTCCTTCATTCTACCATGGCTCTACTTCATTCTACCATGGCTCTACTTCATTCTACATGACTCTACTCCATTCTACCATGGCTCTACTTCATTCTACCATCGCTCTGATTCATTCTACCATGGCTGTACTTCATTCTACCATCGCTCTACTTCATTCTACATAACTCTACTACACACTACCATGGCTCTACTCCATTCTACCATGGCTCTACTATATTCTACCATGGCTCTACTTCATTCTACCATGGCTCTACTTCATTCTACATGACTCTACTACACACTAAGATGACTCAACTCCATTCTACCGTGGTTCTACTCTCCTCTACTTGACTCTACTAAAGTCTACCATGCTTCTCCTTGGCTCTAGTTTGCTTAACTACATTCTACCATGGCTCTACTCCATTCTACCATGGCTCTACTATATTCTATCATGGCTCTACTTCATTCTACCATGGCTCTACTTCATTCTACCATAGCACTACTTCATTCTACCATGCCTCTACTTCATTCTACATGACTCTACTACACACTACCATGGCTCCACTTCATTCTACCATGGTTCTACTTCATTCTACCATGGCTCTACTTCATCCTACCATGGGTCTACTTCATTCTACATGACTCTACTAGACACTACCATGACTCTACTCCATTCAACCATGGCTCTACTATATTCTACCATGGCTCTACTTCGCTCTACCATGGCTGTACTTCATTCTACCATGGCTCTACTTCATTCTACATGACTCTACTACACACTACCAAGGCTCTGCTCTATTCTACCATGGCTCTACTATATTCTACCATGACTCTATTTCATTCTACCATGGCTCTGCTTCATTCTACCATAGCTCTACTTCATTCTACCATGGCTCTACTTCATTCTACATGACTCTACTACACACTACCGTGGCTCTACTCCATTCTACCATGCCTCTACTAAATTCTACCATGGCTCTACTTCATTCTACCATGGCTCTACTGCATTCTCCCAATGCTCTACTTCATTCTACATGACTCTACTACACACTACCATGACTATACTCCATTCTACCATGATTTCACTATATTCTACCATGGCTCTACTTCATTCTACCATGGCTCTACTTCATTCTACCATGGCTCTACTTCATTCTACCATGCCTCTACTTCATTCTACCATGGCTCTACTTCATTCTACATGACTCTACTACACACTACCATGGCTCTACTCTATTCTACCATGTCTCTACTATATTCTACCATGGCTCTACTTCATTCTACCATGGCTCTACTCCATTCTACCATGGCTCTACTTCATTCTACATGACTCCTGTTCAATCTACATGACTCTACTACACACTTCCATGGCTCTACTCCATTCTACCTTTGCTCTACTATATTCTACCATGGCTCTACTTCATTCTACATGACTCTACTACACACTACCATTTTTCTACATCATTCTACCATGGCTCTACTTCATTCTACATGACTCTACTAGACACTACCATGGCTCTACTCCATTCTACCATCGCTCTACTATATTCTACCATGGCTCTACTTCGTTCTACCATGGCTGTACTTTATTCTACCATGGCTCTACTTCATTCTACATGACTCTACTACACACTACCAAGGCTCTACTCCATTCTACCATGGCTCTACTTCATTCTACATGACTCTAATAGACACTACCATGGCTCTACTCCATTCTACCATGGCTCTACTATATTCTACCATGGCTCTACTTCGTTCTACCATGGCTGTACTTCATTCTACCATGGCTCTACTTCATTCTACATGACTCTACTACACACTACCAAGGCTCTACTCCATTCTACCATAGTTCTACTATAGTCTACCATAGCTCTATTTCATTCTACCACGGCTCTACTTCATTCTACCATAGCACTACTTCATTCTACCATGCCTCTACTTCATTCTACATGACTCTACTACACACTACCATGGCTCCACTTCATTCTACCATGGTTCTACTTCATTCTACCATGGCTCTACTTCATTCTACCATGGCTCTACTTCATTCTACATGACTCTACTAGACACTATCATGGCTCTACTATATTCTACCATGGCTCTACTTCGTTCTACCATGGCTGTACTTCATTCTACCATGGCTCTACTTCATTCTACATGACTCTACTACACACTACCAAGGCTCTACTCCATTCTACCATGGCTCTACTATATTCTACCATGGCTCTATTTCATTCTACCATGGCTCTGCTTCATTCTACCACAGCTCTACTTCATTCTACCATGGCTCTACTTCATTCTACATGACTCTACTACACACTACCGTGGCTCTACTTCATTCTACCATGCCTCTACTATATTCTACCATGGCTCTACTTCATTCTACCATGGCTCTACTGCATTCTCCCAATGCTCTACTTCATTCTACATGACTCTACTACACACTACCATGGCTCTACTCCATTCTACCATGATTTCACTATATTCTACCATGGCTCTACTTCATTCTACCATCGCTCTACTTCATTCTACCATGGCTCTACTTCATTCTACCATGGCTCTACTTCATTCTACCATGGCTCTACTTCATTCTACATGACTCTACTACACACTACCATGGCTCTACTCTATTCTACCATGTCTCTACTATATTCTACCATGGCTCTACGTCATTCTACCATGGCTCTACTTCATTCTACCATGGCTCTACTTCATTCTACATGACTGCTGTTCAATCTACATGACTCTACTACACACTACCATGTCTCTACTCCATTCTACCTTTGCTCTACTATATTCTACCATGGCTCTACTTCATTCTACATGACTCTACTACACACTGCCATGACTCTACATCATTCTCCCATGGCTCTACTTCATTCTACATGACTCTACTAGACACTACCATGGCTCTACTCCATTCTACCATGGCTCTACTATATTCTACCATGGCTCTACTTCGTTCTACCATGGCTGTACTTCATTCTACCATGGCTCTACTTCATTCTACATGACTCTACTACACACTACCAAGGCTCTACTCCATTCTACCATGGCTCTACTTCATTCTACCATGGCTCTACTTCATTCTACCATGGCTCTACTTCATTCTACCATGGCTCTACTTCATTCTACATGACTCTACTCCATTCTACCATTGCTCTACTTCATTCTACCATGGCTCTACTTCATTCTACCATGGCTCTCCTTCATTCTACATGACTCTACTATATTCTACCATGCCTCTAATCCATTCTACCATGGCTCTACTTCATTCTACCATGGTTGTACTTCATTCTACCATGGTTCTACTTCATTCTACATAACTCTACTGCAAACTACCATGGCTCTACTCCATTCTACCATGGCTCTACTATATTCTACCATGGCTCTACTTCATTCTACCATGGCACTACTTCATTCTACATGACTCTACTACACACTAAGATGACTCAACTCCATTCTACCGTGACTCTACTCTCCTCTACTTGACTCTACTAAAGTCTACCATGCTTCTCCTTGGCTCTAGTTGGCTCTACTACATTCTACCATGGCTCTACTCCATTCTACCATGGCTCTACTATATTCTATCAAGGTTCTACTTCATTCTATCATGGCTCTACTTCATTCTACCATGGCTCTACTTCATTCTACATGACTCTACTACACGCTGCCAAGGCTCTACTCCATTCTACCATGGTTCTACTATACTCTACCATAGCTCTATTTCATTCTACCATGGCTCTACTTCATTTTACCATAGCTCTACTTCATTCTACCATGGCTCCACTTCATTCTACCATGGTTCTACTTCATTCTACCATGGATCTACTTCATTCTACCATGGCTCTACTTCATTCTAAATGACTCTACTAGACACTACCATAACTCTACTCCATTCTACCATGGCTCTACTATATTCTACCATGGTTCTACTTCGTTCTACCATGGCTGTACTCCATTCTACCGTGGCTGTACTTCATTCTACATGACTCTACTACACACTACCAAGGCTCTACTCCATTCTACCATGGCTCTACTATATTCTACCATGGCTCTATTTTATTCTACCATGGCTCTACTTCATTCTACCATAGCTCTACATCATTCTACCATGGCTCTACTTCATTCTACATGACTCTACTACACACTACCGTGGCTCTACTCCATTCTACCATGCCTGTACTATATTCTACCATGGCTCTACTTCATTCTACCATGGCTCTACTGCATTCTACCAATGCTCTACTTCATTCTACGTGACTCTACTACACACTACCATGGCTCTACTCCATTCTACCATGATTCCACTATATTCTACCATGGATCTACTTCACTCTACCATGGCTCTACTTCATTCTACCATGGCTCTACTTCATTCTACCATGGCTCTACTTCATTCTAGCATGGCTTTACTTCATTCTACATGACTCTACTACATACTACCATGGCTCTACTCTATTCTACCATGTCTCTACTATATTCTAACATGGCTCTACTTCATTCTACCATGGCTGTACTTCATTCTACCATGGCTCTACTTCATTCTACATGACTCCAGTTCAATCTACATGACTCTACTACACACTACCATGGCTCTACTCCATTCTACCTTTGCTCTACTATATTCTACCATGGCTCTACTTCATTCTACATGACTCTACTACACACTACCACGGCTCTACATCATTCTACCATGGCTCTACTTCATTCTACGTGACTCTACTAGACACTACCATGGCTCTACTCCATTCTACCATGGCTCTACTATATTCTACCATGGCTCTACTTCGTTCTACCATGGCTGTTGTTCATTCTACCATGGCTCTACTTCATTCTACATGACTCTACTACACACTACCTATGCTCTACTCCATTCTACCATGGCTCTACTTCATTCTACCAATGCTCTACTTCATTCTACATGGCTCTACTACACACTACCATGGCTCTACTCCATTCTACCATGACTCCAATATTTTCTACCATGGCTCTACTTTATTTTACCATGGCTCTACTTCATTCTACCATGGCTCTACTTCATTCTACCATGGCTCTACTTCATTCTACATGACTCTACTACACACTACCATGGCTCTACTCCATACTACCATGGCTCTACCATATTCTACCATGGCTCTACTTCATTCTATCATGGCTCTACTTCATTCTACCAAGGCTGTACTTCATTCTACATGACTCTACTCCATTCTACATGACTCTACTACACACTACCATAGCTCTACTCCATTCTACCATTGCTCTACTAAATTCTACCATGGCTCTAAGTCATTCTACCATGGCTCTACTTCATTATACCATTGCTCTACTTCATTCTACATGACTCTACTACACACTACCATGGCTCTACTCCATTCTACCATGGCTCTACTATATTCTACCATGGCTCTACTATATTCTAACATGGCTCTACTTCTTTCTACATGACTCTACTACACACTACCATGGCTCTACTCCATTCTACCATGGCTCTACTTCATTCTACCATGGCTCTACTTCATTCTACCATGGCTCTATTTCATTTTACATGACTCTACTACACACTACCATGTCTCTACTCCATTCTACCATGGCTCTTCTATATTCTACAATGGCTCTACTTCATTCTACCATGGCTCTACTTCATTCTACCACGGCTCTACTTCATTCTACATGACTCTACTACACACTACCATTTTTCTACATCATTCTACCATGGCTCTACTTCATTCTACATGACTCTACTAGACACTACCATGGCTCTACTCCATTCTTCCATCGCTCTATTATATTCTACCATGGCTCTACTTCGTTCTACCATGGCTGTACTTTATTCTACCATGGCTCTACTTCATTCTACATGACTCTACTACACACTACCAAGGCTCTACTCCATTCTACCATGGCTCTACTTCATTCTACATGACTCTAATAGACACTACCATGGCTCTACTCCATTCTACCATGGCTCTACTATATTCTACCATGGCTCTACTTCGTTCTACCATGGCTGTACTTCATTCTACCATGGCTCTACTTCATTCTACATGACTCTACTACACACTACCAAGGCTCTACTCCATTCTACCATAGTTCTACTATAGTCTACCATAGCTCTATTTCATTCTACCACGGCTCTACTTCATTCTACCATAGCACTACTTCATTCTACCATGCCTCTACTTCATTCTACATGACTCTGCTACACACTACCATGGCTCCACTTCATTCTACCATGGTTCTACTTCATTCTACCATGGCTCTACTTCATTCTACCATGGCTCTACTTCATTCTACATGACTCTACTGGACACTACCATGGCTCTACTATATTCTACATTGGCTCTACTTCGTTCTACCATGGCTGTACTTCATTCTACCATGGCTCTACTTCATTCTACATGACTCTACTACACACTACCAAGGCTCTACTCCATTCTACCATGGCTCTACTATATTCTACCATGGCTCTATTTCATTCTACCATGGCTCTGCTTCATTCTACCACAGCTCTACTTCATTCTACCATGGCTCTACTTCATTCTACATGACTCTACTACACACTACCGTGGCTCTACTTCATTCTACCATGCCTCTACTATATTCTACCATGGCTCTACTTCATTCTACCATGGCTCTACTGCATTCTCCCAATGCTCTACTTCATTCTACATGACTCTACTACACACTACCATGGCTCTACTCCATTCTACCATGATTTCACTATATTCTACCATGGCTCTACTTCATTCTACCATCGCTCTACTTCATTCTACCATGGCTCTACTTCATTCTACCATGGCTCTACTTCATTCTACCATTGCTCTACTTCATTCTACATGACTCTACTACACACTACCATGGCTCTACTCTATTCTACCATGTCTCTACTATATTCTACCATGGCTCTACGTCATTCTACCATGGCTCTACTTCATTCTACCATGGCTCTACTTCATTCTACATGACTCCTGTTCAATCTACATGACTCCACTACACACTACCATGTCTCTACTCCATTCTACCTTTGCTCTACTATATTCTACCATGGCTCTACTTCATTCTACATGACTCTACTACACACTGCCATGGCTCTACATCATTCTCCCATGGCTCTACTTCATTCTACATGACTCTACTAGACACTACCATGGCTCTACTCCATTCTACCATGGCTCTACTATATTCTACCATGACTCTACTTCGTTCTACCATGGCTGTACTTCATTCCACCATGGCTCTACTTCATTCTACATGACTCTACTACACACTACCAAGGCTCTACTCCATTCTACCATGGCTCTACTTTATTCTACCATGGCTCTACTTCATTCTACCATGGCTCTACTTCATTCTACCATGGCTCTACTTCATTCTACATGACTCTACTCCATTCTACCATGGCTCTACTTCATTCTACCATGGCTCTACTTCATTCTACCATGGCTCTCCTTCATTCTACATGACTCTACTGTATTCTACCATGCCTCTAATCCATTCTACCATGGCTCTACTTCATTCTACCATGGCTCTACTTCATTCTACATAACTCTACTGCAAACTACCATGGCTCTACTCCATTCTACCATGGCTCTACTATATTCTACCATGGCTCTACTTCATTCTACCATCGCACTACTTCATTCTACATGACTCTACTACACACTAAGATGACTCAACTCCATTCTACCGTGACTCTACTCTCCTCTACTTGACCCTACTAAAGTCTACCATGCTTCTCCTTGGCTCTAGTTGGCTCTACTACATTCTACCATGGCTCTACTCCATTCTACCATGTCTCTACTATATTCTATCAAGGTTCTACTTCATTCTATCATGGCTCTACTTCATTCTACCATGGCTCTACTTCATTCTACATGACTCTACTACACGCTACCAAGGCTCTACTCCATTCTACCATGGTTCTACTATACTCTACCATAGCTCTATTTCATTCTACCATGGCTCTACTTCATTTTACCATAGCTCTACTTCATTCTACCATGGCTCCACTTCATTCTACCATGGTTCTACTTCATTCTACCATGGATCTACTTCATTCTACCATGGCTCTAATTCATTCTACATGACTCTACTAGACACTACCATAGCTCTACTCCATTCTACCATGGCTCTACTATATTCTACCATGGTTCTACTTCGTTCTACCATGGCTGTACTCCATTCTACCGTGGCTGTACTTCATTCTACATGACTCTACTACACACTACCAAGGCTCTACTCCATTCTACCATGGCTCTACTATATTCTACCATGGCTCTATTTTATTCTACCATGGCTCTACTTCATTCTACCATAGCTCTACATCATTCTACCATGGTTCTATTTCATTCTACATGACTCTACTACACACTACCGTGGCTCTACTTCATTCTACCATGCCTCTACTATATTATACCATGGCTCTACTTCATTCTACCATGGCTCTACTGCATTCTACCAATGCTCTACTTCATTCTACATGACTCTACTACACACTACCATGGCTCTACTCCATTCTACCATGATTCCACTATATTCTACCATGGATCTACTTCACTCTACCATGGCTCTACTTCATTCTACCATGGCTCTACTTCATTCTACCATGGTTCTACTTCATTCTAGCATGGCTTTACTTCATTCTACTTGACTCTACTACATACTACCATGGCTCTACTCTATTCTACCATGTCTCTACTATATTCTAACATGGCTCTACTTTATTCTACCATGGCTGTACTTCATTCTACCATGGCTCTACTTCATTCTACATGACTCCAGGTCAATCTACATGACTCTACTACACACTACCATGGCTCTACTCCATTCTACCTTTGCTCTACTATATTCTACCATGGCTCTACTTCATTCTACATGACTCCACTACACACTACCACGGCTCTACATCATTCTACCATGGCTCTACTTCATTCTACGTGACTCTACTAGACACTACCATGGCTCTACTCCATTCTACCATGGCTCTACTATATTCTACCATGGCTCTACTTCGTTCTACCATGGCTGTAGTTCATTCTACCATGGCTCTACTTCATTCTACATGACTCTACTACACACTACCTAGGCTCTACTCCATTCTACCATGGCTCTACTTCATTCTACCAATGCTCTACTTCATTCTACATGGCTCTACTACACACTACCATGGCTCTACTCCATTCTACCATGACTCCAATATTTTCTACCATGGCTCTACTTTATTTTACCATGGCTCTACTTCATTCTACCATGGCTCTACTTCATTCTACATGACTCTACTACACACTACAATGGCTCTACTTCATTCTACATGACTCTACTACACACTACCATGGCTCTACTCCATACTACCATGGCTCTACTATATTCTACCATGGCTCTACTTCATTCTATCATGGCTCTACTTCATTCTACCAAGGCTGTACTTCATTCTACATGACTCTACTCCATTCTACATGACTCTACTACACACTACCATAGCTCTACTCCATTCTACCATTGCTCTACTAAATTCTACCATGGCTCTAAGTCATTCTACCATGGCTCTACTTCATTATACCATTGCTCTACTTCATTCTACATGACTCTACTACACACTACCATGGCTCTACTCCATTCTACCATGGCTCTACTATATTTTACCATGGCTCTACTATATTCTAACATGGCTCTACTTCTTTCTACATGACTCTACTACACACTATCATGGCTCTACTCCATTCTACCATTGCTCTACTTCATTCTACCATGGCTCTACTTCATTCTACCATGGCTCTATTTCATTTTACATGACTCTACTACACACTACCATGTCTCTACTCCATTCTACCATGGCTCTTCTATATTCTACAATGGCTCTACTTCATTCTACCATGGCTCTACTACATTCTACCACGGCTCTACTTCATTCTACATGACTCTACTACACACTACCATGACTCTACTCCATTCTACCATGGCTCTACCATATTCTACCATGGCTCTACTTCGTTCTACCATGGCTCTTCTTCATTCTACCATGGCTCTACTATATTCTACCATAGCTCTAATTCATTCTACCATGGCTCTACTTCATTCTACATGACTCTACTACACACTACCAAGGCTCTACTCCATTCTACCATGGCTCTACTTCATTCTACATGACTCTATAAGACACTACCATGGCTCTACTCCATTCTACCATGGCTCTACTATATTCTACCATGGCTCTACTTCGTTCTACCATGGCTGTACTTCATTCTACCATGGCTCTACTTCATTCTACATGACTCTACTACACACTACCAAGGCTCTACTCCATTCTACCATTGCTCTACTATATTCTACCATGGCTCTATTTCATTCTACCATGGCTCTACTTCATTCTACCATAAATCTACTTCATTCAACCATGGCTCTACTTCATTCTACATTACTCTACTACACACTACCGTGGCTCTACTCCATTCTACCATGCCTCTACTATATTCTAACATGGCTCTACTTCATTCTACCTTGGCTTTACTTCATTCTACCAATGCTCTACTTCATTCTACATGACTCTACTACACACTACCATGGCTCTACTCCATTCTACCATGACTCCAATATTTTCTACCATGGCTCTACTTCATTCTACATGACTCTACTACACACTACCAAGGCTCTACTCCATTCTACCATGGCTCTACTCCATTCTACCATGGCTCTACTATATTCTACCATGGCTCTACTTCGTTCTACCATGGCTGTACTTCATTCTACCATGGTTCTACTTCATTCTACATGACTCTACTACACACTACCAAGGCTCTACTCCATTCTACCATTGCTCTACTATATTCTACCATGGCTGTATTTCATTCTACCATGGCTCTACTTCATTCTGCCATAAATCTACTTCATTCTACCATTGCTCTACTTCATTCTACATTACTCTACTACACACTACCGTGGCTCTACTCCATTCTACCATGGCTCTACTATATTCTACCATGGCTCTACTTCATTCTACATGACTCTACTACACACTACCATGGCTCTACTCCATTCTACCATGGCTCTACTATATTCTACCATAGCTCTACTTCATTCTACCATGGCTCTACTTCATTCTACCATGGCTCTATTTCATTTTACATGACTCTACTACACACTACCATGTCTCTACTCCATTCTACCATGGCTCTTCTATATTCTACAATGGCTCTACTTCATTCTACAATGGCTCTACTTCATTCTACCACGGCTCTACTTCATTCTACATGACTCTACTACACACTACCATGGCTCTACTCCATTCTACCAATGCTCTACTATATTCTACCATGGCTCTACTTCATTCTACCATGGCTCTACTTCATTCTACCATGGCTCTATCTCATTTTACATGACTCTACTACACACTACCATGTCTCTACTCCATTCTACCATGGCTCTTCTATATTCTACAATGGCTCTACTTCATTCTACCATGGCTCTACTTCATTCTACCACGGCTCTACTTCATTCTACATGACTCTACTACACACTACCATGACTCTACTACATTCTACCATGGCTCTACTATATTCTACCATGGCTCTACTTCGTTCTACCATGGCTCTTCTTCATTCTACCATGGCTCTACTTCATTCTACATGACTCTACTACACACTACCAAGGCTCTACTCCATTCTACCATGGCTCTACTTCATTCTACATGACTCTACTAGACACTACCATGGCTCTACTCCATTCTACCATGGCTCTACTATATTCTACCATGGCTCTACTTCGTTCTACCATGGCTGTACTTCATTCTACCATGGCTCTACTTCATTCTACATGACTCTACTACACACTACCAAGGCTCTACTCCATTCCACCATAGCTCTACTATATTCTACCATGGCTCTATTTCATTCTACCATGGCTCTACTTCATTCTACCATAAATCTACTTCATTCTTCCATGGCTCTACTTCATTCTACATTACTCTACTACACACTTCCGTGGCTCTACTCCATTCTACCATGCCTCTACTATATCCTATCATGGCTCTACTTCATTCTACCATGGCTCTACTTCATTCTACCAGTGCTCTACTTCATTCTACATGACTCTACTACACACCACCGTGGCTCTACTCCATTCTACCATGACTCCAATATTTTCTACCATGGTTCTACTTCATTTTACCATGGCTCTACTTCATTCTACCATGGCTCTACTTCATTCTACATGACTCTACTACACACTACAATGGCTCTACTTCATTCTACATGACTCTACTACACACTACCATGGCTCTACTCCATACTACCATGGCTCTACTATATTCTACCATTGCTCTACTTCATTCTACCATGGCTCTACTTCATTCTACCATGACTGTACTTCATTCTACATGACTCTACTCCATTCTACATGACTCTACTACACACTACCATGGCTCTACTCCATTCTACCATTGCTCTACTATATTCTACCATGGCTCTAATTCATTCTACCATGGCTCTACTTCATTCTACATGACTCTACTACACAGTACCATGACTCTACTCCATTCTACCATGGCTCTACTATATTCTACCGTTGCTCTACTTCGTTCTACCATGGCTGTACTTCATTCTACCATGGCTCTACTTCATTCTACATGACTCTACTACACACTACCAAGGCTCTACTCCATTCTACTATTGCTCTACTTCATTCTACATGACTCTACAAGACACTACCATGGCTCTACTCCATTCTACCATGGCTCTACTATATTCTACCATGGCTCTACTTCGTTCTACCATGGCTGTACTTCATTCTGCCATGGCTCTACTTCATTCTACATGACTCTACTACACACTACCAAGGCTCTACTCCATTCTACCATGGCTCTACTATATTCTACCATGGCTTTATTTCATTCTACCATGGCTCTACTTCATTCTACCATAAATCTACTTCATTCTAACATGACTCTACTTCATTCTACATTACTCTACTACACACTACCGTGGCTCTACTCCATTCTACTATGCCTCTACTATATTCTACCATTGCTCTACTTCATTCTACCATGGATCTACTTCATTCTACCAATGCTCTATTTCATTTTATATGACTCTACTACACACTACCATGTCTCTACTCCATTCTACCATGGCTCTTCTATATTCTACAATGGCTCTACTTCATTCTACCATGGCTCTACTTCATTCTACCACGGCTCTACTTCATTCTACATGACTCTACTACACACTACCATGGCTCTACTCCATTCTACCATGGCTCTACTATATTCTACCATGGCTCTACTTCATTCTACCATGGCTCTACTTCATTCTACCATGGCTCTATTTCATTTTACATGACTCTACTACACACTACCATGTCTCTACTCCATTCTACCATGGCTCTTCTATATTCTACAATGGCTCTACTTCATTTTACCATTGCTCTACTTCATTCTACCATGGCTCTACTTCATTCTACATGACTCTACTACACACTACAATGGCTCTACTTCATTCTACATGACTCTACTACACACTACCATGGCTCTACTCCATACTACTATGGCTCTAGTATATTCTACCATGGCTCTACTATATTCTACCATGGCTCTACTTCATTCTACATGACTCTACTACACACTACCATGGCTCTACTCCATTCTACCATGGCTCTACTATATTCTACCATGGCTCTACTTCATTCTACCATGGCTCTACTTCATTCTACCATGGCTCTATTTCATTTTACATGACTCTACTACACACTACCATGTCTCTACTCCATTCTACCATGGCTCTTCTATATTCTACAATGGCTCTATTTCATTCTACAATGGCTCTACTTCATTCTACCACGGCTCTACGTCATTCTACATGACTCTGCTACACACTACCATAACTCTACTCCATTCTACCATGGCTCTACTATATTCTACCATGGCTCTACTTCGTTCTACCATGGCTCTTCTTCATTCTACCATGGCTCTACTTCATTCTACATGACTCTACTGCACACTACCAAGGCTCTACTCCATTCTACCATGGCTCTACTTCATTCTACATGACTCTACTAGACACTACCATGGCTCTACTCCGTTCTACCATAGCTCTACTATATTCTACCATGGCTCTACTTCGTTCTACCATGGCTGTACTTCATTCTACCATGGCTCTACTTCATTCTACATGACTCTACTACACACTACCAAGGCTCTACTCCTTTCTACCATGGCTCTACTATATTCTACCATGGCTCTATTTCATTCTACAATGGCTCTACTTCATTCTACCATAAATCTACTTCATTCTACCATGGCTCTACTTTATTCTACATTACTCTACTACACACTACCGTGACTCTACTCCATTCTACCATGCCTCTACTATATTCTACCATGGCTCTACTTCATTCTACCATGGCTCTACTTTATTCTTCCAATGCTCTACTTCATTCTACAAGACTCTACTACACACTACCGTGGCTCTACTCCATTCTACCATGACTCCAATATTTTCTACCATTGCTCTACTTCATTCTACCATGGCTCTACTTCATTCTACCATGGCTCTACTTCATTCTACATGACTCTACTACACACTACAATGGCTCTACTTCATTCTACTTGACTCTACTACACACTACCATGGCTCTACTCCATACTATCATGGCTCTAGTATATTCTACCATGGCTCTACTTCATTCTACCATGACTCTACTTCATTCTACCATGGCTGTACTTCATTCTACATGACTCTACTCCATTCTACATGACTCTACTACACACTACCATGGCTCTACTCCATTCTACCATTGCTCTACTATATTCTACCATGGCTCTAATTCATTCTACCATGGCTCTATTTCATTCTACAATTGCTCTACTTCATTCTACATGACTCTACTACACACTACCATGGCTCTACTCCATTCTACCATCGCTCTACTATATTCTACCATTGCTCTACTTCATTCTACATGACTCTACTACACACTACCATGGCTCTACTCCATTCTATCATGACTCTACTATATTCTAACTTGGCACTACTTCATTCTACCATGGCTCTACTTCATTCTTCCATGGCTCTATTTCATTTTACATGACTCTACTACACACTACCATGTCTCTACTCCATTCTACCATGGCTCTTCTATATTCTACCATGGCTCTACTTCATTCTACCATGGCTCTACTTCATTCTACCATGGCTTTACTTCATTCTACATGACTATACTACACACTACCATGACTCTACTCCATTCTATCATGGCTCTACTATATTCTACCATGGCTCTACTTCATTCTACCATGGCTCTTCTTCATTCTACAATGGCTCTACTTCATTCTACATGACTCTACTACACACTACCATGGCTCTACTATATTCTACCATGGCTCTACTATATTCTACCATGGCTCTACTTCATTATACATGACTCTACTACACACTACCATGGCTCTACTCCATTCTACAATGGCTCTACTATATTCTACCATGGCTCTACTTCATTCTACCATCGCTCTACTTCATTCTACCGTGGCTCTATTTCATTTTACATGACTCTACTACACACTACCATGACTCTACTCCATTCTACCATGGCTGTACTATATTCTACCATGGCTCTACTTCGTTCTACCATGGCTCTTCTTCATTCTACCAAGGCTCTACTTCATTCTACATGACTCTACTACACACTACCAAGGCTCTAATCCATTCTACCATGGCTCTACTTCATTCTACATGACTCTACTAGACACTACCATGGCTCTACTCCATTCTACAATGGCTCTACTATATTCTACCATGGCTCTACTTCGTTCTACCATGGCTGTACTTCATTCTACCATGGCTCTACTTCATTCTACATGACTCTACTACACACTACGAAGGCCCTATTCCATTCTACCTTGGCTCTACTGTATTCTACCATGGCTCTATTTCATTCTACCATGGCTCTACTTCATTCTATCATAAATCTACTTCATTCTACCATGGCTCTACTTCATTCTACATTACTCTACTACACACTACAGTGGCTCTACTCCATTCTACCATGCCTCTACTATATTCTACCATGGCTCTACTTCATTCTACCATGGCTCTACTTCATTCTACCAATGCTCTACTTCATTCTACATGACTCTACTACACACTACCGTGGCTCTACTCCATTCTACCATTACTCCAATATTTTCTACCATGGCTCTATTTCATTTTACCATGTCTCTACTTCATTCTACCATCGCTCTACTTCATTCTACATGACTCTACTACACACTACAATGGCTCTACTTCATTCTACATGACTCTACTACACACTACCATGGCTCTACTCCATACTACCATGGCTCTACTATATTCTACCATGGCTCTACTTCATTCTACCATGGCTCTACTTCATTCTACCATGGCTGTACTTCATTCTACATGACTCTACTCCATTCTACATGACTATAATACACACTACCATGGCTCTACTCCATTCTACCATTGCTCTACTATATTCTACCATTGCTCTCCTTCGTTCTACCATGGCTGTACTTCATTCTACCATGGCTCTACTTCATTCTACATGACTCTACTACACACTACCATGACTCTACTCCATTCTACCATGGCTCTACTATATTCTACCATTGCTCTCCTTCGTTCTACCATGGCTGTACTTCATTCTACCATGGCTCTACTTCATTCTACATGACTCTACTACACACTACCAAGGGTCTACACCATTCTACCATGGCTCTACTTCATTCTACATGACTCTACAAGACACTACCATGGCTCTACTCCATTCTACCATGGCTCTACTATATTCTACCATGGCTCTACTTCGTTCTACCATGGCTGTACTTCATTCTACCATGGCTCTACTTCATTCTACATGACTCTACTACACACTACCAAGGCTCTACTCCATTCTACCATGGCTCTACTACATTATACCATGGCTGTATTTCATTCTACCATGGCTCTACTTCATTCTAACATAAATCTACTTCATTCTACCATGGCTCTACTTCATTCTACATTACTCTACTACACACTACCGTGGCTCTACTCCATTCTACCAATGCTCTACTATATTCTACCATCGCTCTACTTCATTCTACATGACTCTACTACACACTACCATGGCTCTACTCCATTCTACCATGGCTCTACTATATTCTACCATGGCTCTACTTCATTCTACCATGGCTCTACTTCATTCTACCATGGCTCTATTTCATTTTACATGACTCTACTACACACTACCATGTCTCTACTCCATTCTACCATTGCTCTTCTATTTTCTACAATGGCTCTACTTCATTCTACCATGGCTCTACTTCATTCTACCACGGCTCTACTTCATTCTACATGACTCTACTACACACTACCATGACTCTACTTCATTCTACCATGGCTCTACTATATTCTACCATTGCTCTACTTCGTTCTACCATGGCTCTTCTTCATTCTACCATGGCTCTACTTCATTCTACATGACTCTACTACACACTACCAAGGCTCTACTCCATTCTACCATGGCTCTACTTCATTCTACATGACTCTACTAGACACTACCATGGCTCTACTCCATTCTACCATGGCTCTACTATATTCTACCATGGCTCTACTTCGTTCTATAATGGCTGTACTTCATACTACCATGGCTCTACTTCATTCTACATGACTCTACTACACACTACCAAGGCTCTACTCCATTCTACCATGGCTCTACTATATTCTACCATGGCTCTATTTGATTCTACCATGGCTCTACTTCATTCTACCATAAATCTACTTCATTCTACCAAGGCTCTACTTCATTCTACATTACTCTACTACACACTACCGTGGCTCTACTCCATTCTACCATTACTCCAATATTTTCTACCATGGCTCTATTTCATTTTACCATGTCTCTACTTCATTCTACTATCGCTCTACTTCATTCTACATGACTCTACTACACACTACAATGGCTCTACTTCATTCTACATGACTCTACTACACACTACCATGGCTCTACTCCATACTACCATGGCTCTACTATATTCTACCATGGCTCTACTTCATTCTACCATGGCTCTACTTCATTCTACCATGGCTGTACTTCATTCTACATGACTCTACTCCATTCTACATGACTCTACTACACACTACCATGGCTCTACTCCATTCTACCATTGCTCTACTATATTCTACCATTGCTCTCCTTCGTTCTACCATGGCTGTACTTCATTCTACCATGGCTCTACTTCATTCTACATGACTCTACTACACACTACCATGACTCTACTCCATTCTACCATGGCTCTACTATATTCTACCATTGCTCTCCTTCGTTCTACCATGGCTGTACTTCATTCTACCATGGCTCTACTTCATTCTACATGACTCTACTACACACTACCAAGGGTCTACTCCATTCTACCATGGCTCTACTTCATTCTACATGACTCTACAAGACACTACCATGGCTCTACTCCATTCTACCATGGCTCTACTATATTCTACCATGGCTCTACTTCGTTCTACCATGGCTGTACTTCATTCTACCATGGCTCTACTTCATTCTACATGACTCTACTACACACTACCATGGCTCTACTCCATTCTACCATGGCTCTACTATATTCTACCATGGCTCTACTTCATTCTACCATGGCTCTACTTCATTCTACCATGGCTCTATTTCATTTTACATGACTCTACTACACACTACCATGTCTCTACTCCATTCTACCATTGCTCTTCTATTTTCTACAATGGCTCTACTTCATTCTACCATGGCTCTACTTCATTCTACCACGGCTCTACTTCATTCTACATGACTCTACTACACACTACCATGACTCTACTTCATTCTACCATGGCTCTACTATATTCTACCATTGCTCTACTTCGTTCTACCATGGCTCTTCTTCATTCTACCATGGCTCTACTTCATTCTACATGACTCTACTACACACTACCAAGGCTCTACTCCATTCTACCATGGCTCTACTTCATTCTACATGACTCTACTAGACACTACCATGGCTCTACTCCATTCTACCATGGCTCTACTATATTCTACCATGGCTCTACTTCGTTCTATAATGGCTGTACTTCATACTACCATGGCTCTACTTCATTCTACATGACTCTACTACACACTACCAAGGCTCTACTCCATTCTACCATGGCTCTACTATATTCTACCATGGCTCTATTTGATTCTACCATGGCTCTACTTCATTCTAACATAAATCTACTTCATTCTACCAAGGCTCTACTTCATTCTACATTACTCTACTACACACTACCGTGGCTCTACTCCATTCTACCATTCCTCCAATATTTTCTACCATGGCTCTATTTCATTTTACCATGTCTCTACTTCATTCTACCATCGCTCTACTTCATTCTACATGACTCTACTACACACTACAATGGCTCTACTTCATTCTACATGACTCTACTACACACTACCATGGCTCTACTCCATACTACCATGGCTCTACTATATTCTACCATGGCTCTACTTCATTCTACCATGGCTCTACTTCATTCTACCATGGCTGTACTTCATTCTACATGACTCTACTCCATTCTACATGACTCTACTACACACAACCATGGCTCTACTCCATTCTACCATTGCTCTACTATATTCTACCATTGCTCTCCTTCGTTCTACCATGGCTGTACTTCATTCTACCATGGCTCTACTTCATTCTACATGACTCTACTACACACTACCATGACTCTACTCCATTCTACCATGGCTCTACTATATTCTACCATTGCTCTCCTTCGTTCTACCATGGCTGTACTTCATTCTACCATGGCTCTACTTCATTCTACATGACTCTACTACACACTACCAAGGGTCTACTCCATTCTACCATGGCTCTACTTCATTCTACATGACTCTACAAGACACTACCATGGCTCTACTCCATTCTACCATGGCTCTACTATATTCTACCATGGCTCTACTTCGTTTTATCATGGCTGTACTTCATTCTACCATGGCTCTACTTCATTCTACATGACTCTACTACACACTACCAAGGCTCTACTCCATTCTACCATGGCTCTACTACATTCTACCATGGCTGTATTTCATTCTACCATGGCTCTACTTCATTCTACCATAAATCTACTTCATTCTACCATGGCTCTACTTCATTCTACATTACTCTACTACACACTACCGTGGCTCTACTCCATTCTACCAATGCTCTACTATATTCTACCATCGCTCTACTTCATTCTACATGACTCTACTACACACTACCATGGCTCTACTCCATTCTACCATGGCTCTACTATATTCTACCATGGCTCTACTTCATTCTACCATGGCTCTACTTCATTCTACCATGGCTCTATTTCATTTTAAATGACTCTACTACACACTACCATGTCTCTACTCCATTCTACCATTGCTCTTCTATTTTCTACAATGGCTCTACTTCATTCTATCATGGCTCTACTTCATTCTACCACGGCTCTACTTCATTCTACATGACTCTACTACACACTACCATGACTCTACTCCATTCTACCATGGCTCTACTATATTCTACCATTGCTCTACTTCGTTCTACCATGGCTCTTCTTCATTCTACCATGGCTCTACTTCATTCTACATGACTCTACTACACACTACCAAGGCTCTACTCCATTCTACCATGGCTCTACTTCATTCTACATGACTCTACTAGACACTACCATGGCTCTACTCCATTCTACCATGGCTCTACTATATTCTACCATGGCTCTACTTCGTTCTACAATGGCTGTACTTCATACTACCATGGCTCTACTTCATTCTACATGACTCTACTACACACTACCAAGGCTCTACTCCATTCTACCATGGCTCTACTATATTCTACCATGGCTCTATTTGATTCTACCATGGCTCTACTTCATTCTACCATAAATCTACTTCATTCTACCAAGGCTCTACTTCATTCTACATTACTCTACTACACACTACCGTGGCTCTACTCCATTCTACCATGCCTCTACTATATCCTACCATGGCTCTACTTCATTCTACCATAGCTCTACTTCATTCTGCCAATGCTCTACTTCATTCTACATGACTCTACTACACACTACCGTGGCTCTACTCCATTCTACCATGACTCCAATATTTTCTACCATGGCTCTACTTCATTTTACCATGGCTCTACTTCATTCTACCATGGCTCTACTTCATTCTACATGACTCTACTACACACTACAATTGCTCTACTTCATTCTACATGACTCTACTACACACTACCATGGCTCTACTCCATACTACCATGTCTCTACTATATTCTACCATTGCTCTACCTCATTCTACCATTGCTCTACTTCATTCTACCATGTCTGTACTTCATTCTACATGACTCTACTCCATTCTACATGACTCTACTACACACTACCATGGCTCTACTCCATTCTACCATTGCTCTACTATATTCTACCATGGCTCTAATTCATTCTACCATGGCTCTACTTCATTCTACATGACTCTACTACACACTACCATGACTCTACTCCATTCTACCATGGATCTACTATATTCTACCATTGCTCTACTTCGTTCTACCATGCCTGTACTTCATTCTACCATGGCTCTACTTCATTCTACATGACTCTACTACACACTACCAAGGCTCTACTCCATTTTACCATGGCTCTACTTCATTCTACATGACTCAGAAGACACTACCATGGCTCTACTCCATTCTACCATGGCTCTACTATATTCTACCATGGCTCTACTTCGTTCTACCATGGCTGTACTTCATTCTACCATGGCTCTACTTCATTCTACATGACTCTACTACACACTACCAAGGCTCTACTCCATTCTACCATGGCTCTACTATATTCTACCATAGCTCTATTTCATTCTACCATGGCTCTACTTCATTCTGCCATAAATCTACTTCATTCTACCATGGCTCTACTTCATTCTACATTACTCTACTACACACTACCGTGGCTCTACTCCATTCTACCATGCCTCTACTATATTCTACCATGGCTCTACTTCATTCTACCATGGCTCTACTTCATTCTACCAATGCTCTACTTCATTCTACATGACTCTACTACACACCACCATGGCTCTACTCCATTCTACCATGACTCCAATATTTTCTACCATGGCTCTACTTCATTTTACCATGGCTCTACTTCATTCTACCATGGCTCTACTTCATTCTACATGACTCTACTACACACTACAATGGCTCTACTTCATTCTACATGACTCTACTACACACTACCATGGCTCTACTCCATACTACCATGGCTCTAGTATATTCTACCATGGCTCTACTTCATTCTACCATGACTCTACTTCATTCTACCATGGCTGTACTTCATTCTACATGACTCTACTCCATTCTACATGACTCTACTACACACTACCATGGCTCTTCTCCATTCTACCATTGCTCTACTATATACTTCCATGGCTCTAATTCATTCTACCATGGCTCTATTTCATTCTACAATTGCTCTACTTCATTCTACATGACTCTACTACACACTACCATGGCTCTACTGCATTCTACCATCGCTCTACTATATTCTACCATGGCTCTACTTCATTCTACATGACTCTTCTACACACTACCATGGCTCTACTCCATTCTATCATGGCTCTACTATATTCTAACTTGGCTCTACTTCATTCTACCATGGCTCTACTTCATTCTTCCATGACTCTATTTCATTTTACATGACTCTACTACACACTACCATGTCTCTACTCCATTCTACCATGGCTCTTCTATATTCTACCATGGCTCTACTTCATCCTACCATGGCTCTACTTCATTCTACATGACTCTACTACACACTACCATGACTCTACTCCATTCTATCATCGCTATTCTATATTCTACCATGGCTCTACTTCATTCTACCATGGCTCTTCTTCATTCTACAATGGCTCTACTTCATTCTACATGACTCTACTACACACTACCATGGCTCTACTCCATACTACCATGGCTCTACTTCATTCTACCATGGCTGTACTTCATTCTACATGACTCTACTTCATTCTACATGACTCTACTACGCACTACCAATTAGCTCTATTCCATTCTACCATGGCTCTACTATATTCTACCATGGCTCTACTTCTTTCTACCATGGCTCTACTTCATTCTACATGACTCTACTACACACTACCATTGCTCTACTCCATTCTAACATAGCTCTACTATATTCTACCTTGGCTCTACTTCATTCTACCATGGCTCTACTTCATTCTACCATGGCTCTACTTCATTGTACATGACTCTACTACACACTACCAAAGCTCTACTCCATTCTACCATAGCTCTACTATATTCTACCATGGCTCTATTTCATTCTACCATGGCTCTACTTCATTCTACCACGGCTCTACTTCGTTCTACCATGGCTCTACTTCATTCTTCCAATGCTCTATTTCATTTTACATGACTCTACTACACTCTACCATGTCTCTACTCCATTCTACCATGGCTCTTCTATATTCTACAATGGCTTTACTTCATTCTACCATGGCTCTACTTCATTCTACCATGGCTCTACTTCATTCTACATGACTCTACTACACACTACCATGACTCTACTCCATTCTATCATGGCTCTACTATATTCTACCATGGCTCTACTTCATTCTACCATGGCTCTACTTCATTCTACCATGGCTCTACTTCATTCTACCATGGCTCTACTTCATTCTACATGACTCTACTACACACTACCATGGCTCTACTCCATACTACCATGGCTCAACTTCATTCTACCATGGCTGTACTTCATTCTACATGACTCTACTTCATTCTACATGACTCTACTACACACTACCAATTGGCTCTATTCCATTCTACCATGGCTATACTATATTCTACCATGGCTCTACTTCTTTATACCATGGCTCTACTTCATTCTACATCACTCTACTACACACTACCATTGCTCTACTTCATTCTACAATGGCTCTACTTCATTCTACCATGGCTCTACTTCACTCTACCATGGCTCTACTTCATTCTACATGACTCTACTACACACTACCAAGGCTATACTCCATTCTACCATAGCTCTACTATATTCTACCATGGCTCTATTTCATTCTGCCATGGCTCTACTTCATTCTACCATAGCTCTACTTCATTCTACCATGGCTCTACTTCCTTCTACATGACTCTACTACACACTACCATAACTCTACTTCATTCTACAATGGCTCTACTTCATTCTACATGACTCTACTAGACACTACCATGGCTCTACTCCATTCTACCATGGCTCTACTATATTCTACCATGGCTCTACTTCATTCTACATGACTCTACTACACACTACCAAGGCTCTACTCCATTCTACCATGGCTCTAGTATATTCTACCATCGCTCTATTTCATTCTACCATGGCTCTACTTCATTCTACCATAACTCTACTTCATTCTACCATGGCTCTACTTCATTCTACATGACTCTACTACACACTACCGTGGCTCTACTCTATTCTACCATGCCTCTACTATATTCTACCATGCCTCTACTTCATTATACCATGCCTCTACTTCATTTTACCAATGCTCTACTTCATTCTACATGACTCTACTGCACACTACCATGGCTCTACTCCATTCTACCATGACTCAACTATATTCTACCATGGCTCTACTTCGTTCTACAATGGCTCTTCTTCATTCTACCATGGCTCTACTTCATTCTACACGACTCTACTACACACTACCAAGGCTCTACTCCATTCTACCATGGCTCTACTTCATTCTGCATAACTCTACTAGACACTACCATGGCTCTACTCCATTCTACCATGGCTCAACTATATTCTACCATGGCTCTACTTCGTTCTACCATGGCTGTACTTCATTCTACCATCGCTCTACTTCATTCTACATGACTCTACTACACACTACCAAGGCTCTACTCCATTCTACCATGGCTCTACTATATTCTACCACGGCTCTATTTCATTCTACCATGGTTCTACTTCATTCTCCCATAAATCTACTTCATTCTACCATGGCTCTACTTCATTCTACATTCCTCTACTACACACTACCTTGGCTCTACTCCATTCTACCATTCCTCTACTATCTTCTACCATGGCTCTACTTCATTGTACAATGGCTCTACTTCATTCTACCAATGCTCTACTTCAATCTACATGACTCTACTACACACTACCATGGCTCTACCCCATTCTACCATGACTCCAATATTTTCTACCATTGCTCTACTTCATTTTACCATGGCTCTACTTCATTCTACCATGGCTCTACTTCATTCTACCATGGCTCTACTTCATTCTACATGACTCTACTACACACTACAATGGCTCTACTTCATTCTACATGACTCTACTACACACTACCATGGCTCTACTCCATACTACCAAGGCTCTAGTATATTCTACCATGGCTCTACTTCATTCTACCATGACTCTACTTCATTCTACCATGGCTGTACTTCATTCTACATGACTCTACTCCATTCTACATGACTCTACTGCACACTACCATGGCTCTACTCCATTCTACCATTGCTCTACTATATTCTACCATGGCGCTAATTCATTCTACCATGGCTCTACTTCATTCTACCATTGCTCTACTTCATTCTACATGACTCTACTACACACTACCATGGCTCTACTCCATTCTACCATCGCTCTACTATATTCTACCATGGCTCTACTTCATTCTACATGACTCTACTACACACTACCAAGGCCCTACTCCATTCTACCATTGCTCTAGTATATTCTACCATGGCTCTATTTCATTCTACCATGGCTCTACTTCATTCTACCATAACTCTACTTCATTCTTCCATGGCTCTACTTCATTCTACATGACTCTAATACACACTACCGTGGCTCTACTCTATTCTACCATGCCTCTACTATATTCTACCATGGCTCTACTTCATTCTCCCATGGCTCTACTTCATACTACCAATCCTCTACTTCATTCTACATGACTATACTTCACACTACCATGGCTCTACTCCATTCTACCATGACTCCACTATATTCTATCAATGCTCTACTTCATTCTACCATGGATCTACTTCATTCTACCATAGCTGTACTTCATTCTTCATGACTCTACTCCATTCTACATGACTCTACTACACACTACCATGGCTCTACTCCATTCTACCATGGTTCTACTATTTTCTACCATGGCTCTACTTCATTCTACCATGGCTCTACTTCATTCTACCATTGCTCTACTTCATTCTACATGACTCTACTACACATTACCATGGCTCAACTCCATTCTATCATGGCTCTACTATATTCAACCATGGCTCTACTTCATTCTACCATGGCTCTACGTCATTCTACCATGGCTCTACTTCATTCTACATGACTCTACTACCCACTACCGTGGCTCTACTCCATTCTACCATAGCTTTACTATATACTACCATGGCTCTACTTCATTCTACCATGGCTCTACTTCAATATACCATGGCTCTACTTCATTCTACCATAGCTCTACTTCATTCTACCATAGCTCTACTTCATTCTACATGACTCAACTACAAACTACCATCGCTCTTCTTCATTCTACCATGGCTCTACTTCATTCTACCGTAGCTCTACTTTATTCTACCTTGGCTCTACTTCATTCTACATGATTCTACTAGACAGTACCATGGATCTACTCCATTCTACCATGGCTCTACTATATTCTACCATGGCTCTACTTCGTTCTACCATGGCTGTACTTCATTCTACCATGGCTCTACTTCATTCTACATGACTCTACTACACACTACCAAGGCTCTACTCCATTCTACCACGGCTCTACTAAATTCTACCATGGCTCTATTTCATTCTACCATGGCTCTACTTCATTCTACCATAGTTCTAGTTCATTCTACCATGGCTCTACTTAATTCTACATGACTCTACTTCATTCTACATGACTCAACTACAAACTACAATGGCTCTACTTCATTCTACATGACTCTACTACACTCTACCATGGCTCTCCTCCATACTACCATGGCTCTACTATATTCTACCATGGCTGTACTTCATTCTACCATGGCTCTACTTCATTCTACCATGGCTGTACTTCATTCTACATGACTCTACTCCATTCTACATGACTCCACTACACACTACCATGGGTCTACTCCATTCTACCATGGCTCTACTATATTCTGCCATGGCTTTACTTCATTCTACCATGGCTCTACTTCATTCTACATCACTCTACTACCCGATACCGTGGCTCTACTCCATTCTACCATGGCTCTACTATATTCTACCATCGCTGTACTTCATTCTACCATGGCTCTACTTCATTCTACATCACTCTACTACCCGATACCGTGGCTCAACTCCATTCTACCATGGCTCTACTATATTCTACCATGGCTCTACTTCATTCTACCATGGCTCTACTTCATTCTACCATGGCTGTACTTCATTCTACATGACTCTACTCCATTCTACATGACTATACTACACACTATCATGGCTCTACTCCATTCTACCATTGCTCTACTATATTCTACCATTGCTCTCCTTCGTTCTACCATGGCTGTACTTCATTCTACCATGGCTCTACTTCATTCTACATGACTCTACTACACACTACCATGACTCTACTCCATTCTACCATGGCTCTACTATATTCTACCATTGCTCTCCTTCGTTCTACCATGGCTGTACTTCATTCTACCATGGCTCTACTTCATTCTACATGACTCTACTACACACTACCAAGGGTCTACACCATTCTACCATGGCTCTACTTCATTCTACATGACTCTACAAGACACTACCATGGCTCTACTCCATTCTACCATGGCTCTACTATATTCTACCATGGCTCTACTTCGTTCTACCATGGCTGTACTTCATTCTACCATGGCTCTACTTCATTCTACATGACTCTACTACACACTACCAAGGCTCTACTCCATTCTACCATGGCTCTACTTCATTCTACCATGGCTGTACTTCATTCTACATGACTCTACTCCATTCTACATGACTATAATACACACTACCATGGCTCTACTCCATTCTACCATTGCTCTACTATATTCTACCATTGCTCTCCTTCGTTCTACCATGGCTGTACTTCATTCTACCATGGCTCTACTTCATTCTACATGACTCTACTACACACTACCATGACTCTACTCCATTCTACCATGGCTCTACTATATTCTACCATTGCTCTCCTTCGTTCTACCATGGCTGTACTTCATTCTACCATGGCTCTACTTCATTCTACATGACTCTACTACACACTACCAAGGGTCTACTCCATTCTACCATGGCTCTACTTCATTCTACATGACTCTACAAGACACTACCATGGCTCTACTCCATTCTACCATGGCTCTACTATATTCTACCATGGCTCTACTTCGTTCTACCATGGCTGTACTTCATTCTACCATGGCTCTACTTCATTCTACATGACTCTACTACACACTACCAAGGCTCTACTCCATTCTACCATGGCTCTACTACATTCTACCATGGCTGTATTTCATTCTACCATGGCTCTACTTCATTCTACCATAAATCTACTTCATTCTACCATGGCTCTACTTCATTCTACATTACTCTACTACACACTACCGTGGCTCTACTCCATTCTACCAATGCTCTACTATATTCTACCATCGCTCTACTTCATTCTACATGACTCTACTACACACTACCATGGCTCTACTCCATTCTACCATGGCTCTACTATATTCTACCATGGCTCTACTTCATTCTACCATGGCTCTACTTCATTCTACCATGGCTCTATTTCATTTTAAATGACTCTACTACACACTACCATGTCTCTACTCCATTCTACCATTGCTCTTCTATTTTCTACAATGGCTCTACTTCATTCTATCATGGCTCTACTTCATTCTACCACGGCTCTACTTCATTCTACATGACTATACTACACACTACCATGACTCTACTCCATTCTACCATGGCTCTACTATATTCTACCATTGCTCTACTTCGTTCTACCATGGCTCTTCTTCATTCTACCATGGCTCTACTTCATTCTACATGACTCTACTACACACTACCAAGGCTCTACTCCATTCTACCATGGCTCTACTTCATTCTACATGACTCTACTAGACACTACCATGGCTCTACTCCATTCTACCATGGCTCTACTATATTCTACCATGGCTCTACTTCGTTCTACAATGGCTGTTCTTCATACTACCATGGCTCTACTTCATTCTACATGACTCTACTACACACTACCAAGGCTCTACTCCATTCTACCATGGCTCTACTATATTCTACCATGGCTCTATTTGATTCTACCATGGCTCTACTTCATTCTACCATAAATCTACTTCATTCTACCAAGGCTCTACTTCATTCTACATTACTCTACTACACACTACCGTGGCTCTACTCCATTCTATCATGCCTCTACTATATCCTACCATGGCTCTACTTCATTCTACCATAGCTCTACTTCATTCTGCCAATGCTCTACTTCATTCTACATGACTCTACTACACACTACCGTGGCTCTACTCCATTCTACCATGACTCCAATATTTTCTACCATGGCTCTACTTCATTTTACCATGGCTCTACTTCATTCTACCATGGCTCTACTTCATTCTACATGACTCTACTACACACTACAATTGCTCTACTTCATTCTACATGACTCTACTACACACTACCATGGCTCTACTCCATACTACCATGTCTCTACTATATTCTACCATTGCTCTACCTCATTCTACCATTGCTTTACTTCATTCTACCATGTCTGTACTTCATTCTACATGACACTACTCCATTCTACATGACTCTACTACACACTACCATGGCTCTACTCCATTCTACCATTGCTCTACTATATTCTACCATGGCTCTAATTCATTCTACCATGGCTCTACTTCATTCTACATGACTCTACTACACACTACCATGACTCTACTCCATTCTACCATGGATCTACTATATTCTACCATTGCTCTACTTCGTTCTACCATGCCTGTACTTCATTCTACCATGGCTCTACTTCATTCTACATGACTCTACTACACACTACCAAGGCTCTACTCCATTTTACCATGGCTCTACTTCATTCTACATGACTCAGAAGACACTACCATGGCTCTACTCCATTCTACCATGGCTCTACTATATTCTACCATGGCTCTACTTCGTTCTACCATGGCTGTACTTCATTCTACCATGGCTCTACTTCATTCTACATGACTCTACTACACACTACCAAGGCTCTACTCCATTCTACCATGGCTCTACTATATTCTACCATGGCTCTATTTCATTCTACCATGGCTCTACTTCATTCTGCCATAAATCTACTTCATTCTACCATGGCTCTACTTCATTCTACATTACTCTACTACACACTACCGTGGCTCTACTCCATTCTACCATGCCTCTACTATATTCTACCATGGCTCTACTTCATTCTACCATGGCTCTACTTCATTCTACCAATGCTCTACTTCATTCTACATGACTCTACTACACACCACCATGGCTCTACTCCATTCTACCATGACTCCAATATTTTCTACCATGGCTCTACTTCATTTTACCATGGCTCTACTTCATTCTACCATGGCTCTACTTCATTCTACATGACTCTACTACACACTACAATGGCTCTACTTCATTCTACATGACTCTACTACACACTACCATGGCTCTACTCCATACTACCATGGCTCTAGTATATTCTACCATGGCTCTACTTCATTCTACCATGACTCTACTTCATTCTACCATGGCTGTACTTCATTCTACATGACTCTACTCCATTCTACATGACTCTACTACACACTACCATGGCTCTTCTCCATTCTACCATTGCTCTACTATATACTTCCATGGCTCTAATTCATTCTACCATGGCTCTATTTCATTCTACAATTGCTCTACTTCATTCTACATGACTCTACTACACACTACCATGGCTCTACTCCATTCTACCATCGCTCTACTATATTCTACCATGGCTCTACTTCATTCTACATGACTCTTCTACACACTACCATGGCTCTACTCCATTCTATCATGGCTCTACTATATTCTAACTTGGCTCTACTTCATTCTACCATGGCTCTACTTCATTCTTCCATGACTCTATTTCATTTTACATGACTCTACTACACACTACCATGTCTCTACTCCATTCTACCATGGCTCTTCTATATTCTACCATGGCTCTACTTCATTCTACCATGGCTCTACTTCATTCTACATGACTCTACTACACACTACCATGACTCTACTCCATTCTATCATCGCTATTCTATATTCTACCATGGCTCTACTTCATTCTACCATGGCTCTTCTTCATTCTACAATGGCTCTACTTCATTCTACATGACTCTACTACACACTACCATGGCTCTACTCCATACTACCATGGCTCTACTTCATTCTACCATGGCTGTACTTCATTCTACATGACTCTACTTCATTCTACATGACTCTACTACGCACTACCAATTAGCTCTATTCCATTCTACCATGGCTCTACTATATTCTACCATGGCTCTACTTCTTTCTACCATGGCTCTACTTCATTCTACATGACTCTACTACACACTACCATTGCTCTACTCCATTCTAACATAGCTCTACTATATTCTACCTTGGCTCTACTTCATTCTACCATGGCTCTACTTCATTCTACCATGGCTCTACTTCATTGTACATGACTCTACTACACACTACCAAAGCTCTACTCCATTCTACCATAGCTCTACTATATTCTACCATGGCTCTATTTCATTCTACCATGGCTCTACTTCATTCTACCACGGCTCTACTTCGTTCTACCATGGCTCTACTTCATTCTTCCAATGCTCTATTTCATTTTACATGACTCTACTACACTCTACCATGTCTCTACTCCATTCTACCATGGCTCTTCTATATTCTACAATGGCTCTACTTCATTCTACCATGGCTCTACTTCATTCTACCATGGCTCTACTTCATTCTACATGACTCTACTACACACTACCATGACTCTACTCCATTCTATCATGGCTCTACTATATTCTACCATGGCTCTACTTCATTCTACCATGGCTCTACTTCATTCTACCATGGCTCTATACTTCATTCTACCATGGCTCTACTTCATTCTACATGACTCTACTACACACTACCATGGCTCTACTCCATACTACCATGGCTCAACTTCATTCTACCATGGCTGTACTTCATTCTACATGACTCTACTTCATTCTACATGACTCTACTACACACTACCAATTGGCTCTATTCCATTCTACCATGGCTATACTATATTCTACCATGGCTCTACTTCTTTATACCATGGCTCTACTTCATTCTACATGACTCTACTACACACTACCATTGCTCTACTTCATTCTACAATGGCTCTACTTCATTCTACCATGGCTCTACTTCACTCTACCATGGCTCTACTTCATTCTACATGACTCTACTACACACTACCAAGGCTATACTCCATTCTACCATAGCTCTACTATATTCTACCATGGCTCTATTTCATTCTGCCATGGCTCTACTTCATTCTACCATAGCTCTACTTCATTCTACCATGGCTCTACTTCCTTCTACATGACTCTACTACACACTACCATAACTCTACTTCATTCTACAATGGCTCTACTTCATTCTACATGACTCTACTAGACACTACCATGGCTCTACTCCATTCTACCATGGCTCTACTATATTCTACCATGGCTCTACTTCATTCTACATGACTCTACTACACACTACCAAGGCCCTACTCCATTCTACCATGGCTCTAGTATATTCTACCATCGCTCTATTTCATTCTACCATGGCTCTACTTCATTCTACCATAACTCTACTTCATTCTACCATGGCTCTACTTCATTCTACATTACTCTACTACACACTACCGTGGCTCTACTCTATTCTACCATGCCTCTACTATATTCTACCATGCCTCTACTTCATTATAACATGCCTCTACTTCATTTTACCAATGCTCTACTTCATTCTACATGACTCTACTGCACACTACCATGGCTCTACTCCATTCTACCATGACTCAACTATATTCTACCATGGCTCTACTTCGTTCTACAATGGCTCTTCTTCATTCTACCATGGCTCTACTTCATTCTACACGACTCTACTACACACTACCAAGGCTCTACTCCATTCTACCATGGCTCTACTTCATTCTGCATAACTCTACTAGACACTACCATGGCTCTACTCCATTCTACCATGGCTCAACTATATTCTACCATGGCTCTACTTCGTTCTACCATGGCTGTACTTCATTCTACCATCGCTCTACTTCATTCTACATGACTCTACTACACACTACCAAGGCTCTACTCCATTCTACCATGGCTCTACTATATTCTACCACGGCTCTATTTCATTCTACCATGGTTCTACTTCATTCTCCCATAAATCTACTTCATTCTACCATGGCTCTACTTCATTCTACATTCCTCTACTACACACTACCTTGGCTCTACTCCATTCTACCATTCCTCTACTATCTTCTACCATGGCTCTACTTCATTGTACAATGGCTCTACTTCATTCTACCAATGCTCTACTTCAATCTACATGACTCTACTGCACACTACCATGGCTCTACCCCATTCTACCATGACTCCAATATTTTCTACCATTGCTCTACTTCATTTTACCATGGCTCTACTTCATTCTACCATGGCTCTACTTCATTCTACCATGGCTCTACTTCATTCTACATGACTCTACTACACACTACAATGGCTCTACTTCATTCTACATGACTCTACTACACACTACCATGGCTCTACTCCATACTACCAAGGCTCTAGTATATTCTACCATGGCTCTACTTCATTCTACCATGACTCTACTTCATTCTACCATGGCTGTACTTCATTCTACATGACTCTACTCCATTCTACATGACTCTACTGCACACTACCATGGCTCTACTCCATTCTACCATTGCTCTACTATATTCTACCATGGCTCTAATTCATTCTACCATGGCTCTACTTCATTCTACCATTGCTCTACTTCATTCTACATGACTCTACTACACACTACCATGGCTCTACTCCATTCTACCATCGCTCTACTATATTCTACCATGGCTCTACTTCATTCTACATGACTCTACTACACACTACCAAGGCCCTACTCCATTCTACCATTGCTCTAGTATATTCTACCATGGCTCTATTTCATTCTACCATGGCTCTACTTCATTCTACCATAACTCTACTTCATTCTTCCATGGCTCTACTTCATTCTACATGACTCTAATACACACTACCGTGGCTCTACTCTATTCTACCATGCCTCTACTATATTCTACCATGGCTCTACTTCATTCTCCCATGGCTCTACTTCATACTACCAATCCTCTACTTCATTCTACATGACTATACTTCACACTACCATGGCTCTACTCCATTCTACCATGACTCCACTATATTCTATCAATGCTCTACTTCATTCTACCATGGATCTACTTCATTCTACCATAGCTGTACTTCATTCTTCATGACTCTACTCCATTCTACATGACTCTACTACACACTACCATGGCTCTACTCCATTCTACCATGGTTCTACTATTTTCTACCATGGCTCTACTTCATTCTACCATGGCTCTACTTCATTCTACCATTGCTCTACTTCATTCTACATGACTCTACTACACACTACCATGGCTCAACTCCATTCTATCATGGCTCTACTATATTCAACCATGGCTCTACTTCATTCTACCATGGCTCTACGTCATTCTACCATGGCTCTACTTCATTCTACATGACTCTACTACCCACTACCGTGGCTCTACTCCATTCTACCATAGCTTTACTATATACTACCATGGCTCTACTTCATTCTACTATGGCTCTACTTCAATATACCATGGCTCTACTTCATTCTACCATAGCTCTACTTCATTCTACCATAGCTCTACTTCATTCTACATGACTCAACTACAAACTACCATCGCTCTTCTTCATTCTACCATGGCTCTACTTCATTCTACCGTAGCTCTACTTTATTCTACCTTGGCTCTACTTCATTCTACATGATTCTACTAGACAGTACCATGGATCTACTCCATTCTACCATGGCTCTACTATATTCTACCATGGCTCTACTTCGTTCTACCATGGCTGTACTTCATTCTACCATGGCTCTACTTCATTCTACATGACTCTACTACACACTACCAAGGCTCTACTCCATTCTACCACGGCTCTACTAAATTCTACCATGGCTCTATTTCATTCTACCATGGCTCTACTTCATTCTACCATAGTTCTAGTTCATTCTACCATGGCTCTACTTAATTCTACATGACTCTACTTCATTCTACATGACTCAACTACAAACTACAATGGCTCTACTTCATTCTACATGACTCTACTACACTCTACCATGGCTCTCCTCCATACTACCATGGCTCTACTATATTCTACCATGGCTGTACTTCATTCTACCATGGCTCTACTTCATTCTACCATGGCTGTACTTCATTCTACATGACTCTACTCCATTCTACATGACTCCACTACACACTACCATGGGTCTACTCCATTCTACCATGGCTCTACTATATTCTGCCATGGCTTTACTTCATTCTACCATGGCTCTACTTCATTCTACCATAGCTCTACTTCATTCTACATAACGCTACTTCATTCTATATGACTCTACTACACACTACCATGACTCTACTCCATTCTACCATGGCTCTACTATATTCTACCATGGCTCTACTTCATTCTACATGACTCTACTACACACTACCATGGCTCTACTCCATTCTACCATGGCTCTACTATATTCTATCATGGCTCTACTTCATTCTACCATGGCTCTACTTCATTTTACATGACTCTACTACACACTACCATGGCTCTACTGCATTCTACCATGTCTCTACTATATTCTACCATGGCTCTACTTCATTCTACATGACTCTACTACACACTACCGTGGCTCTACTCCATTCTATCATGGCTCTACTATATTCTACCATGGCTCTACTTCATTCTAACATGGTTCTACGTCATTCTACCATGGCTCTACTTCATTCTACATCACTCTACTACCCGATACCGTGACTCTATTCCATTCTACCATGGCTCTACTATATTCTACCATCGCTCTACTTCATTCTACCATTGCTCTACTTCATTCTACCATGGCTTTACTTCATTCTACATGACTCTACTACACACTAGAATGGCTCTACTCCATTCTACCATGGCTCTACTATATTCTACCATGGCTCTACTTCATTCTACCATGGCTCTACGTCATTCTACCATGGCTCTACTTCATTCTACCATGGCTCTACTTCATTCTACATGACTCTACTACACACTACCAAGGCTCTACTCCATTCTACCATGGTTCTACTATATTCTACCATAGCTCTATTTCATTTTACCATGGCTCTACTTCATTCTACCATAGCTCTACTTCATTCTACCATGGCTCTACTTCATTCTACATGACTCTACTACACACTACCATGGCTCTACTTCATTCTACTATGGCTCTACTTCATTCTACCATGGCTCTACTTCATTCTATCATGGCTCTACTTCATTCTACATGACTCTACTAGACACTACCATGGCTCTACTCCATTCTACCATGGCTCTACTATATTCTACCATCGCTCTACTTCGTTCTTCCATCGCTGTACTTCATTCCATCATGGCTCTACTTCATTCTACATGACTCTACTAAACACTACAAAGGCTCTACTCCATTCTACCATGGCTCTACTATATTCTACCTTGGCTCTATTTCATTCTACCATGGCTCTACTTCATTCTACCATAACTCTACTTCATTCTACCATGGCTTTCCTTCATTCTACCTCACTCTACTACACACTACCGTGGCTCTACTCCATTCTACCATGCCTCTACTATATTCTACCATGGCTCTCCTTCATTCTACCATGGCTCTACTTCATTCTACCAATGCTCTACTTCATTCAGCATGACTCTACTACACACTACCATGGCTCTACTCCATTCTACCATGACTCCACTATATTCTACCATGGCTCTACTTCATTCTACCATGGCTCTACTTCATTCTACCATAGCTCTACTTCATTCTTCCATGGCTCTACTTCATTCTACGTGACTCTACTACAAACTACCATGGCTCTACTATATTCTACCATGGCTGTACTTCATTCTACCATGGCTCTACTTCATTCTACCATGGCTGTACTTCATTCTACATGACTCTACTCCATTCTACATGACTCTACTACACACTACCATGGGTCTACTCCATTCTACCATGGCTCTACTAAATTCTTCCATGGCTCTACTTCATTCTACCATGGCTCAACTTCATTCTACCATTGCTCTACTTCATTCTACATAACGCTACTTCATTCTATATGACTCTACTACACACTACCATGGCTCTACTCCATTCTACCATGGCTCTACTATATTCTACCATGGCTCTACTTCATTCTACCATGGCTCTATTTCATTATAGATGACTCTACTACACACTACCATGGCTCTACTCCATTCTACCATCGCTCTACTATATTCTACCATTGCTCTTCTTCATTCTACCATGGCTCTAGTTAATTCTACCATGGCTCTACTTCATTCTACATGACTCTACTACACACTACCAAGGCTCTACTCCATTCTACGATGGCTCTACTTCATTCTACCATTGCTCTAATTCATTCTACCATGGCTCCACTTCATTCTACATGACTCTGCTACACACTAGAATGGCTCTACTCCATTCTACCTTGGCTCTATTATATTCTACCATGGCTCTGCTTCATTCTACCATGGCTCTACTTCATTCTACCATGGCTCTACTTCATTCTACATGACTCTACTTTATTCTACCTTGGCTCTACTTCATTCTACATGATTCTACTAGACACTACCATGGCTCTACTCCATTCTACCATGGCTCTACTATATTCTACCATGGCTCTACTTCGTTCTACCATGGCTGTACTTCATTCTACCATGGCTCTACTTCATTCTACATGACTCTACTACACACTACCAAGGCTCTACTCCATTCTACCACGGCTCTACTAAATTCTACCATGGCTCTATTTCATTCTACCATGGCTCTACTTCATTCTACCATAGCTCTACTTCATTCTACCATGGCTCTACTTAATTCTACATGACTCTACTTCATTCTACATGACTCTACTACACACTACAATGGCTCTACTTCATTCTACATGACTCTACTACACACTACCATGGCTCTACTCCATTCTACCATGGCTCTACTATATTCTACCATGGCTCTACTTCATTCTGCAATGGCTCTACTTCATTTTGCATGACTCTACTACACACTATCATGGCTCTACTCCATTCTACCATGGCTCTACTATATTCTACCATGGCTCTACTTCATTCTACATGACTCTACTACACACTACCATGGCTCTACTCCATTCTATCATGGCTCTACTATATTCTACCATGGCTCTACTTCATTCTAACATGGTTCTACGTCATTCTACCATCGCTCTACTTCATTCTACATCACTCTACTACCCGATACCGTGGCTCTATTCCATTCTACCATGGCTCTACTATATTCTACCATCGCTCTACTTCATTCTACCATTGCTCTACTTCATTCTACCATGGCTTTACTTCATTCTGCATGACTCTACTACACACTAGAATGGCTCTACTCCATTTTACCATGGCTCTACTATATTCTACCATGGCTCTACTTCATTCTACCATGGCTCTACGTCATTCTACCATGGCTCTACTTCATTCTACCATGGCTCTACTTCATTCTACATGACTCTACTGCACACTACCAAGGCTCTACTCCATTCTACCATGGTTCTACTATATTCTACCATAGCTCTATTTCATTTTACCATGGCTCTACTTCATTCTACCATAGCTTTACTTCATTCTACCATGGCTCTACTTCATTCTACATGACTCTACTACACACTACCATGGCTCTACTTCATTCTACTATGGCTCTACTTCATTCTACCATGGCTCTACTTCATTCTACCATGGCTGTACTTCATTCTACATGACTCTACTAGACACTACGATGGCTCTACTCCATTCTACCATGGCTCTACTATATTCTACCATCGCTCTACTTCGTTCTACCATCGCTGTACTTCATTCCATCATGGCTCTACTTCATTCTACATGACTCTACTACACACTACAAAGGCTCTACTCCATTCTACCATGGCTCTACTATATTCTACCTTGGCTCTATTTCATTCTACCATGGCTCTACTTCATTCTACCATAACTCTACTTCATTCTACAATGGCTCTACTTCATTCTACCTGACTCTACTACACACTACCGTGGCTCTACTCCATTCTACCATGTCTCTACTATATTCTACCATGGCTCTCCTTCATTCTACCATGGCTCTACTTCATTCTACCAATGCTCTACTTCATTCAGCATGACTCTACTACACACTACCATGGCTCTACTCCATTCTACCATGACTCCACTATATTCTACCATGGCTCTACTTCATTCTACCATGGCTCTACTTCATTCTACCATGGCTCTACTTCATTCTTCCATGGCTCTACTTCATTCTATGTGACTCTACTACAAACTACCATGGCTCTACTATATTCTACCATGGCTGTACTTCATTCTACCATGGCTCTACTTCATTCTACCATGGCTGTACTTCATTCTACATGACTCTACTCCATTCTACATGACTCTACTACACACTACCATGGGTCTACTCCATTCTACCATGGCTCTACTAAATTCTTCCATCGCTCTACTTCATTCTACCATGGCTCTACTTCATTCTACCATTGCTCTACTTCATTATACATAACGCTACTTCATTCTACATGACTCTACTACACACTACCATGGCTCTACTCCATTCTACCATGGCTCTACTATATACTACCATGGCTCTACTTCATTCTACATGACTCTACTACACACTACCATGGCTCTACTCCATTCTACCATGGCTCTACTATATTCTACCATGGCTCTACTTCATTCTACCATGGCTCTATTTCATTTTAGATGACTCTACTACACACTACTATGGCTCTACTCCATTCTACCATGGCTCTACTATATACTACCATGGCTCTACTTCATTCTACATGACTCTACTACACACTACCATGGCTCTACTCCATTCTACCATCGCTCTACTATATTCTACCATTGCTCTACTTCATTCTACCATGGCTATACTTCATTCTACCATGGCTCTACTTCATTCTACATGACTCTACTACACACTACCAAGGCTCTACTGCATTCTACCACGGCTCTTCTAGATTCTACCATGGCTCTATTTCATTCTACCATGGCTCTACTTCATTCTACCATAGCTCTACTTCATTCTACCATGGCTCTACTTAATTCTACATGACTCTACTTCATTCTACATGACTCAACTACACACTACAATGGCTCTACTTCATTCTACATGACTCTACTACACACTACCATGGCTCTCCTCCATACTACCATGGCTCTACTATATTCTACCATGGCTGTACTTCATTCTACCATGGCTCTACTTCATTCTACCATGGCTGTACTTCATTCTACATGACTCTACTCCATTCTACATGACTCTACTACACACTACCATGGGTCTACTCCATTCTACCATGGCTCTACTATATTCTGCCATGGCTTTACTTCATTCTACCATGGCTCTACTTCATTCTACCATAGCTCTACTTCATTCTACATAACGCTACTTCATTCTATATGACTCTACTACACACTACCATGACTCTACTCCATTCTACCATGGCTCAACTATATTCTACCATGGCTCTACTTCATTCTACATGACTCTACTACACACTACCATGGCTCTACTCCATTCTACCATGGCTCTACTATATTCTACCATCGCTCTACTTCATTCTACCATGGCTCTACTTCATTTTACATGACTCTACTACACACTTCCATGGCTCTACTCCATTCTACCATGGCTCTACTATATTCTACCATGGCTCTACTTCATTCTACATGACTCTACTACACACTACCGTCGCTCTACTCCATTCTATCATGGCTCTACTCCATTCTATCATGGCTCTACTATATTCTACCATGGCTCTACTTCATTCTAACATGGTTCTACGTCATTCTACCATTGCTCTACTTCATTCTACATCACTCTACTACCAGATACCGTGACTCTATTCCATTCTACCATGGCTCTACTATATTCTACCATCGCTCTACTTCATTCTACCATTGCTCTACTTCATTCTACCATGGCTTTACTTCATTCTACATGACTCTACTACACACTAGAATGGCTCTACTCCATTCTACCATGGCTCTACTATATTCTACCATGGCTCTACTTCATTCTACCATGGCTCTACGTCATTCTACCATGGCTCTACTTCATTCTACCATGGCTCTACTTCATTCTACATGACTCTACTACACACTACCAAGGCTCTACTCCATTCTACCATGGTTCTACTATATTCTACCATAGCTCTATTTCATTTTACCATGGCTCTACTTCATTCTACAATAGCTCTACTTCATTCTACCATGGCTCTACTTCATTGTACATGACTCTACTACACACTACCATGGCTCTACTTCATTCTACTATGGCTCTACTTCATTCTACCATGGCTATACTTCATTCTATCATGGCTCTACTTCATTCTACATGACTCTACCAGACACTACCATGGCTCTACTCCATTCTACATTGGCTCTACTATATTCTACCATCGCTCTACTTCGTTCTACCATCGCTGTACTTCATTCCATCATGGCCCTACTTCATTCTACATGACTCTACTACACACTACAAAGGCTCCACTCCACTCTACCATTGCTCTACTAGATTCTACCTTGGCTCTATTTCATTCTACCATGGCTCTACTTCATTCTACCATAACTCTACTTCATTCTACCATGGCTCTCCTTCATTGTACCTCACTCTACTACACACTACCGTGGCTCTACTCCATTCTACCATGCCTCTACTATATTCTACAATGGCTCTCCTTCTTTCTACCATGGCTCTACTTCATTCTACCAATGCTCTACTTCATTCAGCATGACTCTACTACACACTACCATGGCTCTACTCCATTCTACCATGACTCCACTATATTCTACCATGGCTCTACTTCATTCTACCATGGCTCTACTTCATTCTACCATAGCTCTACTTCATTCTTCCATGGCTCTACTTCATTCTACGTGACTCTACTACAAACTACCATGGCTCTACTATATTCTACCATGGCTGTACTTCATTCTACCATGGCTCTACTTCATTCTACCATGGCTGTACTTCATTCTACATGACTCTACTCCATTCTACATGACTCTACTACACACTACCATGGGTCTTCTCCATTCTACCATGGCTCTACTAAATTCTTCCATGGCTCTACTTCATTCTACCATGGCTCTACTTCATCCTACCATTGCTCTACTTCATTCTACATAACGCTACTTCATTCTACATGACTCTACTACACACTACCATGGCTCTACTCCATTCTACCATGGCTCTACTATATTCTACCATGGCTCTACTTCATTCTACCATGGCTCTATTTCATTTTAGATGACTCTACTACACACTACCATAGCTCTACTCCATTCTACCATCGCTCTACTATATTCTACCATGGCTCTACTTCATTCTACCATGGCTCTACTTCATTCTACCATGGCTCTACTTCATTCTACATGACTCTACTACACACTACGAAGGCTCTACTCCATTCTACGATGGCTCTACTTCATTCTACCATTGCTCTAATTCATTCTACCATGGTTCTTCTTCATTCTACATGACTCTGCTACACACTAGAATGGCTCTACTCCATTCTACCTTGGCTCTATTATATTCTACCATGGCTCTGCTTCATTCTACCATGGCTCTACTTCATTCTACCATGGCTCTACTTCATTCTACATGACTCTACTTTATTCTACCTTGGCTCTACTTCATTCTACATGATTCTACTAGACACTACCATGGCTCTACTCCATTCTACCATGGCTCTACTATATTCTACCATGGCTCTACTTCGTTCTACCATGGCTGTACTTCATTCTACCATGGCTCTACTTCATTCTACATGACTCTACTACACACTACCAAAGCTCTACTCCATTCTACCATGGCTCTACTAAATTCTACCATGGCTCTATTTCATTCTACCATGGCTCTACTTCATTCTACCATAGCTCTACTTCATTCTACCATGGCTCTACTTAATTCTACATGACTCTACTTCATTCTACATGACTCTACTACACACTACAATGGCTCTACTTCATTCTACATGACTCTACTACACACTACCATGGCTCTACTCCATTCTACCATGGCTCTACTATATTCTACCATGGCTCTACTTCATTCTACCATGGCTCTACTTCATTTTACATGACTCTACTACACACTACCATGGCTCTACTCCATTCTACCATGACTCTACTATATTCTACCATGGCTCTACTTCATTCTACATGACTCTACTACACACTACCATGGCTCTACTCCATTCTATCATGGCTCTACTATATTCTACCATGGCTCTACTTCATTCTAACATGGTTCTACGTCATTCTACCATCGCTCTACTTCATTCTACATCACTCTACTACCCGATACCGTGGCTCTATTCCATTCTACCATGGCTCTACTATATTCTACCATCGCTCTACTTCATTCTACCATTGCTCTACTTCATTCTACCATGGCTTTACTTCATTCTACATGACTCTACTACACACTAGAATGGCTCTACTCCATTCTACCATGGCTCTACTATATTCTACCATGGCTCTACTTCATTCTACCATGGCTCTACGTCATTCTACCATGGCTCTACTTCATTCTACCATGGCTCTACTTCATTCTACATGACTCTACTACACACTACCAAGGCTCTACTCCATTCTACCATGGTTCTACTATATTCTACCATAGCTCTATTTCATTTTACCATGGCTCTACTTCATTCTACCATAGCTCTACTTCATTCTACCATGGCTCTACTTCATTCTACATGACTCTACTACACACTACCATGGCTCTACTTCATTCTACTATGGCTTTACTTCATTCTACCATGGCTCTACTTCATTCTACCATGGCTCTACTTCATTCTACATGACTCTACTAGACACTACCATGGCTCTACTCCATTCTACCATGGCTCTACTATATTCTACCATCGCTCTACTTCGTTCTACCATCGCTGTACTTCATTCCATCATGGCTCTACTTCATTCTACATGAGTCTACTCCACACTACAAAGGCTCTACTCCATTCTACCATGGCTCTACTATATTCTACCTTGGCTCTATTTCATTCTACCATGGCTCTACTTCATTCTACAATAACTCTACTTCATTCTCCAATGGCTCTACTTCATTCTACCTGACTCTACTACACACTACCGTGGCTCTACTCCATTCTACCATGCCTCTACTATATTCTACCATGGCTCTCCTTCATTCTACCATGGCTCTACTTCATTCTACCGATGCTCTACTTCATTCAGCATGACTCTACTACACACTACCATGGCTCTACTCCATTCTACCATGGCTCTACTATATTCTACCATGGCTCTACTTCATTCTACCATGGCTCTACTTCATTTTACATGACTCTACTACACACTACCATGGCTCTACTCCATTCTACCATGACTCTACTATATTCTACCATGGCTCTACTTCATTCTACATGACTCTACTACACACTACCATGGCTCTACTCCATTCTATCATGGCTCTACTATATTCTACCATGGCTCTACTTCATTCTAACATGGTTCTACGTCATTCTACCATCGCTCTACTTCATTCTACATCACTCTACTACCCGATACCGTAGCTCTATTCCATTCTACCATGGCTCTACTATATTCTACCATCGCTCTACTTCATTCTACCATTGCTCTACTTCATTCTACCATGGCTTTACTTCATTCTACATGACTCTACTACACACTAGAATGGCTCTACTCCATTCTACCATGGCTCTACTATATTCTACCATGGCTCTACTTCATTCTACCATGGCTCTACGTCATTCTACCATGGCTCTACTTCATTCTACCATGGCTCTACTTCATTCTACATGACTCTACTACACACTACCAAGGCTCTACTCCATTCTACCATGGTTCTACTATATTCTACCATAGCTCTATTTCATTTTACCATGGCTCTACTTCATTCTACCATAGCTCTACTTCATTCTACCATGGCTCTACTTCATTCTACATGACTCTACTACACACTACCATGGCTCTACTTCATTCTACTATGGCTTTACTTCATTCTACCATGGCTCTACTTCATTCTACCATGGCTCTACTTCATTCTACATGACTCTACTAGACACTACCATGGCTCTACTCCATTCTACCATGGCTCTACTATATTCTACCATCGCTCTACTTCGTTCTACCATCGCTGTACTTCATTCCATCATGGCTCTACTTCATTCTACATGAGTCTACTCCACACTACAAAGGCTCTACTCCATTCTACCATGGCTCTACTATATTGTACCTTGGCTCTATTTCATTCTACCATGGCTCTACTTCATTCTACAATAACTCTACTTCATTCTCCAATGGCTCTACTTCATTCTACCTGACTCTACTACACACTACCGTGGCTCTACTCCATTCTACCATGCCTCTACTATATTCTACCATGGCTCTCCTTCATTCTACCATGGCTCTACTTCATTCTACCGATGCTCTACTTCATTCAGCATGACTCTACTACACACTACCATGGCTGTACTCCATTCTACCATGACTCCACTATATTCTACCATGGCTCTACTTCATTCTACCATGGCTCTACTTCATTCTACCATGGCTCTACTTCATTCTTCCATGGCTCTACTTCATTCTATGTGACTCTACTACAAACTACCATGGCTCAACTATATTCTACCATGGCTGTACTTCATTCTACCATGGCTCTACTTCATTCTACCATGGCTGTACTTCATTCTACATGACTCTACTACACACTACCATGGGTCTACTCTATTCTACCATGGCTCTACTAAATTCTTCCATGGCTCTACTTCATTCTACCATGGCTCTACTTCATTCTACCATTGCTCTACTTCATTCTACATAACGCTACTTCATTCTACATGACTCTACAACACACTACCATGGCTCTACTCCATTCTACCATGGCTCTACTATATGCTACCATGGCTCTACTTCATTCTACACGACTCTACTACACATTACCATGGCTCTACTCCATTCTACCATTGCTCTACTATATTCTACCATGGCTCTACTTCATTCTACCATGGCTCTATTTCATTTTAGATGACTCTACTACACACTACCATGGCTCTACTCCATTCTACCATCGCTCTACTGTATTCTACCATTGCTCTACTTCATTCTACCATGGCTATACTTCATTCTACCATGGCTCTACTTCATTCTACATGACTCTACTACACACTACCAAGGCTCTACTCCATTCTATGATGGCTCTACTTCATTCTACCATTGCTCTACGTCATTCTACCATGGCTCTACTTCATTCTACATCACTCTACTACCAGATACCGTGACTCTATTCCATTCTACCATGGCTCTACTATATTCTACCATCGCTCTACTTCATTCTACCATTGCTCTACTTCATTCTACCATGGCTTTACTTCATTCTACATGACTCTACTACACACTAGAATGGCTCTACTCCATTCTACCATGGCTCTACTATATTCTACCATGGCTCTACTTCATTCTACCATGGCTCTACGTCATTCTACCATGGCTCTACATCATTCTACCATGGCTCTACTTCATTCTACATGACTCTACTACACACTACCAAGGCTCTACTCCATTCTACCATGGTTCTACTATATTCTACCATAGCTCTATTTCATTTTACCATGGCTCTACTTCATTCTACAATAGCTCTACTTCATTCTACCATGGCTCTACTTCATTGTACATGACTCTACTACACACTACCATGGCTCTACTTCATTCTACCATGGCTCTACTTCATTCTACCATGGCTCTACTTCATTCTATCATGGCTCTACTTCATTCTACATGACTCTACCAGACACTACCATGGCTCTACTCCATTCTACCATGGCTCTACTATATTCTACCATCGCTCTACTTCGTTCTACCATCGCTGTACTTCATTCCATCATGGCCCTACTTCATTCTACATGACTCTACTACACACTACAAAGGCTCCACTCCACTCTACCATTGCTCTACTAGATTCTACGTTGGCTCTATTTCATTCTACCATGGCTCTACTTCATTCTACCATAACTCTACTTCATTCTACCATGGCTCTCCTTCATTGTACCTCACTCTACTACACACTACCGTGGCTCTACTCCATTCTACCATGCCTCTACTATATTCTACAATGGCTCTCCTTCTTTCTACCATGGCTCTACTTCATTCTACCAATGCTCTACTTCATTCAGCATGACTCTACTACACACTACCATGGCTCTACTCCATTCTACCATGACTCCACTATATTCTACCATGGCTCTACTTCATTCTACCATGGCTCTACTTCATTCTACCATAGCTCTACTTCATTCTTCCATGGCTCTACTTCATTCTACGTGACTCTACTACAAACTACCATGGCTCTACTATATTCTACCATGGCTGTACTTCATTCTACCATGGCTCTACTTCATTCTACCATGGCTGTACTTCATTCTACATGACTCTACTCCATTCTACATGACTCTACTACACACTACCATGGGTCTACTCCATTCTACCATGGCTCTACTAAATTCTTCCATGGCTCTACTTCATTCTACCATGGCTCTACTTCATCCTACCATTGCTCTACTTCATTCTACATAACGCTACTTCATTCTACATGACTCTACTACACACTACCATGGCTCTACTCCATTCTACCATGGCTCTACTATATTCTACCATGGCTCTACTTCATTCTACCATGGCTCTATTTCATTTTAGATGACTCTACTACACACTACCATGGCTCTACTCCATTCTACCATCGCTCTACTATATTCTACCATTGCTCTACTTCATTCTACCATGGCTCTACTTCATTCTACCATGGCTCTACTTCATTCTACATGACTCTACTACACACTACGAAGGCTCTACTCCATTCTACGATGGCTCTACTTCATTCTACCATTGCTCTAATTCATTCTACCATGGTTCTTCTTCATTCTACATGACTCTGCTACACACTAGAATGGCTCTACTCCATTCTACCTTGGCTCTATTATATTCTACCATGGCTCTGCTTCATTCTACCATGGCTCTACTTCATTCTACCATGGCTCTACTTCATTCTACATGACTCTACTTTATTCTACCTTGGCTCTACTTCATTCTACATGATTCTACTAGACACTACCATGGCTCTACTCCATTCTACCATGGCTCTACTATATTCTACCATGGCTCTACTTCGTTCTACCATGGCTGTACTTCATTCTACCATGGCTCTACTTCATTCTACATGACTCTACTACACACTACCAAAGCTCTACTCCATTCTACCATGGCTCTACTAAATTCTACCATGGCTCTATTTCATTCTACCATGGCTCTACTTCATTCTACCATAGCTCTACTTCATTCTACCATGGCTCTACTTAATTCTACATGACTCTACTTCATTCTACATGACTCTACTACACACTACAATGGCTCTACTTCATTCTACATGACTCTACTACACACTACCATGGCTCTACTCCATTCTACCATGGCTCTACTATATTCTACCATGGCTCTACTTCATTCTACCATGGCTCTACTTCATTTTACATGACTCTACTACACACTACCATGGCTCTACTCCATTCTACCATGACTCTACTATATTCTACCATGGCTCTACTTCATTCTACATGACTCTACTACACACTACCATGGCTCTACTCCATTCTATCATGGCTCTACTATATTCTACCATGGCTCTACTTCATTCTAACATGGTTCTACGTCATTCTACCATCGCTCTACTTCATTCTACATCACTCTACTACCCGATACCGTGGCTCTATTCCATTCTACCATGGCTCTACTATATTCTACCATCGCTCTACTTCATTCTACCATTGCTCTACTTCATTCTACCATGGCTTTACTTCATTCTACATGACTCTACTACACACTAGAATGGCTCTACTCCATTCTACCATGGCTCTACTATATTCTACCATGGCTCTACTTCATTCTACCATGGCTCTACGTCATTCTACCATGGCTCTACTTCATTCTACCATGGCTCTACTTCATTCTACATGACTCTACTACACACTACCAAGGCTCTACTCCATTCTACCATGGTTCTACTATATTCTACCATAGCTCTATTTCATTTTACCATGGCTCTACTTCATTCTACCATAGCTCTACTTCATTCTACCATGGCTCTACTTCATTCTACATGACTCTACTACACACTACCATGGCTCTACTTCATTCTACTATGGCTTTACTTCATTCTACCATGGCTCTACTTCATTCTACCATGGCTCTACTTCATTCTACATGACTCTACTAGACACTACCATGGCTCTACTCCATTCTACCATGGCTCTACTATATTCTACCATCGCTCTACTTCGTTCTACCATCGCTGTACTTCATTCCATCATGGCTCTACTTCATTCTACATGAGTCTACTCCACACTACAAAGGCTCTACTTCATTCTACCATGGCTCTACTTCATTCTTCCATGGCTCTACTTCATTCTATGTGACTCTACTACAAACTACCATGGCTCAACTATATTCTACCATGGCTGTACTTCATTCTACCATGGCTCTACTTCATTCTACCATGGCTGTACTTCATTCTACATGACTCTACTACACACTACCATGGGTCTACTCCATTCTACCATGGCTCTACTAAATTCTTCCATGGCTCTACTTCATTCTACCATGGCTCTACTTCATTCTACCATTGCTCTACTTCATTCTACATAACGCTACTTCATTCTACATGACTCTACAACACACTACCATGGCTCTACTCCATTCTACCATGGCTCTACTATATGCTACCATGGCTCTACTTCATTCTACACGACTCTACTACACATTACCATGGCTCTACTCCATTCTACCATTGCTCTACTATATTCTACCATGGCTCGACTTCATTCTACCATGGCTCTATTTCATTTTAGATGACTCTACTACACACTACCATGGCTCTACTCCATTCTACCATCGCTCTACTGTATTCTACCATTGCTCTACTTCATTCTACCATGGCTATACTTCATTCTACCATGGCTCTACTTCATTCTACATGACTCTACTACACACTACCAAGGCTCTACTCCATTCTATGATGGCTCTACTTCATTCTACCATTGCTCTACGTCATTCTACCATGGCTCTACTTCATTCTACATCACTCTACTACCAGATACCGTGACTCTATTCCATTCTACCATGGCTCTACTATATTCTACCATCGCTCTACTTCATTCTACCATTGCTCTACTTCATTCTACCATGGCTTTACTTCATTCTACATGACTCTACTACACACTAGAATGGCTCTACTCCATTCTACCATGGCTCTACTATATTCTACCATGGCTCTACTTCATTCTACCATGGCTCTACGTCATTCTACCATGGCTCTACTTCATTCTACCATGGCTCTACTTCATTCTACATGACTCTACTACACACTACCAAGGCTCTACTCCATTCTACCATGGTTCTACTATATTCTACCATAGCTCTATTTCATTTTACCATGGCTCTACTTCATTCTACAATAGCTCTACTTCATTCTACCATGGCTCTACTTCATTGTACATGACTCTACTACACACTACCATGGCTCTACTTCATTCTACTATGGCTCTACTTCATTCTACCATGGCTCTACTTCATTCTATCATGGCTCTACTTCATTCTACATGACTCTACTAGACACTACCATGGCTCTACTCCATTCTACCATGGCTCTACTATATTCTACCATCGCTCTACTTCGTTCTACCATCGCTGTACTTCATTCCATCATGGCCCTACTTCATTCTACATGACTCTACTACACACTACAAAGGCTCCACTCCACTCTACCATTGCTCTACTAGATTCTACGTTGGCTCTATTTCATTCTACCATGGCTCTACTTCATTCTACCATAACTCTACTTCATTCTACCATGGCTCTCCTTCATTGTACCTCACTCTACTACACACTACCGTGGCTCTACTCCATTCTACCATGCCTCTACTATATTCTACAATGGCTCTCCTTCTTTCTACCATGGCTCTACTTTATTCTACCAATGCTCTACTTCATTCAGCATGACTCTACTACACACTACCATGGCTCTACTCCATTCTACCATGACTCCACTATATTCTACCATGGCTCTACTTCATTCTACCATGGCTCTACTTCATTCTACCATAGCTCTACTTCATTCTTCCATGGCTCTACTTCATTCTACGTGACTCTACTACAAACTACCATGGCTCTACTATATTCTACCATGGCTGTACTTCATTCTACCATGGCTCTACTTCATTCTACCATGGCTGTACTTCATTCTACATGACTCTACTCCATTCTACATGACTCTACTACACACTACCATGGGTCTACTCCATTCTACCATGGCTCTACTAAATTCTTCCATGGCTCTACTTCATTCTACCATGGCTCTACTTCATCCTACCATTGCTCTACTTCATTCTACATAACGCTACTTCATTCTACATGACTCTACTACACACTACCATGGCTCTACTCCATTCTACCATGGCTCTACTATATTCTACCATGGCTCTACTTCATTCTACCATGGCTCTATTTCATTTTAGATGACTCTACTACACACTACCATGGCTCTACTCCATTCTACCATCGCTCTACTATATTCTACCATTGCTCTACTTCATTCTACCATGGCTCTACTTCATTCTACCATGGCTCTACTTCATTCTACATGACTCTACTACACACTACGAAGGCTCTACTCCATTCTACGATGGCTCTACTTCATTCTACCATTGCTCTAATTCATTCTACCATGGTTCTTCTTCATTCTACATGACTCTGCTACACACTAGAATGGCTCTACTCCATTCTACCTTGGCTCTATTATATTCTACCATGGCTCTGCTTCATTCTACCATGGCTCTACTTCATTCTACCATGGCTCTACTTCATTCTACATGACTCTACTTTATTCTACCTTGGCTCTACTTCATTCTACATGATTCTACTAGACACTACCATGGCTCTACTCCATTCTACCATGGCTCTACTATATTCTACCATGGCTCTACTTCGTTCTACCATGGCTGTACTTCATTCTACCATGGCTCTACTTCATTCTACATGACTCTACTACACACTACCAAAGCTCTACTCCATTCTACCATGGCTCTACTAAATTCTACCATGGCTCTATTTCATTCTACCATGGCTCTACTTCATTCTACCATAGCTCTACTTCATTCTACCATGGCTCTACTTAATTCTACATGACTCTACTTCATTCTACATGACTCTACTACACACTACAATGGCTCTACTTCATTCTACATGACTCTACTACACACTACCATGGCTCTACTCCATTCTACCATGGCTCTACTATATTCTACCATGGCTCTACTTCATTCTACCATGGCTCTACTTCATTTTACATGACTCTACTACACACTACCATGGCTCTACTCCATTCTACCATGACTCTACTATATTCTACCATGGCTCTACTTCATTCTACATGACTCTACTACACACTACCATGGCTCTACTCCATTCTATCATGGCTCTACTATATTCTACCATGGCTCTACTTCATTCTAACATGGTTCTACGTCATTCTACCATCGCTCTACTTCATTCTACATCACTCTACTACCCGATACCGTGGCTCTATTCCATTCTACCATGGCTCTACTATATTCTACCATCGCTCTACTTCATTCTACCATTGCTCTACTTCATTCTACCATGGCTTTACTTCATTCTACATGACTCTACTACACACTAGAATGGCTCTACTCCATTCTACCATGGCTCTACTATATTCTACCATGGCTCTACTTCATTCTACCATGGCTCTACGTCATTCTACCATGGCTCTACTTCATTCTACCATGGCTCTACTTCATTCTACATGACTCTACTACACACTACCAAGGCTCTACTCCATTCTACCATGGTTCTACTATATTCTACCATAGCTCTATTTCATTTTACCATGGCTCTACTTCATTCTACCATAGCTCTACTTCATTCTACCATGGCTCTACTTCATTCTACATGACTCTACTACACACTACCATGGCTCTACTTCATTCTACTATGGCTTTACTTCATTCTACCATGGCTCTACTTCATTCTACCATGGCTCTACTTCATTCTACATGACTCTACTAGACACTACCATGGCTCTACTCCATTCTACCATGGCTCTACTATATTCTACCATCGCTCTACTTCGTTCTACCATCGCTGTACTTCATTCCATCATGGCTCTACTTCATTCTACATGAGTCTACTCCACACTACAAAGGCTCTACTTCATTCTACCATGGCTCTACTATATTCTACCTTGGCTCTATTTCATTCTACCATGGCTCTACTTCATTCTACAATAACTCTACTTCATTCTCCAATGGCTCTACTTCATTCTACCTGACTCTACTACACACTACCGTGGCTCTACTCCATTCTACCATGCCTCTACTATATTCTACCATGGCTCTCCTTCATTCTACCATGGCTCTACTTCATTCTACCGATGCTCTACTTCATTCAGCATGACTCTACTACACACTACCATGGCTGTACTCCATTCTACCATGACTCCACTATATTCTACCATGGCTCTACTTCATTCTACCATGGCTCTACTTCATTCTACCATGGCTCTACTTCATTCTTCCATGGCTCTACTTCATTCTATGTGACTCTACTACAAACTACCATGGCTCAACTATATTCTACCATGGCTGTACTTCATTCTACCATGGCTCTACTTCATTCTACCATGGCTGTACTTCATTCTACATGACTCTACTACACACTACCATGGGTCTACTCCATTCTACCAAGGCTCTACTAAATTCTTCCATGGCTCTACTTCATTCTACCATGGCTCTACTTCATTCTACCATTGCTCTACTTCATTCTACATAACGCTACTTCATTCTACATGACTCTACAACACACTACCATGGCTCTACTCCATTCTACCATGGCTCTACTATATGCTACCATGGCTCTACTTCATTCTACACGACTCTACTACACATTACCATGGCTCTACTCCATTCTACCATTGCTCTACTATATTCTACCATGGCTCTACTTCATTCTACCATGGCTCTATTTCATTTTAGATGACTCTACTACACACTACCATGGCTCTACTCCATTCTACCATCGCTCTACTGTATTCTACCATTGCTCTACTTCATTCTACCATGGCTATACTTCATTCTACCATGGCTCTACTTCATTCTACATGACTCTACTACACACTACCAAGGCTCTACTCCATTCTATGATGGCTCTACTTCATTCTACCATGGCTCTACGTCATTCTACCATGGCTCTACTTCATTCTACATCACTCTATTACCCGATACCGTGGCTCTACTCCATTCTACCATGGCTCTACTATATTCTACCATCGCTGTACTTCATTCTACTATTGCTCTAATTCATTCTACCATGGCTCTACTTCATTCTACATGACTCTGCTACACACTAGAATGGCTCTACTCCATTCTACCTTGGCTCTATTATAATCTACCATGGCTCTGCTTCATTCTACCATGGCTCTACTTCATTCTACCTTGGCTCTACTTCATTCTACATGACTCTACTACACACTACCAAGTCTCTACTCCATTCTACCATGGTTCTACTATATTCTACCATAGCTCTATTTCATTCTACCATGGCTCTACTTCATTCTACCATAGCTCTACTTCATTCTACCATTGGTCTACTTCATTCTACATGACTCTACTACACACTACCATGGCTCTAATTCATTCTACCATGGCTCTACTTCATTCTACCATGGCTCTACTTCATTCTACCATGGCTCTACTTCATTCTACATGACTCTACTAGACACTACCATGGCTCTACTCCATTCTACCTTGGCTCTACTATATTCTACCATCGCTCTACTTCGTTCTACCATCGCTGTACTTCATTCTATCATGGCTCTACTTCATTCTACATGACTCTACTACACACTACCTAGGCTCTACTCCATTCTACCATGGCTCTACTATATTCTACCTCGGCTCTATTTCATTCTACCATGGATCTACTTCATTCTACCATCGCTCTACTTCATTCTACATCACTCTACTACCCGATACCGTGGCTCTATTCCATTCTACAATGGCTCTACTATATTCTACCATCGCTCTACTTCATTCTACCATTGCTCTACTTCATTCTACCATGGCTTTACTTCATTCTACATGACTCTACTACACACTAGAATGGCTCTACTCCATTCTACCATGGCTCTACTATATTCTACCATGGCTCTACTTCATTCTACCATAGCTCTACATCATTCTACCATGGCTCTACTTCATTCTACCATGGCTCTACTTCATTCTACATGACTCTACTTCATTCTACCATGGCTCTACTTCATTCTACCATGGCTCTACTTCATTCTACATGACTCTACTAGACACTACCATGGCTCTACTCCATTCTACCATAGCTCTAATATATTCTACCTTGGCTCTATTTCATTCTACCATGGCTCTACTTCATTCTACCATAACTCTACTTCATTCTCCAATGGCTCTACTTCATTCTACCTGTCTCTACTACACACTACCGTGGCTCTACTCCATTCTACCATGCCTCTACTATATTCTACCATGGCTCTCCTTCATTCTACCATGGCTCTACTTCATTCTACCATAGCTCTACTTCATTCTACCATGGCTCTACTTCATTCTACATGACTCTACTACACACTACCATGGCTCTACTTCATTCTACTATGGCTCTACTTCATTCTACCATGGCTCTACTTCATTCTACCATGGCTCTACTTCATTCTACATGACTCTACTAGACACTACCATGGCTCTACTCCATTCTACCATAGCTCTAATATATTCTACCTTGGCTCTATTTCATTCTACCATGGCTCTACTTCATTCTACCATAACTCTACTTCATTCTCCAATGGCTCTACTTCATTCTACCTGTCTCTACTACACACTACCGTGGCTCTACTCCATTCTACCATGCCTCTACTATATTCTACCATGGATCTCCTTCATTCTACCATGGCTCTACTTCATTCTACCAATGCTCTACTTCATTCAGCATGACTCTACTACACACTACCATGGCTCTACTCCATTCTACCATCGCTCTACTGTATTCTACCATTGCTCTACTTCATTCTACCATGGCTATACTTCATTCTACCATGGCTCTACTTCATTCTACATGACTCTACTACACACTACCAAGGCTCTACTCCATTCTATGATGGCTCTACTTCATTCTACCATGGCTCTACGTCATTCTACCATGGCTCTACTTCATTCTACATCACTCTATTACCCGATACCGTGGCTCTACTCCATTCTACCATGGCTCTACTATATTCTACCATCGCTGTACTTCATTCTACTATTGCTCTAATTCATTCTACCATGGCTCTACTTCATTCTACATGACTCTGCTACACACTAGAATGGCTCTACTCCATTCTACCTTGGCTCTATTATAATCTACCATGGCTCTGCTTCATTCTACCATGGCTCTACTTCATTCTACCATGGCTCTACTTCATTCTACATGACTCTACTACACACTACCAAGTCTCTACTCCATTCTACCATGGTTCTACTATATTCTACCATAGCTCTATTTCATTCTACCATGGCTCTACTTCATTCTACCATAGCTCTACTTCATTCTACCATTGGTCTACTTCATTCTACATGACTCTACTACACACTACCATGGCTCTAATTCATTCTACCATGGCTCTACTTCATTCTACCATGGCTCTACTTCATTCTACATGACTCTACTAGACACTACCATGGCTCTACTCCATTCTACCTTGGCTCTACTATATTCTACCATCGCTCTACTTCGTTCTACCATCGCTGTACTTCATTCTATCATGGCTCTACTTCATTCTACATGACTCTACTACACACTACCAAGGCTCTACTCCATTCTACCATGGCTCTACTATATTCTACCTTGGCTCTATTTCATTCTACCATGGATCTACTTCATTCTACCATCGCTCTACTTCATTCTACATCACTCTACTACCCGATACCGTGGCTCTATTCCATTCTACAATGGCTCTACTATATTCTACCATCGCTCTACTTCATTCTACCATTGCTCTACTTCATTCTACCATGGCTTTACTTCATTCTACATGACTCTACTACACACTAGAATGGCTCTACTCCATTCTACCATGGCTCTACTATATTCTACCATGGCTCTACTTCATTCTACCATAGCTCTACATCATTCTACCATGGCTCTACTTCATTCTACCATGGCTCTACTTCATTCTACATGACTCTACTACACACTACCAAGGCTCTACTCCATTCTACCATGGTTCTACTATATTCTACCATAGCTCTATTTCATTTTACCATGGCTCTACTTCATTCTACCATAGCTCTACTTCATTCTACCATGGCTCTACTTCATTCTACATGACTCTACTACACACTACCATGGCTCTACTTCATTCTACTATGGCTCTACTTCATTCTACCATGGCTCTACTTCATTCTACCATGGCTCTACTTCATTCTACATGACTCTACTAGACACTACCATGGCTCTACTCCATTCTACCATAGCTCTACTATATTCTACCTTGGCTCTATTTCATTCTACCATGGCTCTACTTCATTCTACCATAACTCTACTTCATTCTCCAATGGCTCTACTTCATTCTACCTGTCTCTACTACACACTACCGTGGCTCTACTCCATTCTACCATGCCTCTACTATATTCTACCATGGCTCTCCTTCATTCTACCATGGCTCTACTTCATTCTACCAATGCTCTACTTCATTCAGCATGACTCTACTACACACTACCATGGCTCTACTCCATTCTACCATGACTCCACTATATTCTACCATGGCTCTACTTCATTCTACCATGGCTCTACTTCATTCTACCATGGCTCTACTTCATTCTACCATAACTCTACTTCATTCTCCAATGGCTCTACTTCATTCTACCTGACTCTACTACACACTACCGTGGGTCTACTCCATTCTACCATTGCTCTACTATATTCTACCATGGCTCTACTTCATTCTACCATGGCTCTATTTCATTTTAGATGACTCTACTACACACTACCATGGCTCTACTCCATTCTACCATCGCTCTACTATATTCTACCATTGCTCTACTTCATTCTACCATGGCTATACTTCATTCTACCATGGCTCTACTTCATTCTACATGACTCTACTACACAATACCAAGGCTCTACTCCATTCTACGATGGCTCTACTTCATTCTACCATGGCTCTACGTCATTCTACCATGGCTCTACTTCATTCTACATCACTCTACTACCCGATACCGTGGCTCTACTCCATTCTACCATGGCTCTACTATATTCTACCATCGCTGTACTTCATTCTACCATTGCTCTAATTCATTCTACCATGGCTCTACTTCATTCTACATGACTCTGCTACACACTAGAATGGCTCTACTCCATTCTACCTTGGCTCTATTATAATCTACCATGGCTCTGCTTCATTCTACCATGGCTCTACTTCATTCTACCATGGCTCTACTTCATTCTACATGACTCTACTACAAACTACCAAGTCTCTACTCCATTCTACCGTGGTTCTACTATATTCTACCATAGCTCTATTTCATTCTACCATGGCTCTACTTCATTCTACCATAGCTCTACTTCATTCTACCATTGCTCTACTTCATTCTACATGACTCTACAACACACTACCATGGCTCTAATTCATTCTACCATGGCTCTACTTCATTCTACCATGGCTCTACTTCATTCTACCATGGCTCTACTTCATTCTACATGACTCTACTAGACACTACCATGGCTCTACTCCATTCTACCTTGGCTCTACTATATTCTACCATCGCTCTACTTCGTTCTACCATCGCTGTACTTCATTCTATCATGGCTCTACTTCATTCTACATGACTCTACTACACACTACCAAGGCTCTACTCCATTCTACCATGGCTCTACTATATTCTACCTTGGCTCTATTTCATTCTACCATGGATCTACTTCATTCTACCATCGCTCTACTTCATTCTACATCACTCTACTACCCGATACCGTGGCTCTATTCCATTCTACCATGGCTCTACTATATTCTACCATCGCTCTACTTCAATCTACCATTGCTCTACTTCATTCTACCATGGCTTTACTTCATTCTACATGACTCTACTACACACTAGAATGGCTCTACTCCATTTTACCATGGCTCTACTATATTCTACCATGGCTCTACTTCATTCTACCATGGCTCTACATCATTCTACCATGGCTCTACTTCATTCTACCATGGCTCTACTTCATTCTACATGACTCTACTACACACTACCAAGGCTCTACTCCATTCTACCATGGTTCTACTATATTCTACCATAGCTCTATTTCATTTTACCATGGCTCTACTTCATTCTACCATAGCTCTACTTCATTCTACCATGGCTCTACTTCATTCTACATGACTCTCCTACACACTACCATGGCTCTACTTCATTCTACTATGGCTCTACTTCATTCTACCATGGCTCTACTTCATTCTACCATGGCTCTACTTCATTCTACATGACTCTACTAGACACTACCATGGCTCTACTCAATTCTACCATGGCTCTACTATATTCTACCATCGCTCTACTTCGTTCTACCATCGCTGTACTTCATTCCATCATGGCTCTACTTCATTCTACATGACTCTACTACACACTACAAACGCTCTACTCCATTCTACCATAGCTCTACTATATTCTACCTTCGCTCTATTTCATTCTACCATGGCTCTACTTCATTCTACCATAACTCTACTTCATTCTCCAATGGCTCTACTTCATTCTACCTGACTCTACTACACACTACCGTGGCTCTACTCCACTCTACCATGCCTCTACTATATTCTACCATGGCTCTCCTTCATTCTACCATGGCTCTACTTCATTCTACCAATGCTCTACTTCATTCAGCATGACTCTACTACACACTACCATGGCTGTACTCCATTCTACCATGACTCCACTATATTCTACCATGGCTCTACTTCATTCTACCATGGCTCTACTTCATTCTACCATGGCTCTACTTCATTCTTCCATGGCTCTACTTCATTCTATGTGACTCTACTAGAAACTACCATGGCTCTACTATATTCTACCATGGCTGTACTTCATTCTACCATGGCTCTACTTCATTCTACCATGGCTGTACTTCATTCTACATGACTCTACTACATTCTACATGACTCTACTACACACTACAATGGGTCTACTCCATTCTACCATGGCTCTACTAAATTCTTCCATGGCTCTACTTCATTCTACCATGGCTCTACTTCATTCTACCATTGCTCTACTTCATTCTACATAACGCTACTTCATTCTACATGACTCTACTACACACTACCATGGCTCTACTCCATTCTACCATGGCTCTACTATATACTACCATGGCTCTACTTCATTCTACACGACTCTACTACACACTACCATGGCTCTACTCCATTCTACCATGGCTCTACTATATTCTACCATGGCTCTACTTCATTCTACCATGGCTCTATTTTATTTTAGATGACTCTACTACACACTACCATGGCTCTACTCCATTCTACCATCGCTCTACTATATTCTACCATTGCTCTACTTCATTCTACCATGGCTATACTTCATTCTACCATGGCTCTACTTCATTCTACATGACTCTACTACACACTACCAAGGCTCTACTCCATTCTACGATGGCTCTACTTCATTCTACCATGGCTCTACGTCATTCTACCATGGCTCTACTTCATTCTACATCACTCTACTACCCGATACCGTGGCTCTACTCCATTCTACCATGGCTCTACTATATTCTACCATCGCTGTACTTCATTCTACCATTGCTCTAATTCATTCTACCATGGCTCTACTTCATTCTACATGACTCTGCTACACACTAGAATGGCTCTACTCCATTCTACCTTGGCTCTATTATAATCTACCATGGCTCTGCTTCATTCTACCATGGCTCTACTTCATTCTACCATGGCTCTACTTCATTCTACATGACTCTACTACACACTACCAAGTCTCTACTCCCTTCTACCATGGTTCTACTATATTCTACCATAGCTCTATTTCATTCTACCATGGCTCTACTTCATTCTACCATAGCTCTACTTCATTCTACCATGGCTCTACTTCATTCTACATGACTCTACTACACACTACCATGGCTCTAATTCATTCTACCATGGCTCTACTTCATTCTACGATGGCTCTACTTCATTCTACCATGGCTCTACTTCATTCTACATGACTCTACTAGACACTACCATGGCTCTACTCCATTCTACCTTGGCTCTACTATATTCTACCATCGCTCTACTTCGTTCTACCATCGCTGTACTTCATTCTATCATGGCTCTACTTCATTCTACATGACTCTACTACACACTACCAAGGCTCTACTCCATTCTACCATGGCTCTACTATATTCTACCTTGGCTCTATTTCATTCTACAATGGATCTACTTCATTCTACCATAACTCTACTTCATTCTACCATGGCTCTACTTCATTCTACATGACTCTACTACACACTTCCGTGTCTCTACTCCATTCTACCATGCCTCTACTATATTCTAGCATGGCTCTACTTCATTCTAGCATGGCTCTACTTCATTCTACCAATGCTCTACTTCATTCTACATGACTCTACTACACACTACCATTGCTCTACTCCATTCTACCATGACTCCACTATATTCTACCATGGCTCTTCTTCATTCTACCATAGCTCTACTTCATTCTACCATGGCTCTACTTCATTCTACATGACTCTACTACACACTACCATTGCTCTACTTCATTCTACCATGGCTCTACTTCATTCTACCATGGCTCTACTTCATTCTACATGACTCTACTACAGACTACCATGGCTCTGCTCCATATTACCATGGCTCTACTATATTCTACCATGGCTCTACTTCATTCTACCATAGCTCTACTTCATTCAACCAAGGCTGTACTTCATTCTACATGACTCTACTCCATTCTACATGACTCTACTACACACTATCAGGGCTCTACTCCATTCTACCATGGCTCTACTATATTCTACCATGGCTCTACTTCATTCTACCATGGCTCTACTTCATTCTACCATTGCTCTACTTCATTCTACATGTCTCTACTACACACTACCATGGCTCTACTCCATTCTACCATGGCTTTACTATATTCTACCATTGCTCTACTTCATTCTACATGACTCTACTACATACTACCATGGCTCTACTCCATTCTACCATGGCTCTACTATATTCTACCATGGCTCTACTTCCTTCTAACATCGCTCTACTTCATTCTACCATGGCTCTATTTCATTTTACATGACTCTACTACACACTACCCTGGCTCTACTCCATTCTACCAAGGCTCTACTATATTCTACCATGGCTCTACTTCATTCTACCATGGCTCTACTTCATTCTACCATGGCTCTACTTCATTCTACATGACTCTACTACACACTACCATGGCTCTACTCCATTCTATCATGGCTCTACTATATTCTACCATGGCTCTACTTCATTCTACCATGGCTCTACGTCATACTACCATGGCTCTACTTCATTCTACATGACTCTACTACCCACTACCGTGGCTCTACTCCATTCTACCATAGCTCTACTATATTCTACAATGGCTCTACTTCATTCTACCATGGCTCTACTTCATTCTACCATGGCTCTATTTCATTTTACATGACTCTACTACACACTACCATGACTCTACTCCATTCTACCATGGCTCTACTATATTCTACCATGGCTCTACTTCATTTTACCATGGCTCTACTTCATTCTACCTTGGCTCTACTTCATTCTACATGACTCTTCAACACACTACCAAGGCTCTACTCCATTCTACCATGGTTCTACTATATTCTACCATAGCTCTATTTCATTCTACCATGGCTCTACTTCATTCTACCATAGCTCTACTTCATTCTACCATGGTTCTTCTTCATTCTACATGACTCAACTACACACTACCATGGCTCTACTTCATTCTACCATGGCTCTACTTCATTCTACCATGGCTCTACTTCATTCTACCTTGGCTCTACTTCATTCTACATGACTCTACTAGACACTACCATTGCTCTACTCCATTCTACCATGGCTCTACTATATTCTACCATGGCTCTACTTCGTTCTACCATGGCTGTACTTCATTCTACCATGGCTCTACTTCATTCTACATGACTCTACTACACACTACCAAGGCTCTACTCCATTCTACCATGGCTCTACTAAATTCTACCATGGCTCTATTTCATTCTACCATGGCTCTACTTCATTCTACCATAGCTCTACTTCATTCTACCATGGCTCTACTTCATTCTACATGACTCTACTACACACTACCGTGGCTCTACTCCATTCTACTATGCCTCTACTATATTCTACCATTTCTCTACTTCATTCTACCATGGCTCTACTTCATTCTACCAATGCTCTACTTCATTCTACATGACTCTACTACACACTACCATGGCTCTACTCCATTCTATCATGACTCCACTATATTCTACCATGGCTCTACTTCATTCAACCATGGCTCTACTTCATTCTACAATGGCTCTACTTCATTCTACATGACTCTACTACACACTACAATGGCTCTACTTCATTCTACATGACTCTACTACACACTACCATGGCTCTACTCCATACTACCATGGCTCTACTATATTCTATCATGGCTCTACTTCATTCTACAATGGCTCTACTTCATTCTACTATTGCTCTACTTCATTCTACATGACGCTACTTCATTCTACATGACTCTACTACACACTACCATGGCTCTACTCCATTCTACCATGGCTCTTCTATATTCTACCATGGGTCTAGTTCATTCTGCATGACTCTACTACACACTACCATGGCTCTACTCCATTCTACCATGGCTCTACTATATTCTACCATAGCTCTACTTCATTCTACCATGGCTCTACTTCATTCTACCATGGCTCTATTTCAATTTACATGACTCTACTACACACTACCATGGCTCTACTCCATTCTACCATGGCTATACTATATTCTACCATGGCTCTACTTCATTTTACCATGGCTCTACTTCCTTCTACAATGGCTCTACATCATTGTACATGACTCTACTACACACTACCATGGCTCTACTCCATTCTATCATGGCTCTACTATATTCTACCATGGCTCTACTTCATTCTACCATGGCTCTACTTAATTCTACCATGGCTCTACTTCATTCTACCATGGCTCTACTGCATTCTGCATGACTCTACTACACACTACCATGGCTCTACTCCATTCTATCATGGCTCTACTATATTCTACCATGGTTCTACTTTATTCTACCGTGGCTCTACGTCATTCAATCATGGCTCTACTTCATTCTACATGACTCTACTACCCACTACCGTGGCTCTACTCCATTCTACCATAGCTCTACTATATCCTACCATGGCTCTACTTCATTCTACCATGGCTCTACTTCATTCTATATGACTCTTCAACACACTACCAAGGCTCTACTCCATTCTACCATGGTTCTACTATATTCTACCATAGCTCTATTTCATTCTTCCATGGCTCTACTTCATTCTACCATAGCTCTACTTCATTCTACCATAGCTCTACTTCATTCTACCATGGTTCTTCTTCATTCTACATGACTCTACTACACACTACCATGGCTCTACTTCATTGTACATGACTCTACTACACACTACCATGGCTCTACTCCATTCTATCATGGCTCTACTATATTCTACCATGGCTCTACTTCATTCTACCATGGCTCTACGTCATTGTACCATGGCTCTACTTCATTCTACATCACTCTACTACCCACTACCGTGGCTCTACTCCATTCTACCATGGCTCTACTATATTCTACCATCGCTCTACTTCATTCTACCATTGCTCTACTTCATTCTACCATGGCTCTACTTCATTCTACATGACTCTACTACACACTAAAATTTCTCTACTCCATTCTACTGTGGCTCTACTATATTCTACCATATCTCTACTTCATTCTACCATGGCTCTACTTCATTCTACCATGTCTCTACTTCATTCTACCATTGCTCTACTTCATTCTACATGACTCTACTACCCACTACCATTGCTCTACTCCATACTACCATGGCTCTACTATATTTTACCATGGCTCTACTTCATTCTACCATGGCTCTACTTCATTCTACCATGGTTGTACTTCATTACTCTACTTCATTCTACATCACTCTACTACACACTACCATGGCACTACTCCATTCTACCATGGCTCTACTATATTCTACCATGGCTCTACTTCATTCTACCATGGCTCTACTTCATTCTACCATTGCTCTACTTCATTCGACATGACTCTACTACCACTACCATGGCTCTACTCCATTCTACCATGGCTCTACTATATTCTACCATGGCTCTACTTCATTCTACCATTGCTCTACTTCATTCTACCATGGCTCTACTTCATTCGACATTACTCTACTACATATTACAATGGCTCTACTCCATTCTACCATCCTCTACTATATTCTACCATGACTCTTCATTCTACCATGGCTCTACTTCATTCTACCATGGCTCTACTTCATTGTACCATGGCTCTACTTCATTCAACATGACTCTACTACACACTACCATGGCTCTACTCCATACTACCATGGCTCTACTATATTCTACCATGGCACTACTTCATTCTACCATGGCTCTACTTCATTCTACCATCGCTGTACTTCATTCTACATGACTCTACTTTATTCTACGTGACTCTACTACACACTACCATGGCTCTACTCCATTCTAAATTGGCTCTACTACATTCTACCATCGCTCTACTTCATTCTACCATGGCTCTACTTCATTCTATCATTGCTCTACTTCATTCGACATGACTCTACTACACACAACCATGGCTCTACTCCATTCTACCATGGCTCTATTATATTCTACCATGGCTCTACTTCATTCTACCATTGCTCTACTTCATTCTATCATGGCTCTACTTCATTCGACATGACTCTAGTACACACTACAATGGCTCTACTGCATTCTACCATCCTCTACTATATTCTACCATGGCTCTACTTCATTCTACCATGGCTCTACTTCATTGTACCATGGTTCTACTTCATTCTACATGACTATACTACACACTACCATGGCTCTACGCAATTCTACCATAGCTCTACTACATTCTACCATGGCTCTACTTCATTCTACCATGGATCTACTTCATTCTACCATGGTTCTACTTCATTCTGCATGACTCTACTACACACTACCAAGGCTCTACTCCATTCTACCATGGTTCTACTATATTCTACCATAGCTCTATTTCATTCAACCTTGGCTCTTCTTCATTCTACCATAGCTCTACTTCATTCTACCATGGCTCTACTTCATTCTACATGACTCTACTAGACACTACCATGGCTCTACTTCATTCTACCTTGGCTTTACTATATTCTACCATGGCTCTACTTCGTTCTACCAATGCTGCACTTCATTCTACCATGGCTCTACTTCATTCTACATGACTCTACTACACACTACCAAGGCTCTACTCCATTCTACCATGGCTCTACTATATTCTACCTTGGCTCTATTTCATTCTACCATGGATCTACTTCATTCTACCATCGCTCTACTTCATTCTACATCACTCTACTACCCGATACCGTGGCTCTATTCCATTCTACCATGGCTCTACTATATTCTACCATCGCTCTACTTCAATCTACCATTGCTCTACTTCATTCTACCATGGCTTTACTTCATTCTACATGACTCTACTACACACTAGAATGGCTCTACTCCATTTTACCATGGCTCTACTATATTCTACCATGGCTCTACTTCATTCTACCATGGCTCTACATCATTCTACCATGGCTCTACTTCATTCTACCATGGCTCTACTTCATTCTACATGACTCTACTACACACTACCAAGGCTCTACTCCATTCTACCATGGTTCTACTATATTCTACCATAGCTCTATTTCATTTTACCATGGCTCTACTTCATTCTACCATAGCTCTACTTCATTCTACCATGGCTCTACTTCATTCTACATGACTCTCCTACACACTACCATGGCTCTACTTCATTCTACTATGGCTCTACTTCATTCTACCATGGCTCTACTTCATTCTACCATGGCTCTACTTCATTCTACATGACTCTACTAGACACTACCATGGCTCTACTCAATTCTACCATGGCTCTACTATATTCTACCATCGCTCTACTTCGTTCTACCATCGCTGTACTTCATTCCATCATGGCTCTACTTCATTCTACATGACTCTACTACACACTACAAACGCTCTACTCCATTCTACCATAGCTCTACTATATTCTACCTTCGCTCTATTTCATTCTACCATGGCTCTACTTCATTCTACCATAACTCTACTTCATTCTCCAATGGCTCTACTTCATTCTACCTGACTCTACTACACACTACCGTGGCTCTACTCCACTCTACCATGCCTCTACTATATTCTACCATGGCTCTCCTTCATTCTACCATGGCTCTACTTCATTCTACCAATGCTCTACTTCATTCAGCATGACTCTACTACACACTACCATGGCTGTACTCCATTCTACCATGACTCCACTATATTCTACCATGGCTCTACTTCATTCTACCATGGCTCTACTTCATTCTACCATGGCTCTACTTCATTCTTCCATGGCTCTACTTCATTCTATGTGACTCTACTAGAAACTACCATGGCTCTACTATATTCTACCATGGCTGTACTTCATTCTACCATGGCTCTACTTCATTCTACCATGGCTGTACTTCATTCTACATGACTCTACTACATTCTACATGACTCTACTACACACTACAATGGGTCTACTCCATTCTACCATGGCTCTACTAAATTCTTCCATGGCTCTACTTCATTCTACCATGGCTCTACTTCATTCTACCATTGCTCTACTTCATTCTACATAACGCTACTTCATTCTACATGACTCTACTACACACTACCATGGCTCTACTCCATTCTACCATGGCTCTACTATATACTACCATGGCTCTACTTCATTCTACACGACTCTACTACACACTACCATGGCTCTACTCCATTCTACCATGGCTCTACTATATTCTACCATGGCTCTACTTCATTCTACCATGGCTCTATTTTATTTTAGATGACTCTACTACACACTACCATGGCTCTACTCCATTCTACCATCGCTCTACTATATTCTACCATTGCTCTACTTCATTCTACCATGGCTATACTTCATTCTACCATGGCTCTACTTCATTCTACATGACTCTACTACACACTACCAAGGCTCTACTCCATTCTACGATGGCTCTACTTCATTCTACCATGGCTCTACGTCATTCTACCATGGCTCTACTTCATTCTACATCACTCTACTACCCGATACCGTGGCTCTACTCCATTCTACCATGGCTCTACTATATTCTACCATCGCTGTACTTCATTCTACCATTGCTCTAATTCATTCTACCATGGCTCTACTTCATTCTACATGACTCTGCTACACACTAGAATGGCTCTACTCCATTCTACCTTGGCTCTATTATAATCTACCATGGCTCTGCTTCATTCTACCATGGCTCTACTTCATTCTACCATGGCTCTACTTCATTCTACATGACTCTACTACACACTACCAAGTCTCTACTCCCTTCTACCATGGTTCTACTATATTCTACCATAGCTCTATTTCATTCTACCATGGCTCTACTTCATTCTACCATAGCTCTACTTCATTCTACCATTGCTCTACTTCATTCTACATGACTCTACTACACACTACCATGGCTCTAATTCATTCTACCATGGCTCTACTTCATTCTACGATGGCTCTACTTCATTCTACCATGGCTCTACTTCATTCTACATGACTCTACTAGACACTACCATGGCTCTACTCCATTCTACCTTGGCTCTACTATATTCTACCATCGCTCTACTTCGTTCTACCATCGCTGTACTTCATTCTATCATGGCTCTACTTCATTCTACATGACTCTACTACACACTACCAAGGCTCTACTCCATTCTACCATGGCTCTACTATATTCTACCTTGGCTCTATTTCATTCTACAATGGATCTACTTCATTCTACCATAACTCTACTTCATTCTACCATGGCTCTACTTCATTCTACATGACTCTACTACACACTTCCGTGTCTCTACTCCATTCTACCATGCCTCTACTATATTCTAGCATGGCTCTACTTCATTCTAGCATGGCTCTACTTCATTCTACCAATGCTCTACTTCATTCTACATGACTCTACTACACACTACCATTGCTCTACTCCATTCTACCATGACTCCACTATATTCTACCATGGCTCTTCTTCATTCTACCATAGCTCTACTTCATTCTACCATGGCTCTACTTCATTCTACATGACTCTACTACACACTACCATTGCTCTACTTCATTCTACCATGGCTCTACTTCATTCTACCATGGCTCTACTTCATTCTACATGACTCTACTACACACTACCATGGCTCTGCTCCATATTACCATGGCTCTACTATATTCTACCATGGCTCTACTTCATTCTACCATAGCTCTACTTCATTCAACCAAGGCTGTACTTCATTCTACATGACTCTACTCCATTCTACATGACTCTACTACACACTATCAGGGCTCTACTCCATTCTACCATGGCTCTACTATATTCTACCATGGCTCTACTTCATTCTACCATGGCTCTACTTCATTCTACCATTGCTCTACTTCATTCTACATGTCTCTACTACACACTACCATGGCTCTACTCCATTCTACCATGGCTTTACTATATTCTACCATTGCTCTACTTCATTCTACATGACTCTACTACATACTACCATGGCTCTACTCCATTCTACCATGGCTCTACTATATTCTACCATGGCTCTACTTCCTTCTAACATCGCTCTACTTCATTCTACCATGGCTCTATTTCATTTTACATGACTCTACTACACACTACCCTGGCTCTACTCCATTCTACCAAGGCTCTACTATATTCTACCATGGCTCTACTTCATTCTACCATGGCTCTACTTCATTCTACCATGGCTCTACTTCATTCTACATGACTCTACTACACACTACCATGGCTCTACTCCATTCTATCATGGCTCTACTATATTCTACCATGGCTCTACTTCATTCTACCATGGCTCTACGTCATACTACCATGGCTCTACTTCATTCTACATGACTCTACTACCCACTACCGTGGCTCTACTCCATTCTACCATAGCTCTACTATATTCTACAATGGCTCTACTTCATTCTACCATGGCTCTACTTCATTCTACCATGGCTCTATTTCATTTTACATGACTCTACTACACACTACCATGACTCTACTCCATTCTACCATGGCTCTACTATATTCTACCATGGCTCTACTTCATTTTACCATGGCTCTACTTCATTCTACCTTGGCTCTACTTCATTCTACATGACTCTTCAACACACTACCAAGGCTCTACTCCATTCTACCATGGTTCTACTATATTCTACCATAGCTCTATTTCATTCTACCATGGCTCTACTTCATTCTACCATAGCTCTACTTCATTCTACCATGGTTCTTCTTCATTCTACATGACTCAACTACACACTACCATGGCTCTACTTCATTCTACCATGGCTCTACTTCATTCTACCATGGCTCTACTTCATTCTACCTTGGCTCTACTTCATTCTACATGACTCTACTAGACACTACCATTGCTCTACTCCATTCTACCATGGCTCTACTATATTCTACCATGGCTCTACTTCGTTCTACCATGGCTGTACTTCATTCTACCATGGCTCTACTTCATTCTACATGACTCTACTACACACTACCAAGGCTCTACTCCATTCTACCATGGCTCTACTAAATTCTACCATGGCTCTATTTCATTCTACCATGGCTCTACTTCATTCTACCATAGCTCTACTTCATTCTACCATGGCTCTACTTCATTCTACATGACTCTACTACACACTACCGTGGCTCTACTCCATTCTACTATGCCTCTACTATATTCTACCATTTCTCTACTTCATTCTACCATGGCTCTACTTCATTCTACCAATGCTCTACTTCATTCTACATGACTCTACTACACACTACCATGGCTCTACTCCATTCTATCATGACTCCACTATATTCTACCATGGCTCTACTTCATTCAACCATGGCTCTACTTCATTCTACAATGGCTCTACTTCATTCTACATGACTCTACTACACACTACAATGGCTCTACTTCATTCTACATGACTCTACTACACACTACCATGGCTCTACTCCATACTACCATGGCTCTACTATATTCTATCATGGCTCTACTTCATTCTACAATGGCTCTACTTCATTCTACTATTGCTCTACTTCATTCTACATGACGCTACTTCATTCTACATGACTCTACTACACACTACCATGGCTCTACTCCATTCTACCATGGCTCTTCTATATTCTACCATGGGTCTAGTTCATTCTGCATGACTCTACTACACACTACCATGGCTCTACTCCATTCTACCATGGCTCTACTATATTCTACCATAGCTCTACTTCATTCTACCATGGCTCTACTTCATTCTACCATGGCTCTATTTCAATTTACATGACTCTACTACACACTACCATGGCTCTACTCCATTCTACCATGGCTATACTATATTCTACCATGGCTCTACTTCATTTTACCATGGCTCTACTTCCTTCTACAATGGCTCTACATCATTGTACATGACTCTACTACACACTACCATGGCTCTACTCCATTCTATCATGGCTCTACTATATTCTACCATGGCTCTACTTCATTCTACCATGGCTCTACTTAATTCTACCATGGCTCTACTTCATTCTACCATGGCTCTACTGCATTCTGCATGACTCTACTACACACTACCATGGCTCTACTCCATTCTATCATGGCTCTACTATATTCTACCATGGTTCTACTTTATTCTACCGTGGCTCTACGTCATTCAATCATGGCTCTACTTCATTCTACATGACTCTACTACCCACTACCGTGGCTCTACTCCATTCTACCATAGCTCTACTATATCCTACCATGGCTCTACTTCATTCTACCATGGCTCTACTTCATTCTATATGACTCTTCAACACACTACCAAGGCTCTACTCCATTCTACCATGGTTCTACTATATTCTACCATAGCTCTATTTCATTCTTCCATGGCTCTACTTCATTCTACCATAGCTCTACTTCATTCTACCATAGCTCTACTTCATTCTACCATGGTTCTTCTTCATTCTACATGACTCTACTACACACTACCATGGCTCTACTTCATTGTACATGACTCTACTACACACTACCATGGCTCTACTCCATTCTATCATGGCTCTACTATATTCTACCATGGCTCTACTTCATTCTACCATGGCTCTACGTCATTGTACCATGGCTCTACTTCATTCTACATCACTCTACTACCCACTACCGTGGCTCTACTCCATTCTACCATGGCTCTACTATATTCTACCATCGCTCTACTTCATTCTACCATTGCTCTACTTCATTCTACCATGGCTCTACTTCATTCTACATGACTCTACTACACACTAAAATTTCTCTACTCCATTCTACTGTGGCTCTACTATATTCTACCATATCTCTACTTCATTCTACCATGGCTCTACTTCATTCTACCATGTCTCTACTTCATTCTACCATTGCTCTACTTCATTCTACATGACTCTACTACCCACTACCATTGCTCTACTCCATACTACCATGGCTCTACTATATTTTACCATGGCTCTACTTCATTCTACCATGGCTCTACTTCATTCTACCATGGTTGTACTTCATTACTCTACTTCATTCTACATCACTCTACTACACACTACCATGGCACTACTCCATTCTACCATGGCTCTACTATATTCTACCATGGCTCTACTTCATTCTACCATGGCTCTACTTCATTCTACCATTGCTCTACTTCATTCGACATGACTCTACTACCACTACCATGGCTCTACTCCATTCTACCATGGCTCTACTATATTCTACCATGGCTCTACTTCATTCTACCATTGCTCTACTTCATTCTACCATGGCTCTACTTCATTCGACATTACTCTACTACATATTACAATGGCTCTACTCCATTCTACCATCCTCTACTATATTCTACCATGACTCTTCATTCTACCATGGCTCTACTTCATTCTACCATGGCTCTACTTCATTCTACCATGGCTCTACTTCATTGTACCATGGCTCTACTTCATTCAACATGACTCTACTACACACTACCATGGCTCTACTCCATACTACCATGGCTCTACTATATTCTACCATGGCACTACTTCATTCTACCATGGCTCTACTTCATTCTACCATCGCTGTACTTCATTCTACATGACTCTACTTTATTCTACGTGACTCTACTACACACTACCATGGCTCTACTCCATTCTAAATTGGCTCTACTACATTCTACCATCGCTCTACTTCATTCTACCATGGCTCTACTTCATTCTATCATTGCTCTACTTCATTCGACATGACTCTACTACACACAACCATGGCTCTACTCCATTCTACCATGGCTCTATTATATTCTACCATGGCTCTACTTCATTCTACCATTGCTCTACTTCATTCTATCATGGCTCTACTTCATTCGACATGACTCTAGTACACACTACAATGGCTCTACTGCATTCTACCATCCTCTACTATATTCTACCATGGCTCTACTTCATTCTACCATGGCTCTACTTCATTGTACCATGGTTCTACTTCATTCTACATGACTATACTACACACTACCATGGCTCTACGCAATTCTACCATAGCTCTACTACATTCTACCATGGCTCTACTTCATTCTACCATGGATCTACTTCATTCTACCATGGTTCTACTTCATTCTGCATGACTCTACTACACACTACCAAGGCTCTACTCCATTCTACCATGGTTCTACTATATTCTACCATAGCTCTATTTCATTCCACCTTGGCTCTTCTTCATTCTACCATAGCTCTACTTCATTCTACCATGGCTCTACTTCATTCTACATGACTCTACTAGACACTACCATGGCTCTACTTCATTCTACCTTGGCTTTACTATATTCTACCATGGCTCTACTTCGTTCTACCAATGCTGCACTTCATTCTACCATGGCTCTACTTCATTCTACATGACTCTACTACACACTACCATGGCTCTACTTCATTCTACCATGGCTCTACTTCATTCTACATGACTCTACTACATACTTCCATTGCTCTACTCCATTCTACCATAGCTCTACTATATTCTACCATGGCTCTACTTCATTCTACCATGGCTCTACTTCATTCTACCATGGCTCTACTTCATTCTACATGACTCTACTACACACTACCAAGTCTCTACTCCATTCTACCATGGTTTTACTATATTCTACCATAGCTCTATTTCATTCTACCATGGCTCTACTTCATTCTACCATAGCTCTACTTCATTCTACCATGGCTCTACTTCATTCTACATGACTCTACTACACACTACCATAGCTCTACTTCTTTCTACCATGGCTCTACTTCATTCTACCATGGCTCTACTTGGTAGAATGAAGTAGAGCCATGGTAGTATGGAGTAGAGCCATGGTAGTGAGTAGTAGAGTCATATAGAATGAAGTAGAGCTATGGTAAAATGAAGTAGAACCATGGTAGAATGAAGTAGAGCCATGGTAGAATGGAGTAGAGCCATGGTAGTGTGTAGTAGAGTCATGTAGAATGAAGTAGAGCCATGATAGAATGAAGTAGAGCCATGGTAGAATGAAGTAGAGCCACGGTAGAATGAAGTAGAGCCATGGTAGAATGAAGTGGAGCCATGGTAGAATATAGTAGAGTCATGGTAGAATGCAGTAGAGCCATGATAGTGTGTAGTTGAGTCATGTAGAATGAAGTAGAGCTACGGTAGTGTGTAGTAGAGTCATGTAGAATGAAGTACAGAGATGGTAGAATGAAGTAGAGCCATGGTATAATGGAGTAGAGCCATGGTAGTATGTAGTAGAGTCATGTAGAATGAAGTAGAGCCATGGTAGAATGAAGTAGAGCCATGGTAGAATGGAGCATAGCCATTGTAGTGTGTAGTAGACTCATGTAGAATGAAGTAGAGCCACGGTAGAAAGAAGTAGAGCCATGGTAGAATATAGTAGAGCCATGGTAGAATGGAGTAGAGCCATGGTAGAATGAAGTAGAGCCATGGTAGAATGAAGTAGAGCCATGGTAGAATATAGTAGAGCCATGGTAGAATGGAGTAGAGTCATGGTAGTGTGTAGTAGAGTCATGTAGACCATGAAGTAGAGCCATGGTAGAATGAAGTATAGCCATGGTAGAATGAAGTAGACCATGGTAGAATGGAGTAGAGCCATGGTAGTGTGTAGTAGAGCCATGGTAGAATGAAGTACAGCGATGGTAGAATGAAGTAGAGCCATGGTAGAATGAAGTAAAGCCATGGTAGAATGGAGTAGAGCCATGGTTGTGTGTAGTAGAGTCATGTAGAATGAAGTAGAGCCATGGTAGAATGAAGTAGAGCAATGGTTGAATGAAGTAGAGCAATGGTAGAACGAAGTAGAGCCATGGTAGAATGAAGTAGAGCCATGGTAGACTGAAGTAGATCCATGGTAGAATGAAGTAGAGCCATGGTAGAATGAAGTAGAGCCATGCATGGTAGAATATAGTAGAGCCATGGTAGAATAGAGTAGAGCCATGCTAGTGTGTAGTATAGTCATGTAGAATGAAGTAGAGCCATGGTAGAATGAAGTAGAGCTATGGTAGAATGGAGTAGAGCCATGGTAGTGTGTAGTAGAGTCATGTAGAATGAAGTAGAGCCAAGGTAGAATGAAGTAGAGCCATGGTAGAATGAAGTAGAGCCATAGTAGAATGAACTAGAACCATGGTAGAATGAAGTAGGGCCATGGTAGAATATAGTAGAGCCATGGTAGAATGGAGTAAAGCCATGGTAGTGTGTAGTAGAGTCATGTAGAATGAAGTAGACCGATGGCAGAATGAAGTAGAGCCATGGTAGAATGGAGTAGAGCCATGGTAGTGTGCAGTAGAGTCCTGTAGAATGAAGTAGAGCCATAGTAAAATGAAGTAGAGCCATGGTAGAATGAAGTAGAGCCAATGTAAAATGGAGTAGAGCCATGGTAGTGTGTAGTAGAGTCATGTAGAATGGAGTAGAGCCATGGTAGAATTAAGTAGAGCCATGGTAGGATGAAGTAGAGCCATGGTAGAATATAGTAGAGCCATGGTAGAATGGAGTAGAGCCATGGTACCGTGTAGTAGAGTCATGTAGAATGAAGTAGAGTCACGGTAGAATGAAGTAGAGCATTGGTAGAATGAAGTAGAGCTATGGTAAAATATAGTAGAGCCATGGTAGAATGCAGTATAGCCATGGTAGTGTGTAGTAGAGTCATGTAGAATGAAGTAGAGCCATGGTAGAATGAAGTAGAGCCATGGTAGAATGAAGTAGAGCCATGATAGAATGAAGTAGAGCCATGGTAGAATGAAGTACAGCCATGGTAGTATGGAGTTGAGCCATGGTAGAATGAAGTAGAGCGATGGTAGAATGAAGTACAGCCATGGTAGAATGAAGTAGAGCCATGGTAGAATGAAGTAGAGCCATGGTAGAATGGAGTAGAGCCATGATAGTGTGTAGTAGAGTCATGTAGAATGAAGTAGAGCCATAGTAAAATGAAGTAGACCCATGGCAGAATGAAGTAGAGCCATGGTAGAATGAAGTAGAGCCATGGTAGAATGAAGTAGAGCCATGGTAGAATGGAGTAGAGCCATGGTATTGTGTAGTAGAGTCATGTAGAATGAAGTAGAGTCACGGTAGAATGAAGTACAGCCATGGTAGAATGAAGTAGAGCTATGGTAAAATATAGTAGAGCCATGGTAGAATGCAGTATAGCTATGGTAGTGTGTAGTAGAGTCATGTAGAATGAAGTAGAGCCATGGTAGAATGAAGTAGAGCGATGGTAGAATGAAGTAGAGCCATGGTAGAATGGAGTAGAGCCATGGTAGTGTGTAGTAGATTCATGTAGAATGAAGTAGAGCCATGGTAGAATGAAGTAGAGACATGGTAGAATGAAGTAGAGCCATGGTAGAATGGATTAGAGCCATGGTAGTGTGAAGTAGAGTCATGTAGAATGAAGTAGAGCCATGGTACAATGAAGTAGAGCCATGGTAGAATGAAGTAGAGCCATGGCAGAATGAAGTAGAGCATTGGTAGAATGGAGTAGAGCAATGGTAGTGTGCAGCAGAGCCATGGTAGAATGAAGTAGAGCCATGGTAGAACATAGTAGAGTCATGTAGAATGGAGTAGAGCCATGGTAGAATGATGTAGAGACATGGTAGAATGAAGTAGAGCCATGGTAGAATGGAGTAGAGCCATGGTAGTGTGTAGTAGATTCATGTAGAATGAAGTAGAGCCATGGTAGAATGAAGTAGAGACATGGTAGAATGAAGTAGAGCCATGGTAGAATGGATTAGAGCCATGGTAGTGTGAAGTAGAGTCATGTAGAATGAAGTAGAGCCATGGTACAATGAAGTAGAGCCATGGTAGAATGAAGTAGAGCCATTGCAGAATGAAGTAGAGCATTGGTAGAATGGAGTAGAGCAATGGTAGTGTGCAGCAGAGCCATGGTAGAATGAAGTAGAGCCATGGTAGAATATAGCAGAGCCATGGTAGAAGGGAGTAGAGCCATGGTAGCGTGTAGTAGAGTCATGTAGAATGAAGTAGACCCATGGCAGAATGAAGTAGAGCCATGGTAGAATGAAGTACAGCCATGGTAGTATGGAGTAGAGCCATGGTAGTGTGTAGTAGAGTCATGTAGAATGAAGTAGAGCCATGGTAGAATGAAGTAGAGCGATGGTAGAATGGAGTAGAGCCATGGTAGAATGGAGTAGAGCCATGGTAGTGTGTAGTAGATTCATGTAGAATGAAGTAGAGCCATGGTAGAATGAAGTAGAGACATGGTAGAATGAAGTAGAGCCATGGTAGAATGGATTAGAGCCATGGTAGTGTGAAGTAGAGTCATGTAGAATGAAGTAGAGCCATGGTACAATGAAGTAGAGCCATGGTAGAATGAAGTAGAGCCATGGCAGAATGAAGTAGAGCATTGGTAGAATGGAATAGAGCAATGGTAGTGTGCAGCAGAGCCATGGTAGAATGAAGTAGAGCCATGGTAGAACATAGTAGAGTCATGTAGAATGGAGTAGAGCCATGTAGAATGATGTAGAGACATGGTAGAATGAAGTAGAGCCATGGTAGAATGGAGTAGAGCCATGGTAGTGTGTAGTAGATTCATGTAGAATGAAGTAGAGCCATGGTAGAATGAAGTAGAGACATGGTAGAATGAAGTAGAGCCATGGTAGAATGGATTAGAGCCATGGTAGTGTGAAGTAGAGTCATGTAGAATGAAGTAGAGCCATGGTACAATGAAGTAGAGCCATGGTAGAATGAAGTAGAGCCATGGCAGAATGAAGTAGAGCATTGGTAGAATGGAGTAGAGCAATGGTAGTGTGCAGCAGAGCCATGGTAGAATGAAGTAGAGCCATGGTAGAATATAGCAGAGCCATGGTAGAAGGGAGTAGAGCCATGGTAGCGTGTAGTAGAGTCATGTAGAATGAAGTAGACCCAAGGCAGAATGAAGTAGAGCCATGGTAGAATGAAGTACAGCCATGGTAGTATGGAGTAGAGCCATGGTAGTGTGTAGTAGAGTCATGTAGAATGAAGTAGAGCCATGGTAGAATGAAGTAGAGCGATGGTAGAATGGAGTAGAGCCATGGTAGAATGGAGTAGAGCCATGGTAGTGTGTAGTAGAGTCATGTAGAACGAAGTAGAGCCATGGTAGAATGAAGTAGAGCCATGGTAGAACGAAGTAGAGCCATGGCAGAATGGAGTACAGCCATGGCAGTGTGTGGTAGACTCATGAAGAATGAAGTAGAACAATGGTAGAATGAAGTAGAGCCATGGTAGAATATAGTATAGCCATGGTAGAATGGAGTAGAGCCATGGTAGTGTGTATTAGAGTTGTGTAGAATGAAGTAGAGCCATGGTAGAATGAAGTAGAGCCATGGTAGAATGAAGTAGAGCCATAGTAGAATGAACTAGAGCCATGGTAGAATGAAGTAGGGCCATGGTAGAATATAGTAGAGCCATGGTAGAATGGAGTAGAGCCATGGTAGTGTGTAGTAGAGTCATGTAGAATGAAGTAGAGCCATAGTAAAATGAAGTAGAGCCATGGTAGAATGAAGTAGAGCCAATGTAAAATGGAGTAGAGCCATGGTAGTGTGTAGTAGAGTCATGTAGAATGGAGTAGAGCCATGGTAGAATTAAGTAGAGCCATGATAGAATGAAGTAGAGCCATGGTAGAATGAAGTACAGCCATGGTAGTATGGAGTAGAGCCATGGTAGTGTGTAGTAGAGTCATGTAGAATGAAGTAGAGTTATAGTAAAATGAAGTAGACCCATGGCAGAATGAAGTAGAGCCATGGTAGAATGAAGTAGAGCCATGGTAGAATGAAGTAGAGCCATGGTAGAATGAAGTAGAGCCATGGTAGAATGGAGTAGAGCCATGGTACTGTGTAGTAGAGTCATGTAGAATGAAGTAGAGCCACGGTAGAATGAAGTACAGCCATGGTAGAATAAAGTAGAGCTATGGTAAAATATAGTAGAGCCATGGTAGAATGCAGTATAGCAATGGTAGTGTGTAGTAGAGTCATGTAGAATGAAGTAGAGCCATGGTAGAATGAAGTAGAGCCATGGTAGAATGAAGTAGAGCCATGGTAGAATGGAGAAGAGCCATGGTAGTGTGTAGTAGAGTCATGTACAATGAAGTAGAGCCATGGTAGAATGAAGTAGAGACATGGTAGAATGAAGTAGAGCCATGGTAGAATGGAGTAGAGCCATGGTAGTGTGAAGTAGAGTCATGTAGAATGAAGTAGAGCCATGGTACAATGAAGTAGAGCCATGGTAGAATGAAGTAGAGCCATGGCAGAATGAAGTAGAGCATTGGTAGAATGGAGTAGAGCAATGGTAGTGTGCAGCAGAGCCATGGTAGAATGAAGTAGAGCCATGGTAGAACATAGTAGAGCCATGGTAGAATGGAGTAGAGCCACGGTAGTGTGTAGTACAGTCATGTAGAATAAAGTAGATCCATGGTAGAATGAAGTAGAGCCATGGTAGAATGAAGTAGAGCCTTGGTAGAATATAGTAGAGCAATGGTAGAATGGAGTAGAGCCATGATAGTGTGTAGTAGAGTCATGTAGAATGAAGTAGAGCCATGGTAGAATGAAGTAGAGCCATGGTAGAATGAAGTAGAGCCATCGTAGAATGAAGTAGAGCCATGGTAGAATGAATTACAGCCATGGAAGAATATAGTAGAGCCAAGGTATAATGGAGTAGAGCCATTGGAGTGTGTAGTAGAGTCATGTAGAATGAAGTAGAGCCACGGTAGAATGAAGTAGAGCATTGGTAGAATGAAGTAGAGCTATGGTAAAATATAGTAGAGCCATGGTAGAATGCAGTATAGCCATGGTAGTGTGTAGTAGAGTCATGTAGAATGAAGTAGAGCCATGGTAGAATGAAGTAGAGCGATGGTAGAATGGAGTAGAGCCATGGTAGAATGGAGTAGAGCCATGGTAGTGTGTAGTAGAGTCATGTAGAACGAAGTAGAGCCATGGTAGAATGAAGTAGAGCCATGTTAGAATGAAGTAGAGCCATGGTAGAATGGAGTACAGCCATGGCAGTGTGTGGTAGACTCATGTAGAATGAAGTAGAGCCATGGTAGAATGAAGTATAGCCATGGTATAATATAGTAGAGCCATGGTAGAATGGAGTAGAGCCATGGTAGTGTGTAGTAGAGTCATGTAGAACGAAGTAGAGCCATGGTAGAATGAAGTAGAGCGATGGTAGAATGGAGTAGAGCCATGGTAGAATGGAGTAGAACCATGGTAGTGTGTAGTAGAGTCACGTAGAACGAAGTAGAGCCATGGTAGAATGAAGTAGAGCCATGGTAGAACGAAGTAGAGCCATGGTAGAATGGAGTACAGCCATGGCAGAGTGTGGTAGACTCATGTAGAATGAAGTAGAGCAATGGTAGAATGAAGTAGAGCCATGGTAGAATATAGTATAGCCATAGTAGAATGGAGTAGAGCCATGGTAGTGTGTATTAGAGTTATGTAGAATGAAGTAGAGCCATGGTAGAATGAAGTAGAGCCATGGTAGAATGAAGTAGAGCCATAGTAGAATGAACTAGAGCCATGGTAGAATGAAGTAGGGCCATGGTAGAATATAGTAGAGCCATGGTAGAATGGAGTAGAGCCATGGTAGTGTGTAGTAGAGTCATGTAGAATGAAGTAGAGCCATAGTAAAATGAAGTAGAGCCATGGTAGAATGAAGTAGAGCCAATGTAAAATGGAGTAGAGCCATGGTAGTGTGTAGTAGAGTCATGTAGAATGGAGTAGAGCCATGGTAGAATTAAGTAGAGCCATGATAGAATGAAGTAGAGCCATGGTACAAAGGAGTAGAGCCATGGTAGTGTGTAGTAGAGTCATGTAGAATGAAGTAGACCCATGGCTGAATGAAGTAGAGCCATGGTAGAATGAAGTACAGCCATGGTAGTATGGCGTAGAGCCATGGTAGTGTGTAGTAGAGTCATGTAGAATGAAGTAGAGCCATAGTAAAATGAAGTAGACCCATGGCAGAATGAAGTAGAGCCATGGTAGAATGAAGTAGAGCCACGGTAGAATGAAGTAGAGCCATGGTAGAATGGAGTAGAGCCATGGTACTGTGTAGTAGAGTCATGTAGAATGAAGTAGAGCCACGGTAGAATGAAGTACAGCCATGGTAGAATGAAGTAGAGCTATGGTAAAATATAGTAGAGCCATGGTAGAATGCAGTATAGCTATGGTAGTGTGTAGTAGAGTCATGTAGAATGAAGTAGAGTCATGGTAGAATGAAGTAGAGCCATGGTAGAATGGAGTAGAGCCATGGTAGTGTGTAGTAGAGTCATATAGAATGAAGTAGAGCCATGGTAGAATGAAGTAGAGACATGGTAAAATGAAGTAGAGCCATGGTAGAATGGAGTAGAGCCATGGTAGTGTGAAGTAGAGTCATGTAGAATGAAGTAGACCATGGTACAATGAAGTAGAGCCATGGTAGAATGAAGTAGAGCCATGGAAGAATGAAGAAGAGCATTTGTAGAATGGAGTAGAGCAACGGTAGTGTGCAGCAGAGCCATGGTAGAATGAAGTAGAGCCGTGGTAGAACATAGTAGAGCCATGGTAGAATGGAGTAGAGCCACGGTAGTATGTAGTACAGTCATGTAGAAAAAAGTAGAGCCATGGTAGAATGAAGTATAGCCATGGTAGAATGAAGTAGAGCAATGGTAGAATATAGTAGAGTCATGGTATAATGGAGTAGAGCCACGGTAGTGTGTAGTAGAGTCATGTAGAATGAAGTAGAGCGATGGTAGAATGAAGTAGAGCCATGGTAGAATGAAGTAGAGTCATGGTAGAATATAGTAGAGCCATGGTAGAATGGAGTAGAGTCATGTAGAATGAAGTAGAGCAATGGTAGAATGAAGTAGAGCCATGGTAGAATGAAGTAGAGCCATGGTAGAACATAGTAGAGCCATGGTAGAATGGAGTAGAGCCACGGTAGTGTGTAGTACAGTCATGTAGAATAAAGTAGATCCATGGTAGAATGAAGTAGAGCCATGGTAGAATGAAGTAGAGCCTTGGTAGAATATAGTAGAGCAAAGGTAGAATGGAGTAGAGCCATGGTAGTGTGTAGTAGAGTCATGTAGAATGAAGTAGAGCCATGGAAGTATATAGTAGAGCCAAGGTAGAATGGAGTAGAGCCATTGTAGTGTGTAGTAGAGTCATGTGGAATGAAGTAGAGCAATGGTGGAATGAACTAGAGCCATGGCAGAATGAAGTAGAGCGATGGTAGAATATAGTAGAGCCATGGCAGAATGGAGTAGAGCCATGGTAGTTTGTAGTGGAGTCATGTCGAATGAAGTAGAGCCATGGTAGAATGAGGTAGAGCCATGGTAGAATGAAGTAGAGTTAATGTAGAATGAAGTAGAGCCATGGTAGAATATAGTAGAGCCGTGGTAGAATGGAGTTGAGCCATGGTAGTGTGTAGTAGAGTCATGTAGAATGAAGTAGAGCCATGGTAGAATGAAGTAGAGCCATGGTAGAATGAAGTAGAGCCATGGTAGAATATAGTAGAGCCATGGTTGAATGGAGTATAGCCATGGTAGAGTGTAGTAGAGTCATGTAGAATGAAGTAGAGCGATGGTAGAATGAAGTACAGCCATGGTAGAATGAAGTAGAGCCATGATAGAATATAGTAGAGAAATGGTAGAATGGATTAGAGCCATGGTAGAATGTAGTAGAGCCAACTAGAGCCAAGGAGAGGTATGGTAGACTTTAGTAGAGTCAAGTAGAGTAGAGTAGAGCCACGGTAGAATGGAGTTGAGTCATCTTAGTGTGTAGTAGAGTCAAGTAGAATGAAGTAGAGCCATGGTAGAATGAAGTAGAGCCATGGTAGAATATAGTAGAGCCATGGTAGAATGGAGTAGAGCCATGGTAGTGTGTAGCTCTACTTCATTCTACCATGGCTCTACTTCATTCTACATGACTCTACTACACACTACCACAGCTCTACTCCATTCTACCAATGCTCTACTTCATTCTACCATGGCTCTACTTCATTCTACCATGGCTCTACTTCATTCTGCATGACTCGACTACACACTACCATGGCTCTACTCCATTCTACCATGGCTCTACTTCATTCTACCATGGCTCTACTTTATTCTACCATGGCTCTACTTCATTCTACCATGGCTCTACTTCATTCTACATGACTCTACTACACACTACCATGGCTCTACTTCATTCTACCATGGCTCTACTTTATTCTACCATGACTCTTCTTCATTCTACAATCGCTCCACTTCATTCTACCATGGCTCTACTTCATTCTACCATGGCTCTACTACATACTACCATGGCTCTACTTCATTCTACCATGGCTCTACTTCATTCTACCATGGCACTACTTCATTCTACCATGGCTCTACTCCATTCTACCATGGATCTACTTCATTCTACCATGGCTCTACTTCATTCTACATGACTATACTACAGACTACCATGGCTCTACTTCATTCTACCATGGCTCTACTTCATTCTACATGACTCTACTACGCACTACCATAGCTCTACTCCATTCTACCATGGCTGTACTTCATTCTACCATGGCTCTCCTTCATTCTATACCATGGCTCTACTTCATTCTACCATTGCTCTACTTCTTTCTACCATGGCACTACTTCATCCTACATGACTCTACTACACACTACCATGGCTCTACTCCATTCTACCATGGCTCTACTTCATTCTACCATGGCTCTACTCCATTATACCATGGCTCTACTTCATTCTACCATGGCTCTACTTCATTCTACCATGGCACTACTTCATTCTACATGACTCGACTACACACTACCATGGCTCTACTGCATTCTACCATGGCTCTACTTCATTCTACCATGGCTCTACTCCATTCTACCATGGCTCTACTTCATTCTACCATCGCTCTACTTCATTCTACCATGGCTCTACTTCATTCTACATGACTCGACTACACACTACCATGGCCCTACTCCACTCTACCATGGCTCTATTTCATTGTACCATGGCTCTACTTTATTCTACCATGGGTCTACTTCATTCTACCATGGCTCTACTTCATTCTACATGACTCTACTACACACTACCATGGCTCTACTCCATTCTACCATGGCTCGACTATATTCTACCATGGCTCTACTTCATTCTACAATGGCTCCACTTCATTCTACCATGGCTCTACTTCATTCTATCATGGCTCTACTACACACTACCATGGCTCTACTTTATTCTACCATGGCTCTACTCCATTCAACCATAGCTCTACTTCATTCTACCATGGCTCTACTTTATTCTACCATGGGTCTACTTCATTCTACCATGGCACTACTTCATCCTACATGACTCTACTACACACTACCATGGCTCTACTCAATTCTACCATGGCTCTACTTCATTCTACCATGGCTCTACTCCATTCTACCATGGCTCTACTTCATTCTACCATGGCTCTACTTCATTCTACCATGGCTCTACTTCATTCTACATGTCTCAACTACAGACTACCATGGCTCTACTTCATTCTACATGACTCTACTACACACTACCATAGCTCTACTCCATTCTACCATGGCTCTACTTCATTCTACCATGGCTCTACTTCATTCTACCATGTCTCTACTTCATTCTACCATTGCTCTACTTCATTCTACCATGGTACTACTTCATCCTACATGACTCTACTACACACTACCATGGCTCTACTCCATTCTACTATGGCTCTACTTCATTCTACCATGGCTCTACTCCATTCTACCATAGCTCTACTTCATTCTACCATGGCTCTACTTCATTCTACCATGGCTCTACTTCATTCTACATGACTCGACTACACACTACCATGGCTCTACTGCATTCTACCATGGCTCTACTTCATTCTACCATGGCTCTACTTTATTCTACCATGGCTCTACTTCATTCTACCATGGCTCTACTTCATTCTACATGACTCTACTACACACTACCATGGCTCTACTCCATTCTACCATGGCTCTACTATATTCTACCATGGCTCTACTTCATTCTACCATGGCTCTACTTCATTCTACCATGGCTCTACTTCATTCTACCTTGGCTCTACTACACATTACCATGGCTCTACTTCATTCTACCATGGCTAGACTTCATTCTACCATGGCTCTACTTCATTCTACCATGGCTCTACTTCATTCTACATGACTCTACTACACACTACCATGGCTCTACTTCATTCTACCATGGCTCTACTTCATTCTACCATGGCTCTACTTCATTCTACATGACTCTACTACACACTACCATGGCTCTACTCCATTCTACCATGGCTCTACAATATTCTACCATGGTCCTACTTCATTCTACCATGGCTCTCCTTTTTTCTACCATGGTTCCACTTCATTCTACCATGGCTCTTCTTCATTCTACATGACTCTACTACACACTACCATGTCTCTACTCCATTCTACCATGGCTCTACTTTATTCTACCATGGCTCTACTTCATTCTACCATGGCTCTACTTCATTCTACATGACTCTACTACACACTACCATGGCTCTACTCCATTCTACCATGGCTCTACTCCATTCTACCACGGCTGTACTATATTCTACCATGGCCCTACTTCATTCTACCATGGCTCTCCTTTTTTCTACCATGGTTCCACTTCATTCTACCATGGCTCTACTTCATTCTACATGACTGTACTACACACTACCATGGCTCTACTCCATTCTACCATGGCTCTACTTCATTCTACCATGGCTCTACTTCATTTTACATGACTCTACCACACACTACCATGGCTCTACTCCATTCTACCATGGCTCCACTATATTCTACCATGGCTCTACTTCATTCTACCATGGCTCTACTTTTTTCTACCATGGTTCTATTTCATTCTACCATGGCTCTACTTCATTCTACATGACTCTACTACACACTACCATGGCTCTACTCCATTCTACCATGGCTATACTATATTCTACCATAGCTCTACTTCATTCTACCATGGCTCCACTTCATTCTACCATGGCTCTACTTCATTCTACCATGGCTCTACTTCATTCCACCATGGCTCTACTTCATTCTATCATGGCTCTACTTCATTCTACATGACTCTACTACACACTACCATAGCTCTACTTTATTCTACCATGGCTCTACTTCATTCTACAATGGCTCTACTTCATTCTACATGACTCTACTACACACTACCATGGCTCTACTCCATTCTACCATGGCTCTACTATATTCTATCATGGCTCTACTTCATTCTACCATGGCTCTACTTCATTCTACCATGGCTCTACTTCATTCTACCATTGCTCTACTTCATTCTACCATAGCTATACTTCATTCTACATGACTCTACTACACACTACCATGGCTCTACTCCATTCTACCATGGCTCTACTTCATTCTACCATGGCTCTACTCCATTCTACCATGGCTCTACTTCATTCTACCATGGCTCTACTTCATTCTACATGACTCTTCTATACACTACCATGGCTCTACTCCATTCTACCATGGCTCTACTATATTCTACCATGGCTCTACTTCATTCTACAATGGCTCCACTTCATTCTACCATGGATCTACTTCATTCTACCATGGCTCTACTACGCACTACCATGGCTCTACTTCATTCTACCATGGCTCTACTTCATTCTACCATGGCTCTACTACACACTACCATGGCTCTACTTCATTCTACCATGGCTCTACTTCATTCTACCATTGCTCTACTTCATTCTACCATGGCTCTACTTCATTCTACATGACTCTACTACACACTACCATGGCTCTACTTCATTCTACCATGGCTCTACTTCATTCTACCATGGCTCTACTTCATTCTACATGACTCTACTACACACTACCATGGCTCTACTCCATTCTACCATGGCTCTACTATATTCTACCATGGCTCTACTTCATTCTACCATGGCTCCACTTCATTCTACCATGACTCTACTTCATTCTACCATGGCTCTACTGCACACTACCATGGCTCTACTTCATTCTACATTACTCTACTCCATTCTACCATGGCTGTACTATATTCTACCATGGCTCTACTTCATTCTACCATGTCTCTACTTCATTCTACCATAGCTCTACTTCATTCTACCATGGGTCTACAGGCCCGTAGTCAGGATTTTTGGAAGGGGGGTTACGTGGGTGTCTGGTGTGTATGTATGCATGCATGCAAGACTAGGGGGGTCTGGGGGCATGCTCCCCCAGGAAATTTTAGAAATTAGATGCTCAGATTGTTTCTGAGGCCATTTGGGATAGAAGCACAGCAGGTGAGGCGACAGATGGTGAAATAGTATGCAGAGAATATGTCAGAGGAACATCAAGCTTATACGACAGCAAGGTGTCTATAGACTCATAATATATCGTATGTTTCCATGCATTTTTCCAGAAAGAATGTATGACTCCAGGCTGTTTACTTGCCGCTTGATTGTTGGAGGTGACTCGCTACGACAACTGGTGAACTCTCGAGTGCCTGAAACAGCGATTTATTTACGCACGTATTTATACGCGTGTCCTTTCATCGCTGCGGCGTACACCGCTTACGCGCGTTCCGCATTCATCTGCTGGTCCTCCATGAACAAACGGGGTGCGTAGCTGCAACCAAACTCGTTTGGACAGCAGCAATTCTCAAGGGCAGTGAGGTTAGTGGACCACTTAAAAATGGTAGGACACCTAAAGTGTATAGCTAGGCGGTGTATATATCTTTTGGAAGCCAAAAGGGGGTTTGAGCGAACCCCCTCGAACCCCCCTTGCCTACGGGCCTGGGTCTACTTCATTCTACATGACTCTACTACACGCTACCATGGCTATACTTCATTCTACCATGGCTCTACTTCATTCTACCATGGCTCTACTTCATTCCACATGAGTCTACTACACACTAACATGGCTCTACTCCATTCTACCATGGCTCTACTATATTCTACCATGGCTCTACTTCATTCTACCATGGTTGTACTTCATTCTACCATGGCTGTACTTCATTCTATCATGGCTCTACTTCTTTCTACCGTGGCTCTACTTCATTCTACATGACTCTACTACACACTACCATGGCTCTACTCCATTCTACCATGGCTCTACTTCATTCTAGCATGGCTCTACTTCATTCTACATGTCTCTACTACATACTTCCATTGCTCTACTCCATTCTACCATAGCTCTCCTATATTCTACCATGGCTCTACTTCATTCTACCATGGCTCTACTTCATTCTACCATGGCTCTACTTCATTCTACATGACTCTACTACACACTACCAAGGCTCTACTCCATTCTACCATGGTTCTAGTATATTCTACCATAGCTCTATTTCATTCTACCATGGCTCTACTTCATTCTACCATAGCTCTATTTCATTCTACCATGGCTCTACTTCATTCTACATGACTCTACTACACACTACCATAGCTCTACTTCATTCTACCATGGCTCTACTTCATTCTATCATGGCTCTACTTGGTAGAATGAAGTAGAGCCATGGTAGTATGGAGTAGAGCCATGGTAGTGAGTAGTAGAGTCATGTAGAATGAAGTAGAGCTATGGTAAAATGAAGTAGAACCATGGTAGAATGAAGTAGAGCCATGGTAGAATGGAGTAGAGCCAAGGTAGTGTGTAGTAGAGTCATGTAGAATGAAGTAGAGCCATGATAGAATGAAGTAGAGCCATGGTAGAATGAAGTAGAGCCACGGTAGAATGAAGTAGAGCCATGGTAGAATGAAGTGGAGCCATGGTAGAATATAGTAGAGTCATGGTAGAATGCAGTAGAGCCATGATAGTGTGTAGTAGAGTCATGTAGAATGAAGTAGAGCCATGATAGTGTGTAGTAGAGTCATGTAGAATGAAGTAGAGCTATGGTAGTGTGTAGTAGAGTCATGTAGAATGAAGTACAGCCATGGTAGAATGAAGTAGAGCCATGGTAGAATGAAGTAGAGCCATGGAAGAATGGAGTAGAGCCATGGTAGTATGTAGTAGAGACATGTAGAATGAAGTAGAGCCATGGTAGAATTAAGTAGAGCCATGGTAGAGTGGAGTAGAGCCATGGTAGTGTGTAGTAGAGTCATGTAGAATGAAGTAGAGCAATGGTAGAATGAAGTAGAGCCATGGTAGAATGAAGTAGACCCAAGATAGAATGAAGTACAGCCATGGTAGAATGAAGTAGAGCTATGGTAGAATGAAGTAGAGCCATTGTAGAATATAGTAGAGCCATGGTAGAATGGAGTAGAGCCATGGTAGTGTGTTGTAGAGTCATGTGGAATGAAGTAGAGCCATGATTGAATGAAGTAGAGCCATGGTAGAATGAAGTAGAACCATGGTAGAATGGAGTATAGCCATTGTAGTGTGTAGTAGACTCATGTAGAATGAAGTAGAGCCACGGTAGAAAGAAGTAGAGCCATGGTAGAATATAGTAGAGCGATGGTAGAATGGAGTAGAACCATGGTAGGGTGTAGTAGAGTCATGTACAATGAAGTAGAGCCATGGTAGAATGAAGTAGAGCCATGGTTGAATGAAGTAGAGCCATGGTAGAATGAAGTAGAACCATGGTAGAATGGAGTATAGCCATTGTAGTGTGTAGTATACTCATGTAGAATGAAGTAGAGCCACGGTAGAAAGAAGTAGAGCCATGGTAGAATATAGTAGAGCGATGGTAGAATGGAGTAGAACCATGGTAGGGTGTAGTAGAGTCATGTACAATGAAGTAGAGCCATGGTAGAATGAAGTATAGCCATGGTAGAATGAAGTAGATCATGGTAGAATGGAGTAGAGCCATGGTAGTGTGTAGTAGAGCCATGGTAGAATGAAGTACAGCCATGGTAGAATGAAGTAGAGCCATGGTAGAATGAAGTAAAGCCATGGTAGAATGGAGTAGAGCCATGGTAGTGTGTAGTAGAGTCATGTAGAATGAAGTAGAGCCATGGTAGAATGAAGTAGAGCAATGGTTGAATGAAGTAGAGCAATGGTAGAATGAAGTAGAGCCATGGTAGAATGAAGTAGAGCCATGGTAGACTGAAGTAGATCCATGGTAGAATGAAGTAGAGCCATGGTAGAATGAAGTAGAGCCATGCATGGTAGAATATAGTAGAGCCATGGTAGTATGGAGTAGAGCCATGGTAGTGTGTAGTAGAGTCATGTAGAATGAAGTAGAGCCATGGTAGAATGAAGTAGAGCCATGGTAGAATGAAGTAGAGCCATAGTAGAATGAACTAGAGCCATGGTAGAATGAAGTAGGGCCATGGTAGAATATAGTAGAGCCATGGTAGAATGGAGTAGAGCCATGGTAGTGCGTAGTAGAGTCATGTAGAATGAAGTAGAGCCATGGTAGAATGAAGTAGAGCCATGGTAGAATGAAGTAGAGCTATGGTAGAATGAAGTAGAGCCATGATAGAATGAAGTAGAGCCATGGTAGAATATAGCATAGCCATGGTAGAAGGGAGTAGAGCCATGGTAGTGTGTAGTAGAGTCATGTAGAATGAAGTAGACCGATGGCAGAATGAAGTAGAGCCATGGTAGAATGAAGTAGAGCCATGGTAGAATGGAGTAGAGCCATGGTAGTGTGCAGTAGAGTCATGTAGAATGAAGTAGAGCCATAGTAAAATGAAGTAGAGCCATGGTAGAATGAAGTAGAGCTAATGTAAAATGGAGTAGAGCCATGGTAGTGTGTAGTAGAGTCATGTAGAATGGAGTAGAGCCATGGTAGAATTAAGTAGAGCAATGGTAGGATGAAGTAGAGCCATGGTAGAATATAGTAGAGCCATGGTAGAATGGAGTAGAGCCATGGTACCGTGTAGTAGAGTCATGTAGAATGAAGTATAGCCACGGTAGAATGAAGTAGAGCATTGGTAGAATGAAGTAGAGCTATGGTAAAATATAGTAGAGCCATGGTAGAATGCAGTATGGCCATGGTAGTGTGTAGTAGAGTCATGTAGAATGAAGTAGAGCCATGGTAGAATGAAGTAGAGCGATGGTAGAATGGAGTAGAGCCATGGTAGAATGGAGTAGAGCCATGGTAGTGTGTAGTAGAGTCATGTAGAACGAAGTAGAGCCATGGTAGAATGGAGTTCAGCCATGGCAGTGTGTGGTAGACTCATGTAGAATGAAGTAGAGCCATGGTAGAATGAAGTATAGCCATGGTATAATATAGTAGAGCCATGGTAGAATGGAGTAGAGCCATGGTAGTGTGTAGTAGAGTCATGTAGAACGAAGTAGAGCCATGGTAGAATGAAGTAGAGCGATGGTAGAATGGAGTAGAGCCATGGTAGAATGGAGTAGAGCCATGGTAGTGTGTAGTAGAGTCATGTAGAACGAAGTAGAGCCATGGTAGAATGAAGTAGAGCCATGGTAGAACGAAGTAGAGCCATGGTAGAATGGAGTACAGCCATGGCAGTGTGTGGTAGACTCATGTAGAATGAAGTAGAGCAATGGTAGAATGAAGTAGAGCCATGGTAGAATATAGTATAGCCATGGTAGAATGGAGTAGAGCCATGGTAGTGTGTATTAGAGTTATGTAGAATGAAGTAGAGCCATGGTAGAATGAAGTAGAGCCATGGTAGAATGAAGTAGAGCCATAGTAGAATGAACTAGAGCCATGGTAGAATGAAGTAGGGCCATGGTAGAATATAGTAGAGCCATGGTAGAATGGAGTAGAGCCATGGTAGTGTGTAGTAGAGTCATGTAGAATGAAGTAGAGCCATAGTAAAATGAAGTAGAGCCATGGTAGAATGAAGTAGAGCCAATGTAAAATGGAGTAGAGCCATGGTAGTGTGTAGTAGAGTCATGTAGAATGGAGTAGAGCCATGGTAGAATTAAGTAGAGCCATGATAGAATGAAGTAGAGCCATGGTAGAATATAGCAGAGCCATGGTAGAAGGGAGTAGAGCCATGGTAGTGTGTAGTAGAGTCATGTAGAATGAAGTAGACCCATGGCAGAATGAAGTAGAGCCATGGTAGAATGAAGTACAGCCATGGTAGTATGGAGTAGAGCCATGGTAGTGTGTAGTAGAGTCATGTAGAATGAAGTAGAGCCATAGTAAAATGAAGTAGACCCATGGCAGAATGAAGTAGAGCCATGGTAGAATGAAGTAGAGCCATGGTAGAATGAAGTAGAGCCATGGTAGAATGGAGTAGAGCCATGGTACTGTGTAGTAGAGTCATGTAGAATGAAGTAGACCCACGGTAGAATGAAGTACAGCCATGGTAGAATGAAGTAGAGCTATGGTAAAATATAGTAGAGCCATGGTAGAATGCAGTATAGCTATGGTAGTGTGTAGTAGAGTCATGTAGAATGAAGTAGAGCCATGGTAGAATGAAGTAGAGCCATGGTAGAATGAAGTAGAGCCATGGTAGAATGGAGTAGAGCCATGGTAGTGTGTAGTAGAGTCATGTAGAATGAAGTAGAGCCATGGTAGAATGAAGTAGAGACATGGTAGAATGAAGTAGAGCCATGGAAGAATGGAGTAGAGCCATGGTAGTGTGTGGTAGACTCATGTCGAATGAAGTAGAGCCATGGTAGAATGAAGTATAGCAATGGTATAATATAGTAGAGCCGTTGTAGAATGGAGTAGAGCCATGGTAGTGTGTAGTAGAGTCATGTAGAATGAAGTAGAGCCATGGTACAATGAAGTAGAGCCATGGAAGAATGAAGTAGAGCCATGGCAGAATGAAGTAGAGCATTGGTAGAATGGAGTAGAGCCATGGTAGTGTGCAGCAGAGCCATGGTAGAATGAAGTAGAGCCATGGTAGAACATAGTAGAGCCATGGTAGAATGGAGTAGAGCCACGGTAGTATGTAGTACAGTCATGTAGAATAAAGTAGAGCCATGGTAGAATGAAGTATAGCCATGGTAGAATGAAGTAGAGCAATGGTAGAATATAGTGGAGTCATGGTATAATGGAGTAGAGCCACGGTAGTGTGTAGTAGAGTCATGTAGAATGAAGTAGAGCGATGGTAGAATGAAGTAGAGCCATGGTAGAATGAAGTAGAGCCATGGTAGAATATAGTAGAGCCATGGTAGAATGGAGTTGAACCATGGTAGTGTGTAGTAGAGTCATGTAGAATGAAGTAGAGCAATGGTAGAATGAAGAAGAGCCATGGTAGAATGAAGTAGAGCCTTGGTAGAATATAGTAGAGCAATGGTAGAATGGAGTAGAGCCATGGTAGTGTGTAGTAGAGTCATGTAGAATGAAGTAGAGCCATGGTAGAATGAATTACAGCCATGGTAGAATGAAGTAGAGCCATGGTAGAATGAATTACAGCCATGGAAGAATATAGTAGAGCCAAGGTAGAATGGAGTAGAGCCATTGGAGTGTGTAGTAGAGTCATGTAGAATGAAGTAGAGCCACGGTAGAATGAAGTAGAGCATTGGTAGAATGAAGTAGAGCTATGGTAAAATGTAGTAGAGCCATTGTAGAATGCAGTATAGCCATGGTAGTGTGTAGTAAAGTCGTGTAGAATGAAGTAGAGCCATGGTAGAATGAAGTAGAGCGATGGTAGAATGGAGTAGAGCCATGTTAGAATGGAGTAGAGCCATGGTAGTGTGTAGTAGAGTCATGTAGAACGAAGTAGAGCCATGGTAGAATGAAGTAGAGCCATGGTAGAATGAAGTAGAGCCATGGTAGAATGGAGTACAGCCATGGCAGTGTGTGGTAGACTCATGTAGAATGAAGTAGAGCCATGGTAGAATGAAGTATAGCCATGGTATAATATAGTAGAGCCATGGTAGAATGGAGTAGAGCCATGGTAGTGTGTAGTAGAGTCATGTAGAACGAAGTAGAGCCATGGTAGAATGAAGTAGAGCGATGGTAGAATGGAGTAGAGCCATGGTAGAATGGAGTAGAGCCATGGTAGTGTGTAGTAGAGTCATGTAGAACGAAGTAGAGCCATGGTAGAATGAAGTAGAGCCATGGTAGAATATAGTATAGCCATGGTAGAATGGAGTAGAGCCATGGTAGTGTGTATTAGAGTTATGTAGAATGAAGTAGAGCCATGGTAGAATGAAGTAGAGCCATGGTAGAATGAAGTAGAGCCATAGTAGAATGAACTAGAGCCATGGTAGAATGAAGTAGGGCCATGGTAGAATATAGTAGAGCCATGGTAGAATGGAGTAGAGCCATGGTAGTGTGTAGTAGAGTCATGTAGAATGAAGTAGAGCCATAGTAAAATGAAGTAGAGCCATGGTAGAATGAAGTAGAGCCAATGTAAAATGGAGTAGAGCCATGGTAGTGTGTAGTAGAGTCATGTAGAATGGAGTAGAGCCATGGTAGAATTAAGTAGAGCCATGATAGAATGAAGTAGAGCCATGGTAGAATATAGCAGAGCCATGGTAGAAGGGAGTAGAGCCATGGTAGTGTGTAGTAGAGTCATGTAGAATGAAGTAGACCCATGGCAGAATGAAGTAGAGCCATGGTAGAATGAAGTACAGCCATGGTAGAATGAAGTAGTGCCATGGTAGAATGAAGTAGTGCCATGGTAGAATGAAGTAGAGCCATGGTAGAATGGAGTAGAGCCATGGTACTGTGTAGTAGAGTCAAGTAGAATGAAGTAGATCCACGGTAGAATGATGTACAGCCATGGTAGAATGAAGTAGAGCTATGGTAAAATATAGTAGAGCCATGGTAGAATGCAGTATAGCTATGGTAGTGTGTAGTAGAGTCATGTAGAATGGAGTAGAGCCATGGTAGAATGAAGTAGAGCCATGGTATAATGAAGTAGAGCCATGGTAGAATGGAGTAGAGCCATGGTAGTGTGTAGTAGAGTCATGTAGAATGAAGTAGAGCCATGGTAGAATGAAGTAGAGACATGGTAGAATGAAGTTGAGCCATGGAAGAATGGAGTAGAGCCATGGTAGTGTGTGGTAGACTCATGTAGAATGAAGTAGAGCCATGGTAGAATGAAGTATAGCCATGGTATAATATAGTTGAGCCGTGGTAGAATGGAGTAGAGCCATGGTAGTGTGTAGTAGAGTCATGTAGAATGAAGTAGAGCCATGGTACAATGAAGTAGAGCCATGGTAGAATGAAGTAGAGCAATGGCCGAATGAAGTAGAGCATTGGTAGAATGGAGTAGAGCCATGGTAGTGTGCAGCAGAGCCATGGTAGAATGAAGTAGAGCCATGGTAGAACATAGTAGAGCCATGGTAGAATGGAGTAGAGCCACGGTAGTATGTAGTACAGTCATGTAGAATAAAGTAGAGCCATGGTAGAATGAAGTATAGCCATGGTAGAATGAAGTAGAGCAATGGTAGAATATAGTAGAGTCATGGTATAATGGAGTAGAGCCACGGTAGTGTGTAGTAGAGTCATGTAGAATGAAGTAGAGCGATGGTAGAATGAAGTAGAGCCATGGTAGAATGAAGTAGAGCCATGGTAGAATATAGTAGAGCCATGGTAGAATGGAGTAGAACCATGGTAGTGTGTAGTAGAGTCATGTAGAATGAAGTAGAGCAATGGTAGAATGAAGTAGAGCCATGGTAGAATGAAGTAGAGCCATGGTAGAACATAGTAGAGCCATGGTAGAATGGAGTAGAGCCACGGTAGTGTGTAGTACAGTCATGCAGAATAAAGTAGATCCATGGTAGAATGAAGTAGAGCCATGGTAGAATGAAGTAGAGCCTTGGTAGAATATAGTAGAGCAATGGTAGAATGGAGTAGAGCCATGGTAGTGTGTAGTAGAGTCATGTAGAATGAAGTAGAGCCATGGTAGAATGAAGTAGAGCCATGGTAGAATGAAGTAGAGCCACGGTAGAATGAATTACAGCCATGGAAGAATATAGTAGAGCCAAGGTAGAATGGAGTAGAGCTATTGGAGTGTGTAGTAGAGTCATGTGGAATGAAGTAGAGCCATGGTAGAATGAACTAGAGCCATGGCAGAATGAAGTAGAGCGATGGTAGAATATAGTAGAGCCATGGCAGAATGGAGTAGAGCCATGGTGGTTTGTAGTGGAGTCATGTCGAATGAAGTAGAGCCATGGTAGAATGAGGTAGATCCATGGTAGAATGAAGTAGAGCTAATGTAGAATGAAGTAGAGCCATGGTAGAATATAGTAGAGCCGTGGTAGAATGGAGTTGAGCCATGGTAGTGTGTAGTAGAGTCATGTAGAATGAAGTAGAGCCATGGTAGAATGAAGTAGAGCCATGGTTGAATGGAGTAGAGCCATGGTAGAGTGTAGTAGAGTCATGTAGAATGAAGTAGAGTGATGGTAGAATGAAGTACAGCCATGGTAGAATGAAGTAGAGCCATGATAGAATATAGTAGAGCAATGGTAGAATGGATTAGAGCCATGGTAGAATGTAGTAGAGCCAACTAGAGCCAAGGAGAGGCATGGTAGACTTTAGTAGAGTCAAGTAGAGCAGAGTAGAGCCACGGTAGAATGGAGTTGAGTCATCTTAGTGTGTAGTAGAGTCAAGTAGAATGAAGTAGAGCCATGGTAGAATGAAGTAGAGCCATGGTAGAATATAGTAGAGCCATGGTAGAATGGAGTAGAGCCATGGTAGTGTGTAGCTCTACTTCATTCTACCATGGCTCTACTTCATTCTACATGACTCTACTACACACTACCATGGCTCTACTCCATTCTACCATGGCTCTACTTCATTCTACCATGGCTCTACTTTATCGTACCATGCCTCTACTTCATTCTACCATGGCTCTACTTCATTCTACATGACTCTACTACACACTACCATGGCTCTACTCCATTCTACCACGGCTCTACTTCATTCTACCATGGGTCTACTTCATTCTAAATGACTCTACTACACACTACCATGGCTCTACTCCATTCTACCATGGCTCTACTTCATTCTACCATAGCTCTACTTCATTCTACAGCACTCTACTACACACTATCATGGCTCTACTGCATTCTACCATGGATCTACTATATTCTACAATGGCTCTACTTCATTCTACAATGGCTCTACTTCATTCTACCGTGGCTCTACTTCATTCTACCCTGGCTCTACTTCATTCTACCATGGCTCTACTTCATTCTACATGACTCTACTACACACTACCATGGCTCTACTTCATTCTACCATGGCTCTACTATATTCTACCATGGCTCTACTTCATTCTACAATGGCTCCACTTCATTCTACCATGACTCTACTTCATTCTACCATGGCTCTACTACACACTACCATGGATCTACTTCATTCTACCATGGCTCTACTTCATTCTTCCATGGCACTACTTCATTCTACCATGGCTCTACTCCATTCTACCATGGCTCTACTTCATTCTACCATGGCTCTACTTCATTCTACATGACTCTACTACAGACTACCATGGCTCTACTTCATTCTACCATGGCTCTACTTCATTCTACATGACTCTACTACACACTACCATAGCTCTACTCCATTCTACCATGGCTGTACTTCATTCTACCATGGCTCTACTTTATTCTACCATGGCTCTACTTCATTCTACCATTGCTCTACTTCATTCTACCATGGCACTACTTCATCCTACATGACTCTACTACACACTACCATGGCTCTACTCCATTCTACCATGGCTCTACTTCATTCTACCATGGCTCTACTCCATTCTACCATGGCTCTACTTCATTCAACCATGGCTCTACTTCATTCTACCATGGCACTACTTCATTCTACATGACTCGACTACACACTACCATGGCTCTACTGCATTCTACCATGGCTCTACTTCATTCTACCATGGCTCTACTCCATTCTACCATGGCTCTACTTCATTCTACCATGGCTCTACTTCATTCTACCATGGCTCTACTTCATCCTACATGACTCGACTACACACTACCATGGCCCTACTCCATTCTACCATGGCTCTATTTCATTGTACCTTGGCTCTACTTTATTCTACCATGGGTCTACTTCATTCTACCATGGTTCTACTTCATTCTACATGACTCTACTACACACTACCATGGCTCTACTCCATTCTACCATGGCTCTACTATATTCTGCCATGACTCTACTTCATTCTACCATGGCTCTACTTCATTCTACCATGGCTCTACTTCATTCTACCATGGCTCTACTACACACTACCATGGCTCTACTTCATTCTACCATGGCTAGACTTCATTCTACTATGGCTCTACTTCATTCTACCATGGCTCTACTTCATTCTACATGACTCTACTACACACTACCATGGCTCTACTCCATTCTACCATGGCTCTACAATATTCTACCATGGTCCTACTTCATTCTACCATGGCTCTCCTTTTTTCTACCATGGTTCCACTTCATTCTACCATGGCTCTACTTCATTCTGCATGACTCTACTACACACTACCATGGCTCTACTCCATTCTACCATGGCTCTACTTTATTCTACCATGGCTCTACTTCATTCTACCATGGCTCTACTTCATTCTACATGACTCTATTACACACTACCATGGCTCTACTCCATTCTACCATGGCTCTACTCCATTCTACCACGGCTCTACTATATTCTACTATGGCCCTACTTCATTCTACCATGGCTCTCCGTTTTTCTACCATGGTTCCACTTCATTCTACCATGGCTCTACTTCATTCTACATGACTGTACTACACACTACCATGGCTCTACTCCATTCTACTATGGCTCTACTTTATTCTACCATTGCTCTACTTCATTCTACCATGGCTCTACTTCATTCTACATGACTCTACTACACACTACCATGGCTCTACTCCATTCTACCATGGCTATACTATATTCTACCATGGCTCTACTTCATTCTACCATGGCTCCACTTCATTCTACCATGGCTCTACTTCATTCTACCATGGCTCTACTTCATTCCACCATGGCTCTACTTCATTCTATCATGGCTCTACTTCACTCTACATGACTCTACTACACACTACCATGGCTCTACTTCATTCTACCATGGCTCTACTTCATTCTACCATGGCTCTACTTCATTCTACATGACTCTACTACACACTACCATGGCTCTACTCCATTCTACCATGGCTCTACTATATTCTACAATGGCTCTACTTCATTCTACCATGGCTCTACTTCATTCTACCATGGCTCTACTTCATTCTACCATTGCTCTACTTCATTCTACCATGGCTATACTTGATTCTACATGACTCTACTACACACTACCATGGCTCTACTCCATTCTACCATGGCTCTACTTCATTCTACCATGGCTCTACTCCATTCTATCATGGCTCTACTTCATTCTACCATGGCTCTACTTCATTCTACATGACTCTTCTACACACTACCATGGCTCTACTCCATTCTACCATGGCTCTACTATATTCTACCATGGCTCTACTTCATTCTGCAATGGCTCCACTTCATTCTACCATGGCTCTACTTCAGGCTACCATGGCTCTACTTCATTCTACCATGGCTCTACTTCATTCTACCATGGCTCTACTTCATTCTACCATGGCTCTACTTCATTCTACCATGGCTCTACTTCATTCTACATGACTCTACCACACACTACCATGGCTCTACTCCATTCTACCATGGCTCTACTTTATTCTACCATGGCTCTACTTCATTCTACCATGGCTCTACTTCATTCTACATGACTCTATTACACACTACCATGGCTCTACTCCATTCTACCATGGCTCTACTCCATTCTACCACGGCTCTACTATATTCTACTATGGCCCTACTTCATTCTACCATGGCTCTCCGTTTTTCTACCATGGTTCCACTTCATTCTACCATGGCTCTACTTCATTCTACATGACTGTACTACACACTACCATGGCTCTACTCCATTCTACCATGGCTCTACTTTATTCTACCATTGCTCTACTTCATTCTACCATGGCTCTACTTCATTCTACATGACTCTACTACACACTACCATGGCTCTACTCCATTCTACCATAGCTCTACTATATTCTACCATGGCTCTACTTCATTCTACCATGGCTCCACTTCATTCTATCATGGCTCTACTTCATTCTACCATGGCTCTACTACACACTACCATGGCTCTACTTCATTCTACCATGGCTGTACTTCATTATACCTGTTGGCTCTACTTCATTCTACCATGGCTCTACTTCATTCTACATGACTCTACTACACACTACCATGGCTCTACTTCATTCTACCATGACTCTACTTCATTCTACCATGGCACTACTTCATTTTACATGACTCTACCACACACTACCATGGCTCTACTCCATTCTACCATGGCTCTACTATATTCTACCATGGCTCTACTTCATTCTATCATGGCTCTACTTTTTTCTACCATGGTTCTACTTCATTCTACCATGGCTCTACTTCATTCTACATGACTCTACTACACACTACCATGGCTCTACTCCATTCTACCATGGCTATACTATATTCTACCATGGCACTACTTCATTCTACCATGGCTCCACTTCATTCTACCATGGCTCTACTTCATTCTACCATGGCTCTACTTCATTCCACCATGGCTCTACTTCATTCTATCATGGCTCTACTTCACTCTACATGACTCTACTACACACTACCATGGCTCTACTTCATTCTACCATGGCTCTACTTCATTCTACCATGGCTCTACTTCATTCTACATGACTCTACTACACACTACCATGGCTCTACTCCATTCTACCATGGCTCTACTATATTCTACAATGGCTCTACTTCATTCTACCATGGCTCTACTTCATTCTACCATGGCTCTACTTCATTCTACCATTGCTCTACTTCATTCTACCATGGCTATACTTCATTCTACATGACTCTACTACACACTACCATGGCTCTACTCCATTCTACCATGGCTCTACTTCATTCTACCATGGCTCTACTCCATTCTATCATGGCTCTACTTCATTCTACCATGGCTCTACTTCATTCTACATGACTCTTCTACACACTACCATGGCTCTACTCCATTCTACCATGGCTCTACTATATTCTACCATGGCTCTACTTCATTCTGCAATGGCTCCACTTCATTCTACCATGGCTCTACTTCAGGCTACCATGGCTCTACTACAGACTACCATGGCTCTACTTCATTCTACCATGGCTCTACTTCATTCTACCATGGCTCTACTTCATTCTACCATGGCTCTACTTCATTCTACATGACTCTACCACACACTACCATTGCTCTACTTCATTCTACATGACTCTACTACACACTACCATGACTCTACTCCATTCTACCATGGCTCTACTATATTCTACCATGGCTCTACTTCATTCTACCATGGCTCTACTTTTTTCTACCATGGTTCTACTTCATTCTATCATGGCTCTACTTCATTCTACATGACTCTACTACACACTACCATAGCTCTACTCCATTCTACCATGGCTATACTATATTCTACCATGGCTGTACTTCATTCTACCATGGCTCCACTTCATTCTACCATGGCTCTACTTCATTCTACCATGGCTCTACTACACACTACCATGGCTCTACTTCATTCTACCATGGCTCTACTTCATTCTACCATGGCTCTACTTCATTCTACCATGGCTCTACTTCATTCTACATGACTCTACTACACACTACCATGGGTCTACTTCATTCTACCATGGCTCTACTTCATTCTACCATGGCTCTACTAAGTCTACTTCATTCTACATGACACTACTACACACTACCATGGCTCTACTCCATTCTACCATGGCTCTACTATATTCTACCATGGCTCTACTTCATTCTAACATGGCTCTACTTCATTCTACCATGGCTCTACTTCATTCTACCATTGCTCTACTTCATTCTACCATGGCACTACTTCATTCTCCATGACTCTACTACACACTACCGTGGCTCTACTCCGTTCTACCATTGCTCTACTTCATTCTACCATGGCTCTACTCCATTCTACCATGGCTCTACTTCATTCTAACATGGCTCTACTTCATTCTACCATGGCTCTACTTCATTCTACGTGACTCTGCTACACACTACCATGGCTCTACTCCATTGTAACATGGCTCTACTTCATTCTACCATGGTTCAACTTCATTCTACCATGGCTGCACTTCATTCTACCATGGCTCTACTTCATTCTACATGACTCTACTACACACTACCATGGCTCTATTCCATTCTTCCATGGCTCTACTATATTCTACCATGGCTTTACTTCATTCTACCATGGCTCCACTTAATTCTACCATGACTCTACTTCATTCTACCATGGCTCTACTACACACTAGCATCGCTCTACTTCATTCTACCATGGCTCTACTTCATTCTACATGACTCTACTACACACTACCATAGCTCTACTCCATTCTACCATGGGTATACTATATTCTACCATCGCTGTACTTCATTCTACCATGGCTCCACTTCATTCTACCATGGCTCTACTTCATTCTACCATGGCTCTACTACACACTACCATGGCTCTACTCCATTCTACCATGGCTCTACTTCATTCTACCATGGCTCTACTTCATTCTACCATGTCTCTACTTCATTCTACATGACTCTACTACACACTACCATGGCTCTACTTCATTCTACCATGGCTCTACTTCATTCTACCATGGCTCTACTTCATTCTACATGACTCTACTACACACTACCATGGCTCTACTCCATTCTACCATGGCTCTACTATATTCTACCATGGCTCTACTTCATTCTACCATGGCTCTACTTCATTCTACCATGGCTCTACTTCATTCTACCATTCCTCTACTTCATTCTACCATGGCACTACTTCATTCTACATGACTCTACTACACACTACCATGGGTCTACTCCATTCTACCATGGCTCTACTTCATTCTACCATGGCTCTACTCCATTCTACCATGGCTCTACTTCATTCTACCATGGCTCTACTTCATTCTACTATGGCTCTACTTCATTCTACGTGACTCTGCTACACACTACCATGGCTCTACTCCATTGTAACATGGCTCTACTTCATTCTACCATGGCTCTACTTCATTCTACTATGGCTGTACTTCATTCTACCATGGCTCTACTTCATTCTACATGACTCTACTACACACTACCATGGCTCTACTCCATTCTACCATGGCTCTACTATATTCTACCATGGCTCTACTTCATTCTACCATGGCTCCACTTCATTCTACCATGACTCTACTTCATTCTACCATGGCTCTACTGCACACTACCATGGCTCTACTTCATTCTACATGACTCTACTCCATTCTACCATGGCTGTACTATATTCTACCATGGCTCTACTTCATTCTACCATGTCTCTACTTCATTCTACCATAGCTCTACTTCATTCTACCATGGGTCTACAGGCCCGTAGTCAGGATTTTTGGAAGGGGGGTTACGTGGGTGTCTGGTGTGTATGTATGCATGCATGCAAGACTAGGGGGGTCTGGGGGCATGCTCCCCCAGGAAATTTTAGAAATTAGATGCTCAGATTGTTTCTGAGGCCATTTGGGATAGAAGCACAGCAGGTGAGGCGACAGATGGTGAAATAGTATGCAGAGAATATGTCAGAGGAACATCAAGCTTATACGACAGCAAGGTGTCTATAGACTCATAATATATCGTATGTTTCCATGCATTTTTCCAGAAAGAATGTATGACTCCAGGCTGTTTACTTGCCGCTTGATTGTTGGAGGTGACTCGCTACGACAACTGGTGAACTCTTGAGTGCCTGAAACAGCGATTTATTTACGCACGTATTTATACGCGTGTCCTTTCATCGCTGCGGCGTACACCGCTTACGCGCGTTCCGCATTCATCTGCTGGTCCTCCATGAACAAACGGGGTGCGTAGCTGCAACCAAACTCGTTTGGACAGCAGCAATTCTCAAGGGCAGTGAGGCTAGTGGACCACTTAAAAATGGTAGGACACCTAAAGTGTATAGCTAGGCGGTGTATATATCTTTTGGAAGCCAAAAGGGGGTTTGAGCGAACCCCCTCGAACCCCCCCTGCCAACGGGCCTGGGTCTACTTCATTCTACATGACTCTACTACACGCTACCATGGCTATACTTCATTCTACCATGGCTCTACTTCATTCTACCATGGCTCTACTTCATTCCACATGAGTCTACTACACACTACCATGGCTCTACTCCATTCTACCATGGCTCTACTATATTCTACCATGGCTCTACTTCATTCTACCATGGCTCTACTTCATTCTACCATTGCTCTACTTCATTCTACCTTGGCTCTACTTCATTCTACATGACTCTACTACAGACTACCATGGCTCTACTCCATTCTACCATGGCTCTACTATATTCTACCATGGTTCTACTTCATTCTACATGACTCTACTACACACTACCATGGCTCTACTCCATTCTACCATGGCTCTACTATATTCTACCAAGGCTCTACTTCATTCTACCATGGCTCTACTTCATTCTACCATGGCTCTACTTCATTCTACCATGGCTCTACTTCATTCTACCATGGCTCTACTTCATTCTACCATGGCTCTACTATATTCTACCATGGCTCTACTTCATTCTACCATGGCTCTACTTCATTCTATATGACTCTACTACACACTACCATGGCTCTTGTCCATTCTACCATGGCTCTACTTCATTCTACCATGGCTCTACTTTATTCTACCATTGCTCTACTTCATTCTACCATGGCTCTACATCATTCTACATGACTCTACTACACACTACCATGGCTCTACTCCATTCTACCATGGCTCTACTTCATTCTACCATGGCTCTACTTCATTCTACCATGGCTCTACTTCATTCTACCATGGCTCTACTACACACTACTATGGCTCTACTCCATTCTACCATGGCTGTACTTCTTTCTACCAATGCTCTACTTCATTCTATCATGGCTCTACTTCATTCTACCATGGCTCTACTTCATTCTACATGACTCTACTACACACTACCATGGCTCTACTCCATTCTCCCATGGTTCTACTATATCCTACAATGGCTCTACTTCATTCTACCATGGCTCTACATCATTCTACATGACTCTACTACACACTACCATGGCTCTACTCCATTCTACCATGGCTCTACTTCATTCTACCATGGCTCTACTTCATTCTACCATGGCTCTACTTCATTCTACCATGGCTCTACTATACACACTACTATGGCTCTACTCCATTCTACCATGGCTGTACTTCTTTCTACCAATGCTCTACTTCATTCTATCATGGCTCTACTTCATTCTACCATGGCTCTACTTCATTCTACATGACTCTACTACACACTACCATGGCTCTACTCCATTCTACCATGGCTCTACTATATTCTACCATGGCTCTACTTCATTCTACATGACTCTACTACACACTACCATGGCTCTACTCCATTCTACCATGGCTCTACTATATTCTACCATTGCTCTACTTCATTCTACCATGGCTCTATTTCATTCTACCATGGCTTTACTTCATTCTACTATGGCTCTACTTCATTCTACCATGGCTCTATTATATTCTACCATGGCTCTACTTCATTCTACCATGGCTCTACTTCATTCTATATGACTGTACTACTCACTACCATGGCTCTACTCTATTCTACCATGGCTCTACTTCATTCTACCATGGCTCTACTTCATTCTACCATGGCTCTACTTCATTCTACCATGGCTCTACTTCATTCTACATGACTCTACTACACACTACCATGGCTCTACTCCGTTCTACCATGGCTCTACTTCATTCTACCATGGCTCTACTTCATTCTACCATGGCTCTACTTCATTCTATCATGGCTCTACTACACACTACCATGGCTCTACTCCATTCTACCATGGCTCTACTTCATTCTACCATGGCTCTACTTCATTCTACAATGGCTCTACTTCATTCTACATGACTCTACTACACACTACCATGGCTCTACTCCATTCTACCATGGCTCTACTATATTCTACCATGGCTCTACTTCATTCTACCATGGCTCTACTTCATTCTACCATGGCTCTACTTCATTCTACCATGGCTCTACTTCATTCTACCATTGCTCTATTTCATTCTGCCATGGCTCTACTTCATTCTACATGACTCTACTACACACTACCATGGCTCTACTCCATTCTACCATGGCTCTACTATATTCTACCATGGCTCTACTTCATTCTACCATTGCTCTACTTCATTCTACCATGGCTCTACTTCATTCTACATGACTCTACTACACACTACCATGGCTCTACTCCATTCTACCATGGCTCTACTTCATTCTACCATGGCTCTACTCCATTCTACCATTGCTCTACTCCATTCTACCATGGCTCTACTTCATTCTACCATGGCTCTACTTCATTCTACCATGGCTCTACTTCATTCTACCATGGCTCTACTTTATTCTACATGACTCTACTACACACTACCATGGCTCTACTCCATTCTACCATGGCTCTACTTCAGTCTACCATGGCTCTACTCCATTCTACCATGGCTCTACTTCATTCTACATGACTCTACTACACACTACCATGGCTCTACTCCATTCTACCATGGCTCTACTTCATTCTACCATGGCTCTACTTCATTCTATATGACTCTACTACACACTACCATGGCTCTACTCCATTCTACCATGGCTCTACTTCATTCTATCATTGCTCTACTTCATTCTACCATGGCTCTACTTCATTCTACATGACTCTACTACACACTACCATGGCTCTACTCCATTCTACCATGGCTCTACTTCATTCTACCATGGCAATACTTCATTCTACATGACTCTACTACACACTACCATGGCTCTACTCCATTCTACCATGGCTCTACTTCATTCTACATGACTCTACTACACACTACCATGGCTCTACTTCATTCTACCATGGCTCTACTTTATTATACCATGGCTCTACTTCATTCTACATGACTCTACTATACACTACCATGGCTCTACTCCATTCTACCATGGCTCTACTTCGCTCTCTATGACTCTACTGCACTCTACCATGGCTTTGCGCCTGTCTACCATGGCTCTACTTCACTCTATACATGACTCTACTACACACTACCATTGCTCTACTCCATTCTACCATGGCTCAACTTGACTCTACTTGACTCTACTAAACTCTACCATGCCTCTCCTTGGCTCTACTTGTCTCTACTACATTCTACCATGGCTCTACTTCGCTCTCTATGACTCTACTGCACTCTACCAAGGCTCTACTTGACTCTACTTGAGTCTACTACACTCTACCAAGGCTCCACTTGGCTCTATACTTGACTCTACTACACTCTACCATGGCTCTACTTGACTCACTACACTCTACCATGGGTCTACTTGTATCTACTTGACTCTACCATTGCTCTAGTTGACTCTAGTACACTGTATACCATTGCTCTTGTTGACTTCACTACACTGTACAATGGCTGAACTTGGCTCTACTTTAGTCTACTACACTCTACCTTGGCTCTACTTGGATCTACTTGACTCTACTGCATTCTGCAATGAGTCTACTTTACTCTACTACAGTCTACCATTGCTCTGCTCGGGTCTACTTGACTCTACTACACTCTACCATTGCTGTACTTGGCTCTACGTGACTCTATTACACTCTACCATGGCTCTACTTGTATCTACTTGACTCTACCATTTCTCTACTTGACTCTACTACACTGTACAATGGCTCAACTTGGCTCTACTTTAGTCTACTACACTCTACTTGACTATACTACACTCTACTATGGTTCTTCTATGCCAAGAGTTCACAAATCTAGTGGAAGTTGACAAGTGATTTGGATTACGACCAGTCTAAACTCACCATGCTACTGCTCATGAAGGTGTACTAAATACTTCAGTTTCAAGCCTGGAAGAGAACTCAAGATGCATACTCCAAATACCAGAGTTCCATGCATTGGTCATGATAATAATTATTCTTCGCTGATGAACATGCAGTTTCATGTCCGAACACACAAAACTTGATAAAGAACTGCAGAGAGAACTGTTCCAGCCAGATGAGCTATTGGGCCTGGCTTTGCCAACTAGTTCCAGGTATGACATGCATTAACAGTCATATGACGTCAACCTCCTCCTCCTATACGTAGGTGTGGGTGAACTTGAAATCCGGGTGGCTCTAGATAGATGGTCACTGTCTAACGGATCAAGGCATTATTGACCAATTTGTTATTGTGGAAGTCCTTATATATAGGAAGTAGTACCATACTGATGAGAACAAAATTTACTGCATTAGACTGAGTAATTACTACACATCAATGCTACCACAAAACAATGGTAGTTCTTCCTCATTACTTGCACCCTGAATGTTAAATGCAGCAATTCTGACATGATATGGAGATTGCACACCCGGAGCCACTTCGTTGTGTATCCCCGAGTATTTAGTCTCAGTAGCCGTATCTTTGCCAACATGATCACTTGGTAGTGTCTTGGTGTTGTGCTGTGAAGACTGTAGAGAAGGTTCAGGTAAACTCATCGAGGTGGGAGTGTACGCAGTCTTATGGCCATTCGAGTCTGTTGCGCTACAAGACTCCACCTGTGGCTGATTTGCTTCACTGGTACTACACTGTAGTGTTGAGGTTCTTGAAGGTGGATCTATTACGTGGGACCTGTCAAGCTCTGCTCCATCATTTGCAGGGAGTGGTATTTGAGGTGTAACTGGTGAAAAATGAGATGTCTGGCCGGGATTACCCGTAGGAGTGCTAAGTGGTGACTTTTCTTCCACTTCATCATATCTGAATAGACCCACATCTGCAACTGCACTGCAAGTCTTGGACTGAGCAGGGAGGGGAGTAGGATGCAAGCTAAATGATGAAGCAAGCCTCTCATAAGGTGATACAGCACTCGATAGTCTATCGCTGTTCTCATCAACCAGTGAGGGTACCTCACTTGACTGAGGTGTACTGCGAGAAGCCACTCTCGCCTTGGAGTCAAGGATTGCTTTCAATTCTAGTGAACTTGATTCGCTTATGCTGGCAACCACAGGTGGCTTGTTGAGTTTAGTTTCATCTTCTTTAGCAGAGTTGCCAGGTGGTGCTGTCACACCAACCACATACGCCACCGATATTCTGATCTCACTACCTCCTGACTTGAGTAACTTCACTGCGTCACTATGGGTCTTTCCTATCAGCGACTCACCATTGACAGAAAGAATTGCATCCCCAATTTGCAACTTTCCTGACTCATAGGCAGGCATTCCTTTCTCCATGTTGTATATAAGAATAGGCGATCCATGTTCTTTACCTCCCTACAAGTGTACAACATAGAAAAATGTGTCAAGTTTTACCTGGAAAGAAGGGACCCAGCCCCCAATCATACCCACCACAAAACATACAGTATAAATTTTTGTTTTGAAATGTTCATGGTATGGAATATGACTCAGTGTACATAACTCCTCTCCAGCTTTAGTTGCACGGGAAACAAGTGACATATATAGGGGTGTGGCTTCGCTACACAGTCAAATTGCGCTCACATGGTCAGTCTTCAAGTCCATGCATGTCAAATAGCCTGGGCTAGACTTGTTGGAATGATTCTGGGATATTTAGGTCTACTACATTGGAAGGCCTTTCCACTGCTCAATAGCTAGATTACTGTAGCAATATGCATCTTATGTAGACTTGTCAGAATTCGTAGTTGTCTATTGTGCAAAGATTCTATCATACTGACATTAGCACTACTGTGAGTCAGTGGTGTCTAGTTCTGTCAATACAAATGCCTTGGATGTGAATCATGTGATTGCACAACTATGGTAATTTGACGATCAAAACCACACATTATATGTCAGATACGCCCATTTTTCATACAAACACTTAGGGAGGAGGAGGCTGAGAATGAGGCTACACAGCTAAGTAACAACACTTACAGTGACTGACATTCCCAAGGAGTTGTTTTCTCCCTTTGAAATGGTGACCTCCCTCACTTGTCTACTTTCTGGAACCTTGTCATCATGCCCTCCCTTAGCACCATATTCCATCACGGTTTGATGGAGTTCCTGTGGCTCTGATGGCAAAGATTCATCTAAAATATCAAACAGGTGCTCTACCACCTTGTCCCTAGAATGGTATGCTGCCATCAGACTTTTATTCTGCTGTAAACTGATCTCGGTGTTAATCTCTTGCCACAGCTTCTTCAGAGAGGGTCCTCGAATTCCCTTGACAAGCAATTGGAGTTGCTGTATCCTAAATAAGATCATGAAACCAGGGTTCTCGCTAGAAATCTACTTCCAAATGCAGAAAGTCATCATGCAATTTTCTAGCATGGGCTGCATCTACCCCTGTGAGACACTAAAAGAAGTACATGTATGTTAACTTGCTCACAGCTAGCTAGCTAGTCATTTAGTTTACTCATAAAATTAATGTGCCAGATTAACTGAATAGGAACACTTCTTTCACACTATGATCTCTTTCTGTTTTTAATATTCCTTTGTTAATATTCTTTTCTTGCTAATATTCTTTTTTTGTTATTATTCATTTCCTGCTTGTATCTACAAACACAAAGGATAATCACATGATTCCTGTAGCCTCTAACAAACATAAGGGACAGTTGGATCCACTATATGCAAGGTATAGAGCTCCCATCTACAAGCCCACAGGTGAATTGTACTGCATGCACAGAAAGTGCTAGGATGTATATATATAAACTTGCTCAGTTTGTACATTCTAATGCTTGCTCTACACGTACTACTCAGCTCATACTACTTGATATTGGACATGAGGTTTGTATTGCAATCTTTAACTGGAAGTTACTTGGAAGCCAGCCCTGATAGCCATCCTTCCAGTAGCCAAATGATGGACCTCCTCCAGAACAGAGTGAATTTTCAAGAAAAGGTTATAATTCCCCCATGTACTTCTTGTCACTATGTACTCTGCCTCTTACGAAGTGTTTAGCTCACCTTCCTGCTAGTTCCTTTCGCAGATATGTGGCAGCAAGTGATGAAGCAGCTACATCAGCATGAAGAGAATGGACGTACTGGTGTAGTGCACTGTTCTCCTCCTCAAGATGAAAGACCTTCGCCTGCAGTTTCTCCTGACAACATCCTCCTTGCCTGTACTGCTCAATTTCCAATTCCTGTCAGTCAAAGAAGATTATGCTGTCAATGTTTAGATGGTGTGCGGCCGAAAGTAGTCTAGAACACCAAACTGAAGGACTGCTCATCCACACATTTATACAAACAATCTACTCATTAACAGTTTAGACAGCATCAATTGAGTTACGGGTTTCAGAGATCTTACTCAGATTAATTATTGAAGCATGAGAACAAGAAAAACACTGAAAAAATAGCGGTCTGCAAATTTACATAAATGTATAGGGAATGAATCTAGTACAGTATGTACCAGCTGGGCCCTGAGGATACCGAGTTCTCTGGCAGTATCATCCTGCTCAGTGTGCTGCTTTCCCTGCTGTACTTCCAGGGATCGGACCTGGAGGGTGCGACCTCGCAGCTCTCTTGCCAGACGACCACTCTCTGACTTTGCCTCAATCAGCTCTGAGTGAGCACTGTGTAGTAAGGCCTGTGGTATGATGGTAGTAGGGAGAGAGGTAGAGGCAATGCATGAAGTTCGTTTATAGCATGAATATGAACATGAGTGAGTAGTAGCTCCATTGGTAGAGGCATGCATTTAGTGTGTAACAGCGGTAACAGACAGCCCTTCTCTTCACAGCTCCTGTCAAAGATTACGTATATGGACAAAGGCATTGTAAGTGGAACAATGATCGGCACTCAGTTGGCACAAACCAACTTCATGATACTTCAACTCAATTACCATCACGAAATAAAACATTCTAGTTATAGCCCGTGCCTGATCACCATGTACAGGACACCTGACATCTGCAAGTATTACCTAGCTACACTAGTACTTCTACTTGTTGTTGATCACGTACCTGTTGGCTGCTTTACTAGTTTGTGTCAGTTTTCAATGGGGAAGGCTACAGTATGGCAGCCATTAAAAATCCTTTTCTGCCAGTGCAGCTACAGTTGATATTATTTTAGCTACTGATACGATCGCGATGAAAAACAAACAACTACAGTGAGTACACTATGGCAAGAAGAAAAATAAACACATGAGTGTATATAAATCAAGCTGCTAAAAAGGAGATGAAAGAGAGGAGGTGTAAACTTACTTCCAGTTTGCAGTTGGTTTGAAACACAGCCTTGGTCTTGGACACCAGTTGTGTGAAGACGGAGGCCATTGCACTCAGGCTATCACTCAGGCTGGCCTCGTCCTCATCCTCCTCCTCTCCTGGTGACAGAGAGGACAGCCCAAGGTGGAGCTCCCTGAACACACTGTCAAACTCACCCTCCAGTGTGTCTAGCCACTCCAGACCAAGCGGAGTCGAAGCAGCCATCACTGGACAGGTGGAAAATAGCTGAGTGTGTCAAGTATCAGGTCAAAACTGCTGATGCCAATCAATATGTTTACAACACAGTACTGGTATGATGATTACATGTATAGTAGTGGTTATTGCCAAGTCATAATTATATTATGGAATATATAAGTAAAACATCAGACCTATTTGATAGCAGTCGGATCACAAGACCATACTGCATGCAAGAACATGAATCAATGCCATGAACTTAGTTCCATACAGTTACACTTCACACTATATATCTTGATATCCAGACCCTCAGTACTCCGGGTCCGGCACACGACCAACTTTACACTAGACATGGTGTTCTCTCACTGTACACCTAATCCATATAGATGTGAAACTTTAGTTACTGCAAAGCCCTATAGTGCTACTAGAGCGCATAAGAACGGGCGGCTAGAGTAAGAGCATGTAACTACGTAAAATTTGAAACCGGGCGGAATTTACTGCCAGTACTAAAAATAGTAACACGCCCTGCGCATGCTGCGTTGACATAGGCCCTATGCATTGTTGCTAAGCGCGCACGTGACCAGGTGTTCTATTTTTAGTACGGTTCAATAATTTTGCCTGGACTACGGGCTTCTATTGGAGTTACACGCTCTTACTCTAGCCGCCCGTTCTTATGCGCTCTTGGTGCTAGCATAGTGGTTGTTAGCAATATACACTAACTTAGGACTATACAGATGTGTAACTATGGATGATAGCATACCCACAAATTGCTTACCAACAGTGAGGCAGGCACATTGCGAGGTTTCACTTCCAGCACAGTTGGAAACAATACATCTGTAATAGCCTGCATTGCACGCCATGACTCGAGTCAGTTGCAGTCCACCATCTGCCACTTCTTGGAATAAACTTCCATCACAGAAAAGATTCTGCCACTCCTTGTGTCTCCTCCCTCTCCCAGCTGGCCTCCACTGCCACTGGTAACTGAGAGGTTTCATTCCAGTGGCTTCGATGGTGAAAGTCACAGATTTTCCTGGAGAAACATCCCTCAACTCCTTTGGTTGACTGATGATTCTGGGAGGCTCAGCTATGGGAAAAGCACATGTGTTAGGGCATACCATTTATTGACATGCTCCCTTTCACTAGCTACACCACTCTCACCCCTCACAAGTATATTTGGCCTGAAGAATTAAGATCCACTGGGCTTCCTTGCCTTATATGGAAGAGGGTCTTCACCAACAACTGAACACGTTTGCTAGTGGTACTGTTCTTATGCGTATAAATGACATCCGCTGGGAAAATAGCACATGACTGGCATATCAGTATACATATAGTGTACATTCATTCATTCACTTAGTTCTAGTGCTCTAATGTATTTCTCAACTTATCCAGGCTTTCATCCAGAAGGGAGAGCCAAGAATTTCATAAACAAAATGCAACAGCAGGTTAAGAATTAGTACACATAGCACACTTATACCAAACTGGCTGTCAAAAAAAAAGATTCCCATAAGCTAGTTTTCAAAACCTGCCTGTCCCAAGACCCCCTAGCTTTGCTGGTCCATTCTATGTCATCAATCAACATCCTCCCTCCTTTCCTTCCTTCCTCCACTTCCTTTCTCCCCAAAGGATACACATTGCATAAACTACCTTCTTTCTGGAAGAGAGCTCCAAAGTCGAACAGCTTGCTGTCCTTCCACCGGGTCACAAAGGTGGAGCAGTTCTCTGCTGTCACAAGATGAAGTTCTGCGGCTCCATTTGTCTTTTGATGATTTGGAGAAACCAGAAACAAGTCTGGTTGGACTTTGACATTTAAACACTGGGCTAATCCTGCTTTGAGAACATCACCTTGTAGATTCTTCAGGTCACGAGAGAACAGCGATAGAAGTTGTGCTTCCAGGGCTGATGTAATCTCATCAATTGCATGGAGGAACTTCTGTAGGCAAGACTTGGAACTAAAGACGACATGAAACAGTGGGGACTGCTCATGAGAGTATGTGTCAACATGGTAGACACCATACCGATGTAGAACAGGTGAGAGTGTGTTCACAATCACCCAGAGCTTAGCACTGATGCCACAACTAAAGTTCAGGGTCAAGACTTCACAACTACCTTCCTTGATGGAACAAATCTCCCCACTCTCTCCATTTATGAGCATAACTGTTCTCAGTACAAAGAAGTCGTTGTGGTAGCTAGTATGAATCTTGAACCCAGGGTCCACCTCCATATCAACAAAACGCTGAACTGCCATCTACCTGATAAAAATTACCAAAAGATAAAACATAATGTACGTGTACACGAACAATCAATGAACCACATCTCCCTTAATAACAAAGGCAGGCCCAGATGTTATGCAAAGTCACCCACCGTGTAGGACACATTTCGGCCAATACCAGGCCTCATCAGCTAGCTGGGGTCACAGGGAGATGGGGACCACTATCTCATGCACAAAATGCAGTCAGGTAGCTGGCCTTCATATGCAATTTCCATATTAGCATAGCAATTACTTCCATGCCATGTTTGTGCACAACCTATAGCAATACTGTCACATTAAAACTGTGAACAAAGACTTAGAATACTACGCCACCTGTTTTGAGCTACAATAAAGAACATCCTACAAAGTATAGCGGTATACCAGTCTCATTCCAGGCCCTCACACCCCCAGCTTTTCATAGTGTGGGCAATGAGTGTGAGGGTCCAGGAACAAAGTTACCGTGGTACAGTTTGTGAGCTCACAACTTCAGTGAGTAAGCTTAATTATTTGTAGTCTCACAAAGGCCATGTCTCTTCACGAGGAAGGGAGGGCATGTAACAGACTTGCTAATAATGACATCTGATATGAAACAACGCAATGCTAAGTACAAAAGAGTAAGGATCTGAGTATGTATTCACACCAAACTACTTAACCCTAAGTGGCTCTGTGAAGGGGTGTTGTTTGTTACACTGATAGCTAGTCGGGAACCCAGACCCTTCAGACGGATCTGGGGATTAAAACTACCTGAAAGTGCCTTGAGTGTTTGAATGCTGTTGTCAGTGTTGACAAGGGAAAGAATATGACAGTGGTTAGCTTGCACGACTTCAATAGAGGCAATTTAGTTATGTCATCAAAACCGTACACATCTGTATACTAAAACTTGTGCCGCCATCTTGGAGTACAGCTTTACACATATGCGGTATCGATTGAAAACCAGCTGGCCTCCAAGATAAGCTTAATTTAGCTGTTTTAACTTACAGAGCGGTGGTAGAAACTACATATTTTGTCAAAATGAGATAATTATTTACAACCCCAACCTTTCTACCCCTCTAAGGAAATGGACATAGGGTAGATGCTGGTATTATGAGTCAGAGGGTATTAACTTTTACTCCAAAAATTTCCAAACTCGACGTCCATTTAGAGTACATACAGGTGCCATTATCTAGCAACTTTCCCATCAAAACGTGTTTACTGAGTAACTCTGTAGTATTTTTCAAGGTTTGATGATTTTAGGGATCCCACCCTGAACAGTGTATGTTAACATTAATACCATGGAAGAAAGGAAGGTGCTCTAGTGAAGAAAAATTATCATACGTCTAACTCACGCTAATGTATGGGAGTCAATGGGGAAGCCTTGCAGCTGCGCGCAGTTTATAAAAAGCCGTATTTTTTACTACAAGTCACGCGACAATCCGTATCAGTACTACAAGTCACGTGAGAATCCGTATCAGGTACTACAAGTCACGCGAGAATCCGTATCAGGTACTACAAGTCACGTGCGCTGCGTCTGAACGTGCAATGAAATTGAAGGTTCGTATGATAAAATCATTATCACCATAGTACCAAGCTATACCGGAAAAAAACATCACTCGTTTGTTGCCGTTGGCATTGTTACTCGTGCTGCGCACTCGTAACAATACAGACGGCAACAAACTCGTGATATTTTCCGGTATAGCTTCGTACTATGGTGATAATAATATATTACTATCAGCACAAAGAGAGGTTATAAAATGCTAGGATACAGTTTGAACTCCAACTGAAAATGTTTCAATCAACAAAGCACCTGGTGACTCATAATACCAGCAGTCGACTCATAATACATGCAAGAGTGATTTTCAAAGGCTCTTACTTTTAGAACCACTGCCTAGGAGGAAAAATACGAATTTTGTTTTCTATATGGTACGGCCATACCAAATTGATTTCATGTTTCACGGATCCGGCCGGGTCTTTTTTTTTTGAAAATTGAAAAAAAAAAGTAAAAATGCAATTAATATGTACACGTAATCCAGTACTCACTAGCCTCGTTCTCGAACGCGCGAAGGCCTGGAAACGAGGCTAAGTACTCACAACGTGGCAAGGATGGAGGATGGCAAGCAGTTTTGTGTGGCTGAGTGTATCTAATTAAATTCATGAGAAGTTTCGTCATTTTTATTTTTATTTTTTTGCCTGCCTACCGGGTCATGTTTCTGACCTAAGCAATCCGTGAAACATAAAATAAATTTGGTATGGCCTACATTCTCAGGAGAAATGTTTCAAACCTTTCGATGGGACTGAAAAAATACAATACACTAATGAGTAGTAATTCAGTTTAGCTGTCTCATAATACCAGCATCTACCCTAATCATCAACATTCGGACATAAATTCATAATCAGAGAGGGTAACCGTCCTACTGTCCACGTGACCTGATACGGTAGCCAGTAGACTGTAAGTTTAAGACTCTACTACCAATCACGTTAAAACACGAATTTCAGAAGCTACCTGCTTTCAATGGCGACTCTGGCGCCGCTCTGTAACGAGTTCAAGTCCCCTGGATCGCTGAAAGCTGTTAGTTTACTGCAGTTACTGAGTTAGCAACTACCTCCCTCCTTCGGAACTTAACGATCGTAGGGTCAAAGGTTAATTGACCAAATCCTCCTTTTAGTCATGAATAACGTTATGATCCCCGTTCGTTACCCTTGTGGGCTAGAGAGTGGCTAAGGCCGAAGGCGACTTTCTAAGCTTTCGTAATCTAGAGTAGAGAGTTGAGTAAAAGAAACGGTAAGTTTATGATACAGTTTGGCTAACTGTTATGGGTCCGGCCTATCTCAGTGTAGTCTATGTGGGGCGTATCCACCCCGTACCGTTTTTACAGGTGTTGAGGGTGTGTACGCAGCGATAACTGCGAAAACAAGCCGTGTGATTGGTGCAGTGTAGCCGGTGAACCTCGGAAGTAAAGTTAGCGAAGAAGACTGACTTATCATGGCAGGTGGGCTGTGGCCACAACGAGACAACCACTGGAGCCTCTATGGCTGGATGTTGTTACTACTGATGCTGTCTATGAGACTCCAGCTCTCCCTTCAAGTGGTATGTAGTGACCATAAGTTAAAGCAAAGCTAGAATGCCTACTGTACTTAAATTACACAGTGATGTGGTTGCTTTATCCGAGGGGCTCACCACTCTTAAAATTCCCATGAGAAATACATCTGATTAACGCCAGATCGACATAGCAAAACCAGATGTTGAGATTCCAGATCTCAACAGAGATGTCAATTTCAGCAAGTTTTAACAAAGATGTGGTGTGTCTTTCAATTGTCAAACTGACTACTAAATTAGCACTGACATTCTGTGGTCAAGTGGTTAAAGCCTTTGACTATGAACCAAAGAGGTTAACCTGCTGCTCAATAGATAGAGTATTTTCTAGTCCTTTTCCCTGTGTGAGATGATTGGCAATAAATTATGCCGCTTTCTGACAGTTAATCTTAGCAGAAATGTTGAATGTGCTGTGTATTACGTAAATACTTGGACCAGTGAAGAATGGGAGGGGGAGGAGGGGGAGTGTAGGGAGGTGTGGAACGGTGGAGGGATGTATCCATGCGTATTGGCCGGATATGGAAGTTTGGCTTGTACTGTGTAAACTGGTGTGCATAGTGGTGTAGCACCCCCAAAGTGGGGGTGGATGGTTTGCATACCAAAGCTCAAAAACCTTGTTAATTTAGTGTCTTTCAAATGGTGAAAGAGTTGTGATGCAGTGTAAAGGAAACCACAGGCACAAAACTATGCGATCACTTACACCTTGTATACGGCAAACAAGTATCAAAGCTAGAGTGGAAAATATCACAAGTTTGTTGCTATCTATATTGTTGAGAGTGTGCAGCAAGAAAAACAATGCCAAAGGCAACCAAAGAGTGAGATTTTTTAGTAAAGCTTTGTGTTTTTGTCATAAGGATTTAATTGTACAAACTTCCTATTCCGTTGTGTGTTATTCAACAAATAAAGACATAGCATGCAATATATTTCTAGGAATGCATCGGCCAGACCTTACCAGCTTGAGAGGCCTGATTATATGAAAGTTTGATGCGCTCTAGATAGCACAATTTCTTGCCTGGTTTACTTTTACTACGGTTACAACATGACTTGTAGTAAGATCAACTTCACCCACTAAAAGCTTCTTGATCGCCTCCTGTACTTTTCATCATTCTCACAAGTTAAGAGGTATCCATACACACTGTTTACCAAAACAGACACGGATAACCTTTTCTGCGATTTGATGTCACATGGTTGTAAAAGGTATAATATTACAGAGTGTGCAACTGCCCTAATGATGTAAAAATGGTCCACTAACTTCATCATTGACGTGTTTCCTTTCAAGTGGCATAGCTTTGGAGTGACTTATTGAGTGATCTCATTTCCACTGTGAGTATCTCTTGGCCTCCTTGTAAAGTCATTGTGGGAAAACATAAGAAAGGTCTTCCTGCTACTTCAATTGGCTACTTTGGCTCCAACCTTGCCAGTTGTGGGGCTGCTGTAGCTTATTAGCTAGTGGTTAGTTGCTTATTTGCAAGTTTCTCACCCAAAATTTTGACATTAGTGAGGTATATATTTCACTTGATTCCATTTCAAGTGGAGATTTTGGTCTTTTGTGATCAAACTTTGACGTGTTAAGGAATGTGCGTTCCTAAAGTGTGAGTACTTGTGTACTGTTACACACACTTTGAGCCAATGATTGTGTAGGCTGTCAGGTGTGCTTGCCTTGTAGTCCCACTAGACAGTACATTTTGGGAAGGATAATGGTAGGCCTACATGTTGTTGCTCCCCACAGCATGTACTCGAACAAGCAATGAACCACATGTGACGGGTAAATAAAGGCAGGCCTACATGCTAGAGTCTCCCACTGTGCAGGATGTGTTTTGACCATCAGCTATATAGGCTGGAGTAACTGAACTGCTATCTCATGCATGGAAAGGCAGTGGTGGCCTTGTATCATACACATACGTGGGGGTAGCAACACTTCAAAGGTAACATCTTCAAGCAAGCTACGTACCTTGAGTGATTTCTTTTTGTATACATTATGCTTCAGGCTTCTTATTACAATGAGCAACAGGTGGGCATCTGAAAGATGTAGTTTAGCTGACACCATCAGCTGTGCTGGGTGGCTGAAAGATGGGGACTGCTATCTCATACAAGAAAAGCAATCAGGTGGCTCAGTCATCCATATTCATACAGCATCTTGAAAGTAGCATCTTTGGCCAGCAATCTTATAATTATTTACTTGATTACCTTAAGTGATTTCTTTGGGCATATGTATGTATGCTGCCGGCTTCCCATTACAATAAGCATCCGGAGATGTGGGCTGTTAACTTGAAAGAAACCCAAGGCATAAAGCACTGGTATTTGAACCCAAATTCCCTCTGAGTCCATTCTAGTGTATATGCGTCACTGCATTAAGCATACAGATTAGGGACGCTAAGTATTGCGATATATCAATCAATACATGTACATATCGAGCTTTTCCATTATCTTCATTAAGAGAAAAAGGAGTGCATTAATAATCTGTGAATTTGGCAGTTCATTACTAGGGTGTAGTGACAAGTCAGCATATTTCTAGCCATCAACATCTCTGACGTGATATTTGATCAATATCTTCCCAGGGTATGTATGTGCATCAATATGATATTTAGACAGTGGATGCTGGTATCGTGTTCTACTGATGGCCCTAGCTCTAGTATATTTAATTACATTATATTTAATTATATCTATCAGTCGTGGTGGCCGGAGGGTAGAGTGAGAAACCTAACTGTTTCGTACTACAATAAAGCCAGTCTGTATTGGTTACTGTGGGCCCAGGGTGTGTTGACCACCAGACGAGTGGCTGCTGTAATCGTTCAATACAGTACAACTGTCACCATCCAAGGGTAGTAACCATTAATAAAGAGGTGACTGCTTGATAAACAAGTGTTCCATGTACGTAGCACGAGTTAGGTGAGAAATTTTATAGTAGCTATCCATGATGTTAGTGGATTGAGAAAATAGGAGAGGAGGAAGTTGAGGGCAGACAGGGAGGGAGGTAGAGAGAAGAGGAGGGAGTAAAAGGAGAGGAGGAGGAAGACAGAGTGAAAGGAGGGAGGAGGGGGAGGAGGAGTGGAGGAGAGTAAACACTCTACATTTTGAGTTATTGAGGTGATTTCCTCCAGTACACAGTGATGTAGTCCTCCTACTGAACTAAGTATCGACCCCCACTGTTCACCTGAAGCCCTCTACTGTAATGTTGCAACATGTTCTGTGTTAGCACCCTACAATATCACACACATACCTTCTCAACAAGTGCCCTTTACATGTCTCAACAGCTACCAGTTCATGTAGGTAAACTGTTCTGATAAACTGTGTTTTCAAACAGGCCGGTCTGCTAATATGTGTAACTGTGTCTCCCTCTCATGTGTGAATCACACATGTACCCAGTGTCATTTACAACTGTCTCAACAAACTGTGGGTCTCTTTCCAAACAGGCCTGGTTGCATTTTTTGGTGGCTTGCAGTATGCAAAAATGGTGGGAGATGGTCTAGTGAATCCTAACGTGTGATCTGTAGCACAGTTGATATCACAAAACAGAGGGTTATTCACTTTTTGTGTCAGCAGCTACATGGAACGTTCCAGCGGAGAGGCATTTGAATCCAAACTGCTGAAGGTTTGCAGTGATACAAGCTTCGCAATTTCCAAAAGCAGTTTGTTTCCGAAGGGTAGCTGAGTGATCTCCGTGAAATATCCAACAAAGTGAACTACACAACTTCCAGTTTGGATATGGTTGTACGCTTGATGTGACTCTGGTGCTTCCCCCATCCTCATTCCTGCTACAGCATTGCTATAGCTATATGCCTAAAAGATGATGTGTGAAATCTGTGCTACAGATCATGGGTAAAATTCACCAGGCCTTCTCCCCTGCAAGCAATCAAGATGGGGAAGGGCTGGGAATGAGGCTAGCTAGTATGTGTACAAGTTCTGCTCACGTTATCTTTATTACATGGTATCCTCTTAGCTGGTGTTGCTTGCAGGTAGAGAATTGTGAAGGCTTGTGGTTGACCAGTTGTCGTAGTTCAGTGGTATGTACATAGAGTGCTGGTGGCTGAAGCCAGGTGTGTAGTCTGTCTCAACCAAACATTACGTGTTTCAAAACAGGCTGGGCTGCTAATGTGTGCATGAAAGGAATGCGTCTACATACATACCTCATGTGTCATGTCTCCACTGTGCATGTCAATCACCATGCTTGTCGTGCACAACTTCAGAGAAGGTCTGACATGCATTGTTACGGACATCAAACCTTTGTGGAGTGGATCGGAGAAAGCTTACTGGTAGATCTGTTATGATAACAGAAGCCGACCTCTGCCTGAACCCCTGGTAAAGCTGAGAGCAGAGAAACATCATTTTAGTGTGTTGATATTAGTTTGCTCAGGAATGTAAAATGTAGTATGTTTTCGCTAACCAGCTGTGATACTTGATACATGTGTACCTGTGAAGGTGTGTGTCCAATCTAATGGCCAATTAAATGCAGAGTGCCTTTGTAGAATGCAGGCAAGATAAAGATGAGTGGAGAGAGACGGAATGTTTCCTGAGACTAGAGCAAATTCGTGTGTTGTTGCTTGTCTGGTCTTATTTTGGGTTAAATTGAAAAATTAAAGTGGGTGGAATTTTTGCTTACTGTTGATAGCCCTTAAAGATTGTCTGAGTGCATTTTGTTAACTATAAGAGATGTATCACATTCTAATTTGGCCATTGTCCCTTATTTTTGGCCACCACCTGAAAGATCCAGAGATCAGAGCAGTAAGAAATGAAAGGGGGGAGGAGAAGGAGGGCTTGGGGGTGGGGGAAGGAAGGCTCGGGGGTGGGGGAAGGAGGGGTAATTTGTTCTGGCCTGAGGGTGAAATGAAAACTAGGGAAAATCTAGGGGGCATCCCCCTCTGTGTGAACCCTGACTGTACCAGTTAATGTGGTTGTGAGTGAGTGGTGTGGTTTTGCTAGTGTGTTGTGTACTCAGAAGTAAATAACATTTCTGGTAAATTGTTACTGATAACAGATATTGTGATGGTATGTGTTTGTGTGTGTGTTTGTGTGTGTGTGTGTGTGTGTGTGTGTGTGTGTGTGTGTGTGTGTGTGTTTGTGTAGTGCTTGATGGAGGGTGGTATCCTAGGGTGCCCAAATTTGACATAAATGTAACAAGGCTATAACCATTTCATTCCATTCCAGAATACATACATGTATTTTCCTGGAAAGAGTGTCCCCAGATCTTCCTCCGGATTGCTCTTCATCCCTCCACATGACTGTGTGTGTGTGTGTGTGTGTGTGTGTGTGTGTGTGTGTGTGTGTGTGTGTGTGTGTGTGTGTGTGTGTGTGTGTGTGTGTGTGTGTGTGTGTGTGTGTGTGTGTGTGTGCGTGCGTGTAGCAAGATTGCTGTAGAAAGTGTTGTGGAATGTGCATAAGGCATTTCACTAGCCTCGTTCCCAGGCTCTCCCCGAGCGCGAATGTACTGCAAGCGACGGAAAGCTGAGAAGGGCACTGGGAACGAGGCTAGCATTTCACCATACCCCACACATTACTTAGACCTAAACAACCCCAACAGTACACACACAACTGGTAGCGTGATCTGTTTGCACTAAACAGAAAGAATTTTCTGTTGGATACTTATGACCAGAAAATACTTCTACCGATGTTTCATCATCTTTCAAGGAATCTCTTGGTTGGGTAGTGTTGATGATCGTATAGTTGCTTCAATTCCAACCAGAGAGTGCACAAATGCCCTGAAGAAGCCTCTGAGTTGAAAGGTTGGCAATTGATGATTTTGATGAGAAAAATTTGTGGTTGGAACATCATGAATGCATTAGGGGTGAAATTGCTCTAAGTATCTGTGTGATCATGGCTAGTCACAATAGACCTTGGTCCAGTAAGTTGGACACACAGAGCCCTTTTTCTGTGCACCCATGAGCCAACTGAAAGTCCCTGGTTTGTTTCCCAACACGACTGGTAGAGTAGTTTCAATTTTGTTTGTACTGGAGCAGCCCTTGTTTACAGTCACCTCTGCTGTGTGTGAAACATCAAATCAGTGCTGCCATTTTAAGATACAACAATTAAGCCCGTAGTGGTACGTGATCATAAATTAGTTTCATGTACAAGGCACATGTGTAGAGGCTGTGAGAGTATAGTCCTTTTAGCTCTGAGGCTGTATATTAGGGTGTGGAAACGTAGGATGTGGATACGCATTAGACATACATGTACATTTATGGGTGGGTGGGGTTGGGTGGATGGATGTCTTTAGCTACGTACATAGCTAGTCTACCTGCTCCAAAACAGTGTTTATAAGCTTACCTAGTACTCTAAAAGGACAGCCATCACTTGTAGTGGTCACATGAGTGAGGGACGTGACTTGAATACATGTAGTGCAATAAATTTCTCTCTGTTGTACTCTATATATGGCTCTTTAATATTGACACTCCTGTTAATACTTTATATATGGTGGCACACCCTATATGGTGATAATAGTAGCAAACTGATGCATATTGGTACAAATGTGTGTGATTACTTTAGGATACACAGGGTTTCATACAGAGGGGGGGGCTGGAATTCCCCCCCTCCCCCCCAGCCACAATCAAGCCTGTTTCCCCCCCCCCCCCCCCCCCCCCATCTCAAAATCCTGTATGAAACCCTGATACATGTCTACCTTAGCCTTGTTCCCAGGCCCTGCCTAGCTTTCTGTTGCTTGCAGTTCGTTCATGCGTGGGAGAGCCTGGGAACGGGGCTATGTTTATCACCTAGCACTTTAGAATCTTGCCTCATACAGTGCTTGTATGCTCTCTAAGTGAGCCCTATAGTGTTATTCAAATTGTGAATGTTTCCCACAAGATGAAATCACTTCCCATCCTGCCACCATAGTATGCATCACAGTATATACCACATAGTTATATCACACAACTAACCATGGTGGGTAGTGCCGCTCGGAATTTCTTACCTCAGCTCATGATAGCAAAAGGTGGTGGTGCCTGCCTACATAGGTAACAGGATGTCTATACAAGCTGACATACGGGCATGATGACATCATTTCTGTTGTGAGGGGTTATGGTTCCATCTCTTAGGGTATGAGAGAGATATGAAGAGCATTTCACTGTGGGTAAACATGTACCTCTGTGATGTAATATGGGACATATTGTAGTGCATATTGTGGTACATGCTGTGGTACATGCTGTGGTACATATTGTGGTACGGTACATGCTGTGGGTATACTGTGGTGTGTACTATGAGGAAGTAAATCCAATAAGGGCTCTTATCGGTGGCTAAGGATCTTGTATTCAGATGTGCAGTATCAGAGAGACGGTAGACTCTCTATGTAGGAATGGTGCATAATATCTGCAGTTATGCAGTGCGCATAGTAGTTGTGTGTGGCCACTAAACATGTCTGTTGCTTGGCAACCACTCATGTCACATGACCTGTAGTTGATGGGGCTTGATTTTTGCATCCTGTGCAGTGGGTTAGGGTTGCATCAGATGGGTGACTCTGTGTAATACCTGCTTCGTGACACGTTCATACAATATGGTGTTGTATGCGTCTGACTTTGTATAGATGGTTTTCATGGGGCGTGGCTTCACTTCCGGAGGGCAAAAGTCGGTGTCTGGGTTTAGTGCAGCTGCGTGCAAAATACAGGCTAGTAAGTGCTACATCGAGTCCTTACCATTAGTACCGAAAGATAAAAGAAGCTGGTTCTCTCAAGGTGAAAGGTCCGCTGTACAGTTGCCTATCGATCGCGCGTTTGCCCTCCGGAAGTGGGCGCTTAATTGACATTTGGAAACCATCTATATGCATTTTAACAGTGAGACGTGGTTCATTGATTGTTGAGAGTGTTAATGTTTGTTGTTTGGTTAACAAACAAAGCTTTGTTGACGTGAATAACAGAAAGATGGGTAGGGATGAAGCACTGCATGCTATGGTGAAATGATGTGTAGGCAGCCAAACGTACATGTACACACACAGCAGTGGAGTCCATACACTTCTGGGTGGGTGTGTGTGTTGGGGGGGGGGGGGGGGGGGGGGGCAGTAGAAAGTTGCTTATCTGGTACCTAGCTGAAATGTATGAAATGCTGTTTGACAAAAGTATCATTTTTTTTTGGAGGGGGGGGTGGATAAGTCGAGAAATGGACAATTGAAGTGCAGTTACATATGTGCATGATTGCAATTATTACCTACAAATGTGTGTACGTGCATGGGCACACTCCTACCACTTGGTTCCCTTGTGAAATATGATGATATTGATATGTACATAGTGTGTGTGAGAACCAGTTATGGTCAGTAATGGGGACGTGTAGGCTTTCTGTGTAGGGAGCCAAATTTAATTGGCCACGGTTAATTGGAGATTTATTACAAGCTTTGTGAGCTATTAGGTGAAAAATGCTTGGATGTTTGCTCCAAATGCTTAATTGGTTCAATAGCTAGCTATTTTGTGCTTCCTTACTGATTCCAGAAGCTCTGAACTTTTGTCAAACAGCAGACACCAGCCTGCATCAAAATTGAAATGTGTCTACACACTACAGGAAGGCTCCCAGTGAGCTGTCTTCGTGCGGCGCTGCCTCACCCCCACACGCATAGAGCAGCGACGCCGCACGCACCACCCATGTCGCGCGGCGGCACCAAACAATCAACTTGCTTTGGGCGGCGCTGCTTCACCCCCACACACATAGCACAGTGATGCCGCATGAACCACCCACAGAGCGCGGTGACGCAGCACCAAGGGGTTTCATATTGAATTTGAATGAAGTGAATAGAAGGTTTGTAATTTGTACCTAACCCAAGGTTCTTTGCACAGAGCGGCCACACGCATAGAAAATTACATTCTAATTAAGTGAATAGCAGGTCTAAAGCAAAGTTTATTGCACAGCTAGAGTGGCCACATACATGGGAAATTAAATTCTGAATAAGCAGCTACTAACGTCACTCAACCCAACCCAGTATTCTTCATAAACAGTAGCCGCACACACGTTGTGCTGGTCTTCGTAGTGCCGCACACACGTTGTGCTGGTCTTCGTAGTGCCGCACACACGTTGTGCTGGTCTTCATAGTGCCGCACACACGTTGTGCTGGTCTTCGTAGTGCCGCACACACATTGTGCTGGTCTTCGTAGTGCCGCACACACGTTGTGCTGGTCTTCGTAGTGCCGCACACACGTTGTGCTGGTCTTCGTAGTGCTGCACACACACGTTGTGCTGGTCTTCGTAGTGCCGCACGCACATTGTGCTGGTCTTCGTAGTGCCGCACGCACGTTGTGCTGGTATTCGTAGTGCCGCACACACGTTGTGCTGGTCTTCGTAGTGCCGCACACACGTTGTGCTGGTCTTCGTAGTGCCGCACACACGTTGTGCTGGTCTTCGTAGTGCCGCACACACGTTGTGCTGGTCTTCGTAGTGCCGCACACACGTTGTGCTGGTCTTCGTAGTGCCGCACACACGTTGTGCTGGTCTTCGTAGTGCCGCACACACGTTGTGCTGGTCTTCGTAGTGCCGCACACACGTTGTGCTGGTCTTCGTAGTGCCGCACACACGTTGTGCTGGTCTTCGTAGTGCCGCACACACGTTGTGCTGGTCTTCGTAGTGCCGCACACACGTTGTGCTGGTCTTCGTAGTGCCGCACACACGTTGTGCTGGTCTTCGTAGTGCCGCACACACGTTGTGCTGGTCTTCGTAGTGCCGCACACACGTTGTGCTGGTCTTCGTAGTGCCGCACACACATTGTGCTGGTCTTCGTAGTGCCGCACACACGTTGTGCTGGTCTTCGTAGTGCCGCACACACATTGTGCTGGTCTTCGTAGTGCCGCACACACATTGTGCTGGTCTTCGTAGTGCCGCACACACATTGTGCTGGTCTTCGTAGTGCCGCACACACATTGTGCTGGTCTTCGTAGTGCCGCACACACATTGTGCTGGTCTTCGTAGTGCCGCACACACATTGTGCTGGTCTTCGTAGTGCCGCACACACATTGTGCTGGTCTTTGTAGTCCTGTATGGCCAGTCCAAAGAACAAGCAGTTTCTTTCAAGAGGGCTGATCTTCCCGAGTAGCTACTAGTGCATGTCTGTCTTGTGTGTGTCATCAGTGATGCAAACATGTATCGATGATACCTCAGGGTTAGTTGCTACCAGAGGTGTGGTTTAGATACTCTTGGAATTGCTACTCACCCAGCTGATATAGTTTGTGATTGGCAGACATTACGTAAATGGAAAGATGTACCCCCTGGTGAACTTACATGCACTGTGAGCAACATGCGTATGATATGTTCTCGACTCTGGTTCACTGTTGGTATGTATGCAACTGCTGTGTTTGAGGGCCATAACTAAGTACGGTAGCAACTATTCAAGGGTGGCACCTGATTGAGAAGTTTAGGTTGCGGGATGCTTGTGGTGGGTGTGTTACGTGGCTTATATTATAGTCTCCCTTAGTGCCAATGGGTGAGAGCCCTGGGAAGCATACACCTATTCAAAGACTCAGAAACTGATTAGTAGCTACCTGCTTGCCAAGAATGGTGGTGTTTGCACAATACCAGGGTAGAGGGTAGTGGAGGGCTCCTTGCTAGCCTCATACTGTGAATGTGAAGCTTAGTACCTCACCATAACTCAGCCACGATGGTTTCATGGCAGGAATGGTTGCAGACAGGCATGTTAATATAATGACATTGCTATGTACAATGAATGATCACATCAACATCAAAGGACTACATAAGCCTGCGTACTCAAACCGATCAATCTACCTCTTGTAGCTCACACAGGCTCACCCCCACAATGTTGTACATTCCTTTTGTACACTTGATCATGAGAGAGGAGAGAAGTTTTTCTGACAATGAAGTCGCCAATGGTTCATTTTGCCCAAAACTAGTCTTGCTGGGTGTGACCTGTAGCTAAATACCTTAACATTTTGACCATATATGTAAGCATATTTAGCTAACTATCATAACCCATAGTAGCTTCTTGGCAAGAATGACAAGTATGTTGCTATGCCCATGCATTCTGCTGTTCTGATTGTAATCTCACTTAGGCTCGCCCCCACAATGTTGTACATTCCTTGAGTAATTTAGCAAGCCTTGGATTTCAGAGTGAGTAGAGTGTCAATCGGTGACAGCCCTGAGAAGCCTTACCTCATCGTTACTTATCCACTCCACTCAAAGAGCCAGAAACCGGTTAAGTAGTTACCTGCTTGCCAAGAGTGGCTGTGTGTTGCAAATTTGGCATAAGGAGGTGGTAACTAGATTGAAGATTTGGCACAACTTCAAATCCAGCTTATGCCCTTTGTACAGTGGTTTTTCAACAAATGATTGAAAAACTGGGCACACTGCTATCACAATGAACACACTTGGTAGGCCCGACAGAATCAGATCAAACTTACCTGTTGCCACGTCCAGGACCATGCAGGCAGACCAGGCAGAGTACAGGAAACTTGCTTCATCGTATCCAGTGTTTGGCTTACTGTGCTCAACAATCTTTCAATGGCACAATTTCCAAGTTGTAGCTCAACCGCCATGGCTAGCTAACACAATCTTGGATGCTTGAATGAGGCTAACCACCTTCGTATGGGCCATGCAGTATGTTTGGCTTTATTAGAGAGCTGGCTCATGGACATGCTCAAAGTGAAAAATCTTTAAGAAGCACAACTGTGTTGGTGAGCAGTGTAGGAAGATGAACACATTATCGCAGTCATCCAAGGGTAACAATTTTTGACGATTATTTGTGATGACAGTGAAACTTTACTTCTACATTCAGCACAGATTGCTGATCTGCCAGGAGGCCCTTAATGTATGTACATTACCTTGCATATTTTGCAGTAAGTACAAGATTGGCCTTGGCCACTTCATTGAAAGATGAGCTATAGACTAAACACAGTTGGGTTAATTGGCAAGGTGAAAATTAAGTTACCATTGTACCTGTCACTGCATCTATTTAGCAACATTGCAATTCAGTTATGGGATTTACCATCATCCCTGACAAGGTGCAGTTTTGTGAGTTCGAAGGGTGTTTTTCTCTCAAGCTGTTTTGCTACACTGACCATATATGATGTACTGCATGACTTAAGAAAACTGTAAAATATGTACACAGTCTTACCATGTGTCTTCCTGTGAAACCGAAATGGCCCCAAGCGTGTATTACATGTTTGTCAACAGACAGCATTCCAAAATCAATCTTACGTCACGTACTACATGTCTAGAATAGTAATATCTTAAAGGCACCTTTACAACCTGCTCATGTGTTGCCAATTGCCTCAATTGCTGTGCGAGAGCTTGGCAGCATGTCAAGAAGTCAAGGGCTTCCCCTGACTGTGTTACAACTGTGCTACTCAGATGTAGTGTCTTTGTATGACTGTCTTTTTGTTTATGAAAATCGTTGATACATTAATGATTTTAAAACATAAAATTACATAAGATGTTGACTACTACACAGCGTCTCAGAGAGAGTGTCTTTGTATGTGTTTCCTGCAATTTTTATATTTGTACATTTGTCTTTTCGTCTATAAAGTTGTTTCTTCGAGTGGTTGTAACATGCAAGGTACATTACACACAGGATGTTGACCTGGTACACAACGGTGTAGGAAGGTGTTTTGTCTAAGGGTGGTTCCATGTTCCTGAGCCTTTGGCAGTGGCTGGGTCACTACAGAGTGCTGGCACGTACCATAAACCATGGGATGATCGTTATACTTTCATCACAGACCATGGGATGATTGTTATACGTAATAGTTATATCCCTCTCTGGGGGGTGGTCGTTTTACACATTGGTGTCGGGCGTAGCCCGACACCAATGTGCAAGACCACACCCCAGGGAGGGATATAACTATTATATAACCTGTTACCTAGGCAACATCACTGTACAAGAGAGATATGGGCAACATTCTTAGATGTTGCCTGGGTAACGGGTTATATTTTCATCACAGACCATGGGATGATCGTTATACTTTCATCACAGACCATGGGATGATCGTTATACTTTCATCACAGACCATGGGATGATCGTTATACTTTCATCACAGACCATGGGATGATCGTTATACTTTCATCACAGACCGTGGGATGATCGTTATACTTTCATCGTAGACATGCTGGGGACTGTAGAGCTCATGACTCAGTAACATTGGTAGTTGTGAAGTGTCGTGTGTTCTGCATGAGTACATGTGGAGTTGAGTATGCACATCCCACTGATGTGGCACTGTATAGTATGTAGGAATGATCTGCTTGTAGAATGTGACTGATAATCTTGGAATTTCTGTCATGAGGTCATGTCTCATTGATTAGAAGATTGTAGCCACTCTTGTCTGTGTGTGTGTGTGTGTGAGGAAAGTGAGGGCAGGGGAGGGGGGAAGGGGGAGGATGGAAGAGGGAGAGGGATGGAGGGAGAAGAGACAGGAGGGAGGAAGGAAAGGAGAGGGAAGGAGGGAGGGAGAGAGGGAAGGACAGAGGGAGAGAGGGAAGGAGGGAGGAAGAGAGGGAAGGGGGGAGGAAGAGAGGGAAGGAGGGATGAGAGAAGGGATGGAGGGATGGGAGGAAGGGATGGAGGAAAGAAAAGGTTGCAATGCTAGCGTGTGTGTTGAGTAGGCTTGCTAAATTGTCGCTGTTGTCAAATCAACATAGGAAGGTGTGGGCTGTGTGTGTGTATGTGATATGTAGGAGGGTGTGGGCTGTGTGTGTGTATGTGATATGTAGGAGGGTGTGGGCTGTGTGTGTGTATGTGATATGTAGGAGGGTGTGGGTTGTGTGTGTATGTGATATGTAGGAGGGTATAGGCAATGTGTGTTTATGTGTACGTCAGAATGTGGAAAGTGTGGGCATACTCTGTGTATGTAATGACTTCACAAAATGTCAAGTCAGATTACCAGCTAGCTCACCATGACATATTATGTGTTAGTAAGTGGTACACGCAGTAAGTATGTATTCCGGTACAGTTACCTTCATAAGTTAATTAATATCCATCCTACAACATACCAGTGGCATACTATACATGCTTGAGAGAGAATGTAAAATCAGCTGACTACTGCTGTTGGTGAATAAGTGGTTTTGACTAGGGCTCTAACGTGTATGAGTGATTTAGGTGCCTTTTGCTTTAATTGTGATGAAGAGACACAACCACTAGAGACCAGCTTTGTTGTGATGCATTGTCGCCGAGAAACAAAGACAACATCTCGTGCTTTACAGCTGGACATCAATTGACCTGTAAGTCAAACAACAGTACTGGGTATCTGTATACCAGTGCAGCGGAACCATTCCCTGCACATAGTCACATTGGCATGTGTCATGTGGCAACAAGCAGAAGTGCAGTAGGAGTGGTGATTTTATTTTAAGATTTATCGACCCTTATAACACTGGCAGACTCCACTTGGTGCATTTGGTTTTAGTATGGCTGGCATTTAGTGTGTATGTGGTACAGTTAATTGGTTCTTGGAATGAACATGTTTGAAAGTAGAGAACCAAAATGTGTATGAATTTCATCATCATTTTTGATTTGACTTTAAGTATCTTCAAAGGTTGTACTTTCTCTTGCATAATGTCCACAGTGCTATCAATTGCAGGACTAGGGCATATTAGGTATCTGTCACCCAAAAATTAAGTGGGTTGGTGTATATTTGCATGTTTCTTGCAATTCTCCTTTGAAGCCTCTCTCTGTTTACGTAGTTAAAGTATCTCAAAGGTACAGAGAATTGTGTGGCTAGCATTGGCTCCATGGTGCCTTGTTACCAGGCTGTGTGTGTGTGGTCACAATAGAAGCCTCTGCTAGTGGGTATGAAATCTTGCAAATATCACTTCTTGTTCTGGATTAGGGCATGCCTGGGTGTGTTCCTGCCCACAGATGGCAACAGGTGTTGACTGATGGTAGAGAGAAGGAATGTTAAGCTGGTTATACTTTTGTATGCTTGCAGGCAGTCACGTGTGACTGTGTGTAGTGTTTTCTTTCAGTGGTTTCTCCGCTAGCTGTAAGAAAGAAGGTCCTCTGTCACTAAAATCGGAAAACTTTTGCAGATGTTTTGACTGAATTTTTCAGTCGCCCTGATGATGACCGAAACGTTCAGTATAAAAGTCAGCAAAAGTTTAAGTTGGTAACAGAAACCCTTTCTTCACATACTTATGTGTTGTTGCGTTCAAGGAGTTGTGTTATACTTGTACGTGCAGGCAGTCATGCGTGTGTGTGTGTTGATGTCTAAGATATGTGTTCATGTTTGCTGAGCAGTTTGTGTTGTTGAGATTGCTCCAGAACTATGGCTGTGGTATATTATTTATCGCTGCCCAGACTGCTGTAATTCTGCCATACAATGGGTTATAGCTCCTATCTCTTCATCCAAGTTTCTGATCATGAACGTTGATGTTTTTTTTTGTTGTTGTTGCTGAGAGAGTGAGAAATGAATCCACGGAAAGAATTCTGGGATTCAGCTTGGATTTTTCCGTGGATAGCAAAAAAATATTAATATTCATGAGTGCCTACTATTGCATACAGTAAATAACATCAAACCTCTGATGTTGATCATGTTACAATATTTGGAGCAAAGATACAGATGCACATGCATGTACGTACTTGCATGGATGCAGTGGAACCTTGCAACCCATCAAGCACACATGCAGTTGTACCAACCATTCACACTGTTTTGCGAAAGAACCCATCATCCATGTGAAGTGTTGGGAATTTTCAGCAGGGTTTTATGAATTAGAAAAAACTCTCTCAATATTTACTAGGAAACACTCCCAATGTGTATTAGGAAACACTCTCAATGTGTATTAGGAAACACTCCCAATATGTATTAGGAAACACTCCCAATATGTATTAGGAAACACTCTCAATACTATCTTGGTGTAGTTGAGTGATCTTTGGCTATGACTGATTCAGAAGCTACTACGTATGAGAGTGGATAAAGCAGAACTGGTCAGAAAGGTGCCGCTGTCCCACAGACACGTTTTGGACCAAAATTTGTTCATACGTTCTGTTTAGACTGTGAGGGCTAATAAGAGGCATTCAACCTTATGTACATATATATATATGTGGCAGTCCCGTGTAGAAATCGAAGGTTATTCCGTTGCGTATTTCGACCGCATCGCTGTGTTCGAAGCGCCGTATCGCTGAACTTCCGTTAAGGGCTGGGCTCATACGTGCTTCGTAGATGCATAAATATCTAATGAATCTACGAAGTGCATATGAGCCCCACCCATGACGGAAATTCAGCGATACAGCACTTCGAATGCAGCAATGCAGTCGAAATACGCGACGGAATAACCTTCGATTTCTACACGGGACTGCCACATATACAAGCTAGTACAAGTATATGTAAGTGGAATCTGTTGATACTAGAGTATTATATATTAGGTAGCTTACTGTACAAATGTACATGTACATTGTGTGTGAGCCTGGAAGACACTCGCTTTAGAGTGCACTACAGATCTGAACTGTACACGATTTTTCATCTACTCAATTAGTCTTTAACATCCTTCTCACTTGATCTCTCCTCGCTCCTCTCCAACACCCCTCCCCCCCCCCCCCCCACACACACACACACACACACACACAAACACAGTGTATGCCGGCATGTCCTGAAACAGTTCCTGCTGGCAATTGGAGTTCAAACCTTGTAGCAGAAACCACAATGGCAAGGCAAGTCACCCTCGGTTGGAGTTCTGATATCAGACCAGGGACCACATTCTACGTTGTGCAGTTTAGAGAAGTCAATGTCCAGACTTTCAACACATCATCTCCAGTGAGTGCATATTGTAATATCAATGGTTGTACAGTATTGATATATCATAGTTACATACATGTAGTTTTGTATTGTAATTTACATGTATCAATGCATGGAAGGTGTGTGTTCCTTATTTCTAGTTAAGTAGTGAGATGAAGTACCTTCTGCACAAGAAGAGGAGTGCATATACATGTTACGTATAATAAATGAATTTCACAGTCTGCAGTGAAAAGTACATGTACATGTTTTATAATGGTTGATATTTCAAATACATTCTCCTCCTACTCTTTCTCCCTCCCTCCCTCCCTCCCTCCCTCCCTCCCTCCCTCCCTCCCTCCCTCCCTCCCTCCCTCCCTCCCTCCCTCCCTCCCTCCCTCCCTCCCTCCCTCCCTCAACCAGATCACCGGCTCCAGTTACACTATTGACAACCTCATTCCCAACACTAACTATGAGGGTCAGGTCTGTCGTGCCAATGGATCTGTCTCTGACCCAGATAACTGTGGCAGCTGCCTCTTCTGCTTCTCAACCACAAATGCTCAAGGTAACTAAACTCATATTCTAATGTGTCACCAACATGCTTGTCCACTCCCCTTCCCCTTCTCCTCCTTTCTCCCTCTCCTATCCTTATTACCCTTTCCTACCCTTTTCCTTTCCTCTTTCTTCTCTCTGACAGAGCCCCCTAGCCGGCCCCGCAGTGTCCAAATCACAGCCGCAGGCCCTCAAATCATCACAGTGACATGGGATGAACCTGAAATCAAAAACGGTGCCACAAGTTTAACCTACACTGTTGCATGTGTGCGTGTGAGCACTGGCACGGTGGACGTCAACAGTACGGGGGTGCAGAATACCTTCTTGACGGTCTTTACCCTCCTCCCCAACACCATGTACTCATGTTCTGTGGTTGCATTCAACGATTTTGGTGGAAGTGTACGTGCCATAGCTCAGATTACCACACCAGCACGAAACAGTGAGTCTTTGCTAACAGTGTTTTGCCATTATATATATGTAGCAACTCCAATTGTGAGTCTAGTTAGAGTTAGTCTTGTTCCCAGACCCTCAGCAAGACCCCGTTGTGTACACCATACCGAGGGTCTGGGGACCAGACTAAGTTATAGAGTGTACTTCTCTTCCCCTCTCTCTCCCTCTTAACTTTTCCTCCCACCTTCTCTCACCCATTCTTCTGCTTCCTTCCATCCAACCTCTGCCTTCTCTCCTCCCTCTTCCTCCACCCTCTTTGTTTCTTTCTCCTCCTTTTTTCCTCTCCCTCATCCCCCTCTTTTCTCTTCTTTCTTGCCCCCTCTCTCCTCCCTCTTTCTTCTTCTGCCTCTCTCCTCCCACTTCCTTCTCCTCCTTCTTTCTTCTTCCCTCCTTCTCCTTACAAATTTCCTCTTCCCTCTTTCTTCCTCCCAATGACCATTACAATTTCTCTTTCTTCCTCCCTCCTTCCTTCCGCCCCCTTTGGCTACCTCTGCAGCCATCCCTGGTCTCTTGCTGCTGGTCTTCTCTGACACCATCAGTTATGCCCAGCTTACAGAGAGCAGTGTCAGACTGGATAACCAGCTGGAGAACTTGATCCAACTGGCAAATACTAGTAACGATCCCATCACAGGTGTGTGTGTGTGTGTGTGTGTGTGTGTGTGTGTGTGTGTGTGTGTGTGTGTGTGTGTGTGTGTGTGTGTGTGTGTGTGTGTGTGTGTGTGTGTGTGTGTGTGTGTGTGAGCACATGTGTGTGTGTGCTGTGTGTGTGTATGTGTGTGAGCGCATGTGTGTGTGTGTGCGTATGTGTGTTGTGTGTGTGTGTCTGTCTGTGTGTGTGTGTGTGATGTGTGTGTGTGTGTGTGTGTGTGTGATTGTGTGTGTGTGTGTATGAACCTTATTGTATACTGTAAGCTTATACTAATAGCCTCATACCCAGGCTCCTCCCCGGAAAAATAGGCAGGAGCCTGGGTATGAGGCTATGCACTAATACAATCCCTTGGAATTAATACTCTCTGTCCTCTTGTATCCAACATCTTGTATAAGTGATTTTTACTTGTTTGTCGTGAGCATCTTCCAGAATATTCCACATGCTCTAGCTTAGCTATTGTTCATTCTGAATGTGTACACACAAGCCATGTTCAAAGGCCAACATTCATTTCATTGCTTACAGTACGTGGAACATACCGTGTGTGTGCGTAGTCTCTTCACCACTGATAGCACGCACGATGCAAGTTGCTTTGCTGCCTCTTGGCTTAGTACCAGCAACGTCTGGTGATTTCCATGGTATTTGACCGGTGATGTTGCCCTTCTTCTGGATATACCTATGGCAAATGCATTGTGAATAGTGTTGTCTTCGTGTTACACTGGGGGTGTATTGTAGATACCAATGGAGTAAATGCCCCATCTCCAAAGTGATGTTGAATTGATATACATATTAGCAAGTATCTGTGTTCCGCGCAATCTGAGAATTTGCGCAATCTCGAGATTGCATTGCGCATTCTCAGAATCCCGAGATTGAGCAGGCAATCTGGAGATTGCGTAACACATGAGCGCAAATGTATTGTGCAATCTTGGGATTCTGAGAATGCGCAACACAACCTTGAGATTGCACAAATTTTCAGATTGCGTGGAACATCTTCATTCCCAGGCCTTCCTAGTGTACAGTTTTACATTTGTAGGGAAAGTGTGGGAACATTTATCATGTGAGTGTATACGTGTGTAAACAGAAGGAGAGGGGCCCCCAACTGAAATCTTGAAAAAAGTTGCTGCTTGTTGTCTAGGATGAAGAAACTTGCTCCCAAACCTTCACTCTTCTTTTTTTGTATACTCTAAGTGATCAAAAAGTGGTGAGATGAAGACCCAGCTGAGAATGAAGCTAATTAGCAAGCACTTATATACAAGCAACAACTCACCTCTTCTGCTCTAGAGTCTCTGCCTTTGGTGCACATACTTCATTTCTGTCCTGTCAGTCTGTCCTGTCGGCAGTTTATTGACCATGTATGACATTGTAGGTTACCTTTGTACGGAAATTAATTCTACAGTTGTTGCACAATTTGATTGTATTTATTTTCCCTCCATCACCCCTTCCCTCAGGCCTGGACTATCATTTCTATCGTGGTGAGATCTATACAACAACGGCCAACAGAAACTTGAGTCGTATGAGAGTGAATTTGATGAGTAGTGGTGAAGACTTACAATTTGAAGTACTCTCAGGTACACAGGAAGGTAGACATAGTATCAGGTACACAGGAAGGTAGACATACTCTCAGGTACATAGGAAGGTAGACATACTCTCAGGTACATAGGAAGGTAGACATACTCTCAGGTACATAGGAAGGTAGACATAGTCTCAGGTACATAGGAAGGTAGACATACTCTCAGGTACATAGGAAGGTAGACACACTCTCAGGTACATAGGAAGGTAGACACACTCTCAGGTACATAGGAAGGTAGACACACTCTCAGGTACACAGGAAGGTAGACATACTCTCAGGTACATAGCTAGGAAGGTAGACACAGTCTCAGGTACATAGGAAGGTAGACATAGTCTCAGGTACATAGGAAGGTAGACATACTCTCAGGTACATAGGAAGGTAGACACACTCTCAGGTACATAGGAAGGTAGACACAGTCTCAGGTACATAGGAAGGTAGACATACTCTCAGGTACATAGGAAGGTAGACATACTCTCAGGTACATAGGAAGGTAGACATACTCTCAGGTACACAGGAAGGTAGACACACTCTCAGGTACATAGGAAGGTAGACATACTCTCAGGTACATAGGAAGGTAGACATACTCTCAGGTACATAGGAAGGTAGACATACTCTCAGGTACATAGGAAGGTAGACACAGTCTCAGGTACACAGGAAGGTAGACACAGTCTCAGGTACACAGGAAGGTAGACACAGTCTCAGGTACACAGGAAGGTAGACACAGTCTCAGGTACATAGGAAGGTAGACACAGTCTCAGGTACATAGGAAGGTAGACATACTCTCAGGTACACAGGAAGGTAGACATACTCTCAGGTACATAGGAAGGTAGACATACTCTCAGGTACATAGGAAGGTAGACATACTCTCAGGTACACAGGTAGACATAGTCTCAGGTACACAGGAAGGTAGACACAGTCTCAGGTACGTAGGAAGGTAGACATAGGTATATAGGTTGTTTACGAACAGTGCTAAAACTGTAGGTTCTCTCATAGTTCTTGCTTTGAGTTACAGTATACCTATACATTAATTAAAGTTCAATATCCTGTGGACAGCTCATTAAGAACAATTGTGGCTACCTCTCTACTAGCTGGTACCCCCTCCCCTTCCTCCCTCCCTCCCTTCCTCCCTCTCCCCCTCTCTCCTTCCCCTCCCCTCCCCTCCATCCCTCCCCTCCCTCCCCTCCCTCCCCTCCCTCCCCTCCCTCCCCTCCCTCCCCTCCCTCCCTCCCCTCCCTCCCCTCCCTCCCCTCCCTCCCCTCCCCTCCCCTCCCTCCCCTCCCCCTCCCTCCCCCCTCCCCCCTCCCCCTCCCTCCCTCCCTCCCTCCCTCCCTCCCTCCCTCCCTCCCTCCCTCCCTCCCTCCCTCCCTCCCTCCCTCCCTCCCGCTCTCAGGATTCACCAGCCTCCTCACACGCGCATCTGGTGTCTCCCTGGGAGCTGTTGCTGTAGACTGGGTCAACAATCACGTGTTTATTGTGGAGAGAGAAACAGGAAACTCTACTAGCAGGGTATGGGGAAAATCTCACAAAGAATTTTTGTTTCAATTTTCAAAATAGGCTCTGTTAATGTCAGAATCTGGCTTGTATGACTCAACAGCTACTTTAGTGATTACTTACAAGCCTCTCATTTTTAGGAATTATGCTTATAAATTTTACTGTAACTCGCGCGATAATACTCTCCCCCTTTTGTGCACTACTTTGAGTCTTATAGTGGAGGATTTACTTCAATATGTACTTAGCGGTCCCGATTATACCCCCCCCCCCCCCCCCCACCCACCCAAGTTTAAACAAACACACAGGTCGACAAAACATGTACATTCTTGATGACTGCCATGTCTTTTGGAAGAATGGCAGCATCGCTGGTTGTGTACTACAGGAAATCAGCATTGCCTATGTTGGTACTAAGCTGAGAGGGTTTGAAGTAACTTGCATCCTCAGTGCTGACCCATGTAAGCTTATATTGTGAGCAACGAAAACCTGGGCAGAAGCCTGAAAATGAGCTTAGTGGTTCCACGTGTATACGTTGTACAAAATCACACACTAAAAGCATGCTTAGCACCACGGGGCATTAAATGAATGAGAATTACCTATGTAGGAATTTTGGGTTAAGAGGGGAAGGGCATTTGCTTGAAGGGGTCACAAGCTTATGGTATGTTCATTGAGGAGCTCCAAAATGATATAATTTTTTTTCATACTCATTTTTTTGGATTAGAATCCGAGCAAACTGGAATGTCTTGTGAATCTCCATATCTCAATACATTAGCTGCATATAGTGCACATGTTACACTTGACTTATCCTACTATGTTCAAAATTATATCAGCACAATTGTCTGGTCCCGTAGGTTCCCTACTCATTTGTCTATACACATAATACTGTATATGTAAGAACTATACTATACACATAATACTGTATATGAGCCTGAGTGAGGCCCACACTATGTTACAGCACAGTATTTTAATGCCACCACTACATTGCAGAATAATGGCTCTATGGAACATTAGTGGTATGCATAGCAAGAATAGTGGTTATTCACTCTGGTTTCTCAAGCTGTATTGAGTAAAGATTGTGAAGGGTAGATAAGCCTGCTCACACTGAGCTTTCTCTAGCCACAATCTTTTAACTGTGGGATGTTCATGTACAGGTCGCACATTCATTATAAAGGTATTGAAACTCGTAAATTTGCAATCTTTACTCCCTATCCTTTCTTTTCCCTCAGATATTGCGTCTGGAGATTGATGATAGTGGGGACCCTTACTGTGTGGGACAGTGGACCAGCAACCCAGTGGGGCATATTGAGGTGGACCCTGTGCACGGGTGAGCCATAGATCCGCTCTTGTACCCTGCACCTAGACTATCCCTAGCCATGGTTGGGCATTTCTGTGTCATTCCTTCTTGTGGTGTCAGTTGAGTGTATCACAACCAATTGAAGCTGCTCTGCTAGTTGTTAAAAGTTGAATACATCTCTCTTTCTCACAGCTATTTTTACTGGAGTCAGAATTCTTTAGGAATATATCGTGTAGAGTTGAATGCAGTACAAGATCAGACTACCAGTTGCCCCTCTGGCATACCTCAAGGAACACTGATCATCAATGACCCAGATATTGTAACATTCACCATCGAGTCCTCACTCTATCATATCGGACGCAGTAGCTGTAATAACATAGGTCTTTCCTCCACAAGCTTGAATATAAGGAGGACTGTCCCTGTTGCTAGAATAATGGGACAGACAGTGGCAATGGCATCATTCTCAGAGGTGGTGTTAGTTGCATTGGATGGTACAGAAATTGTGGGGGTGTACAACACCGATGTGACTAGCAACTGCCCACAGGGAGGTGGCCCAGTGGTAGTACCAAGAGCTCCTGAACAAGTGCAGATGATGCGAGCTTTTCGCTCTGTGAAGCAACCTTTGCCAGGTAGCTGATTTGTGATGTATATGTTAGGCACATAAGTGTACATAGTTTGCAAACTGGTGTGAATCACTTTGTGAATCACTTTGTGTCATTTTCCTGTTAATCAATGCTGTTAATATGTTATCCACTGTGCAAGGCACATTTGACCAATGCTAAGCTTCACCATCTGCACTGGGATGAATGATGGGGCAATTCCTCTCAAAAATACACATGCACACGTACGTGCACACACACACACACACACACACACACACACACACACACACACACACACACACACACACACACAGTTCCCCCCTCCTTTCCCACTGATGTACGTGTACAGACGACCTCCACCAGTGCTACCATCACTTGGAGTGCACCGCAGTTTGTAACTGACTTCTTCAGTAAGTTGGTGTGTTGACACAGTGAAAGTCAGTCAGGTGCACTTCACAGCCTCTCTTTGTTCTCCCCTCCCTCCCTCCCTCCCTCCCTCCCTCCCTCCCTCCCTCCCTCCCTCCCTCCCTCCCTCCCTCCCTCCCTCCCTCCCTCTCCTCCCTCCCTCCCTCCCTCTCCTCCCTCCCTCCCTCCCTCCCTCCCTCCCTCCCTCCCTCCCTCCCTCCCTCCCTCCCTCCCTCCCTCCCTCCCTCCCTCCCTCCCTCTCCTCCCTCCCTCCCTCCCTCTCCTCCCTCCCTCCCTCCCTCCCTCCCTCCCTCCCTCCCTCCCTCCCTCCCTCCCTCCCTCCCTCCCTCCCTCCCTCCCTCCCTCCCTCTCCTCCCTCCCTCCCTCCCTCTCCTCCCTCCCTCCCTCCCTCTCCTCCCTCCCTCCTCCCTCCCTCCCTCCCTCCCTCCCTCCCTCCCTCCCTCCCTCCCTCCCTCTCCTCCCTCCCTCCCTCCCTCCCTCCCTCCCTCTCCTCCCTCCCTCTCCTCCCTCAACTAGGTAACAGTTCCTTTCAGTCCTGGACCTACTACATCAACTACACTGAACTTGGATCCTCCACCTCTGTTCAGATTGTGAACACCTCCTCCCTCACCCTCACCCTCACTGACCTTCTACCAGACTCCCTCTATGAGTTCACTATCAGTGCTGCAGGTCCTGGGGGAGAGGTCATGAACCCCAGCACATTCATACTCCAAACAAAAATGCAAGGTACAGGTGCAATTAAGTATGAAGTATATACATTCTTGGACTATGCTTCAAACTAGCTACCTTCGTAACTACTGTGAGAGATAGCATAGAGTGAAAATCCAACACTGAAGGAAAGATCAGTGAAATCGTCTCCACTGTTTCTTTTGTCGCTTGTTACTTTCATCGTCAGTTTCCCAAGCCTTCTGCTGAAGCTATCGTGCAGAATAGATGCACCAGTGGGTGTTACCTGTGTGCATTCTCCAGCTGTGCTTACTGTCTATATTTCAGGAGTGGGATACTTCTACTAGTTCATTCTTTGCACAGGGTCACTTCGTTAATGCTAGTAGTAATCAAACTGTGTGATTGTTACACCCACCTGTGGACTTAAACAAGAGCTGAACAAAAGCCAGGAGGAGCAGTATGGGGAGCCACCCCTGTGTACTTAAGGGCATAGGTGGAGCTGCAGGCATAGAATGGGAGTTACACTGCTATAGGTTTTCTTCAGATTGCTGATACATCCTTTTATCATACGTCTAACTCACGCTAATGTATGGGAGCCAATGGGGAAGCCTTGCAGCTGCACGCAGCTTATAAAAAGCCGTTTTTTTTACTACAAGTCGCGCGAGAATCCGTATCAGTACTGCAAGTCACGCGAGAATCCGTATCAGATACTACAAGTCACGTGCGCTGCGTCCGACTGTGCAATGAAATCGAAGGTTCGTACAATAAAATCATTATCACCATAGTACCAAGCTATACCGGAAAAAATATCACTCGTTTGTTGCCGTTGGCATTGTTACTCGTGCTGCGCACTCGTAACAATACAGACGGCAACAAACTCGTGATATTTTCTGCTATAGCTTCGTACTATGGTGATAATTATATATTACAGCATCGACCATCAGAAAAAAGACGCAGTGGCACCCAGTGTGCAGGGCCTCATCAGCTGTACTAGGGTGAATGGGAGATGTGGACTGCTATCTTATGCAATGTTGTTTTATGTGTGTAGGTGGTGATGATGACTTGTTGCTGCTGGCAACAGAGGTGGGAGTGGTTCAGACGTCTGTCAGTGGAAGCAGTGCACAAGTGATTGCACCAATGGCCTCTGATGAGTCTAATGGTGAGGATGCAATTCTTCAGTCTGTGGAAATCCCATGTCATTTCCATCTTCTTGCACACACATCATGTACATTTTACGTATGCTATGTGAACTAGAATGTGAGATTGTGAATAACACCTACACATTTCTTAAAAATGAGGAGCATGTGATATAGTCATCCTCTCACACACACACACACACACACACACACACGCACACACACACACACACACACACACACACACACACACACACACACACACACACACACACACACACACACACACACACACACACACACACACACACACACACAGGTATCGCCTATGATGCCTACACGGGACAGTATTACTGGGTGATTGCAGGAGGCCAAAGCAGTGTCTACTGTCACTCTCCTCCCTCCAGAACGACTGTCATCCACCAGTTTAGAGACAACCCCTTCTCCCTCAAACTAGACTGGGTGGCCAGACGACTCCTGTGGGTGGAGAATGGAGAGACTGTGAGTGATCAACTAACCCTGTAATTGTACTGTTATTAAACGGAGTACTCTAGGTGGGCAAGAGATCATGAAATGAGAGCAGCTGTCTTAAGTTAGTAGCAGAGTAGTAACTATATATGTTTTTGTTTCACTTGGGAGAAGATATGTAACTACATGTATATTATACCGTATTTCTTCGAATAGACACTGCCCTCGAATGGTTGCCACCCTCAAATAGTTGCTGCCCTCGAATAGTAGCCGTACAATCGGAAGCTCTGAGCGAAATAAATGCTGCCCTCAAATAGTAGCCGTGGCTGGTAAACACGGCACACATACACGATTGCGAATAATTTCTGACAACGGTTACCAGGCTAGCGCTAGGGCTGTTTGTGTTATACGACTGGGTTTCCACGGCTGACAGCAGAACTGAGTGGCTGTGCGTACTACTGACAGCGTCTAACAGTCGTCACTGCATTGCTCGTATACATGCCTTATCGAGCTAGCTGTCATTGATGTCTGTGGGATTTCCAAGGAAATAAACGCCGCCCTTGAATAGTAGCCGCCCTCGAATAGTAGCCGCACAAAAACGAGCAGCGAAAAGAATAGTAGCCACGGCGTCTGATCAAAGAAATACGGTAATATTGTTCTTGTTTCACCTGTGAGAAAATAGTATTGGGACTGTTGTATTTTCACTCTTCCCTCAACTGGTGAAATTATAGCTGTGCGTTCCAACACTATCCATCATTCTAAAATATGTCTTTATCTGCCCATGCCCATGCCCACGCACACGCACACACACACGCACACACACACGCACACGCGCACACACACACACACACACACACACACACACACACACCTTCCCATCCTCATCAGCTGTCAAGCCCTCTGCGTATTGTTGGAGCCAGTCTGGAGCCGATGGGTGATCCCGTGGTACTCACAGAGGTGGAGCGCATTATGAGCACTGCAGTAGACTCTCTGAATGGGTGAGACAAAGAAGAGATTAGCTTATTCCTCTGGTAGAAGAAGGATGGTCCCAGGTTCATAGACAGGGAAATTCTTACTGAAAAAGTATAAAAAGAAAGAATTCTGATATTTAAGCATATCTGTATGTCTGTGGATGTTCTTATGAACAGACCTATGGTTAGGCTTAGTGTCTGGGCCCTAACGAACCACCTCTGCATTATAAATGTGTATAAAACATACTAATGTGCATGCAATAATGTTCTAGCTAAACACTTGATTGTCCGAAGGTCACGTGATCAGCATTAACCACCATTAGTCTTGTAGCTACACTCCAACCATTGAGAAGCTGAAACAGAATTTAGGTGTGGTCTCATTTTCTTGCAGTTTGATATTTTGGGTATCTGGCAGGGAGATTCACATGAAGACACTGAATGGTCTGGTGGAGAGTGTCTGTTTCACAGCCCCCCGAGATCCCTTAGCCCTGACTGTGGATGTCTCTAGACAGCTGCTGTACTGGGTCAGCTACAGCAATGAGATGGTCATCGTTAGTCAGGTGGAATACTCCAGAAGTGGGTGTGGCACCAGGTAGGAGATGGGAGGGAGGGAGGGAGAGTGATGGAGGGAGAGAGGGTGAAAGAAGGAGGGAGAATGATGGAGGGATGGATTGAAGAATCAAATATGAAACTGGTATCTACTCTTTGTATTGCTCTCTCTGCAGCCCTGAACGTCATACTGTATCACTGAGGTAGGTGCAGTTTTTGTGTCATGCATGCTCATATATGTATACAGATACCTAACCTAGCTCCCTTCCTCTTCATTTTGTCCCGCCTCTTCCTCCTCTGCCAGCTCAAATCCATCAAGTCCAACAGCACTGGCCTATGCATCAGGGACTCTCTTCATAAGTACACTGGGCTCCAGCACACTCTTCACCATCCCTGCCAACCTCTCTGCCATCTCACAGCAACAGACCCTGGCAGTGGGGACCATTCTCCTTAGCTCCCTCTCCCCCACTCCCCAGGGTATCAGGGACATTGCCGTGGCCTCTGCTGAACTACAGCCTTTACCTGGTAACATGCCTCCCTCCCTCCACTCTCCCTCGCCCCCTCACACACACACACACACACACACACACACACACACGTGCACACACACACACGTGCCCACACGTGTGCACACACACACACACACACACACACACACACACACACACACACACACACACACACACACACACACACACACACACACATCATACACATGCATATACATATACCATCATCCTTAAGGGTCTTGGTCACAGCTTTATGATGTTACTTGCCACAGTGCACTTACCGTAGTCTTGCAAAAGAGCGCCCATGAGCGGAACACCTTACAAGTCTGCTAAAGGGGGGGGGGGGGGGGGGGGTGGATGGTCTTTCAAGTGTTCCGCATTTAACCATAAAAGAGTGCCCTTGCCATGTTTACAGTGACTTGATGCCTTCAAAATCAAATAATTGGACAAACAGTAATGTACAACGGAGCCACCAGTCCAAGCCTGATGGTTTAGCATTTGCTGCCTCTGATGCTTGCTAATCAGTGGATGTGGATAAATTTATGAATCTGCACAGAATGGACAAAAAAATTTCTGAACAAAATTTCAAATGCTTGATTCTTAGAAACGTGTTAAAGGGTTCTGTTGGCTAGAAGTGACCTCTCAATACAGTTGTACATATTTGAGTTCAGTTTTATCTTTCTAAGCAAGTTATGAGTTCTGTTTTTGTTCACTCCCTCCCTCCCTCCCTCCCTCCCTCCCTCCCTCCCTCCCTCCCTCCCTCCCTCCCTCCCTCCCTCCCTCCCTCCCTCCCACAGATGAGCTGACCTCTCCTACGCAGTCTGCTCTCATCCCTCAGCCAGTAGGCTCGGCTCCCAGACTGGGCAGAATGTCCACCAACTCAAGGATTGTGGTGGAGTGGGACCCTGCTCCCCCTCTCCCCTTCTCCTCCCCCATCGTTTATCGTCTTGAGTACTCCTTGATGCTCATGGATGGATCAAGGATGCCAACTCAAGTGGCTATAGTGAGTAATTCATCTCTGTTAAGTCCACATGCAGACCTTTCAAGGTCAGCAGCCTTGTTGAGTGAGAGTTCATCTCATAATGAGTGAGATTTGTCCTAAATCAGTGAGACCCTGTGGAACATTCATACTCAGACACTCACCACCTTTCATGGTCATCTTAAAAGGGCCTACATTGGATAACTTTCGCTTCTTTGAACATGGGCAGTAGTCACCAAACTGTTCATAGTACATAACCTCATGGGCAGTAGTCACCAAACTGTTCATAGTACACAACCTCATGGGCAGTAGTCACCAAACTGTTCATAGTACATAACCTCATGGGCAGTAGTCACCAAACTGTTCATAGTACATAACCTCATGGGCAGTAGTCACCAAACTGTTCATAGTACATAACCTCATGGGCAGTAGTCACCAAACTGTTCATAGTACATAACCTCATGGGCAGTAGTCACCAAACTGTTCATAGTACATAACCACAGACTGAAAAGATAACTATGAAGTGTTTCTGTCATTATGGGCCTAGGAATGAGGCTAGCAGTTGGTGAGCTAGTTGCTGACTGGAGTAGAGGATCTACTCCAAGTTGCATGAGAGTTGCTTGAGCATGTGTGCGAGCGTGAGATATTTAATGTGGGTGTCTCATATGTACATGATGCACGTCAGAGTGGATATTTTTCCTCCCTCCCTCCCTCCCTCCCTCCCTCCCTCCCTCCCTCCCTCCCTCCCTCCCTCCCTCCCTCCCTCCCTCCCTCCCTCCCTCCCTCCCTCCCTCCCTCCCTCCCTTCCCCCTTCCCTCCCTTCCCCCTTCCCTCCCTCCCTCCCCTTCCTCCCCCTCCCTTCCCTTCCTTCCCTTCCTTCCCTCCCCTTCCTCCCTCCCCCCCCCTCCCCTCCTTTCCCTACTCTCCCTCCCCTCCCTTCCCCCTTCCCTCCTTCCCTCCCTCCCTCCCTCCCTCCCTCCCTCCCTCCCTCCCTCCCTCCCTCCCTCCCTCCCTCCCTCCCTCCCTCCCTCCCTCCCTCCCTCCTTCCCTCCCTTCCCCCTTCCCTCCCTTAGTCTGAAGCTCCCAGTGTATCACTAGACATTCCATCTTCCTACGCTGAGGTCACAGCCTCGGTGACCTCTTACTCACTCTGGAACACCTCCAATGTCACCATGCAGGCTGTTTTCCGCTCACCTCCTGCACGTGAGGGACATAAGCGTTGTGCTACTGTATTCTCCTCTAAATAAATTCATTCTTCAAAATAAACCCACCTAATTTGCAGTATTACAAAGGCCTCACACCCACACACACATACACACACACACACACACACACACATACACACACACACACACATACACACACACACACACACACACACACACATACACACACACACACACACACACACCACACACACACACACACACAGTTCCAATACAGGTTCAAAATGTCCGAGTATTTGTCTACTTCCCAATGTTGTCTGGTGGAAGTGTATCTGCCCTGGTGACCTGGGATGCATTGACAGCCATGCAGGGTGGAGGGTTTATCCAAAACTATGTTGTACAAGTGTTCCAGAATGGACAACTGTTACCAGAGGTGAGCCCCACTGCACGTATGTACCTAGTGACCATACCCTTCCCATTCTCTTGTTGAAATGTTGCTGTTCGTGTGAGAAGATGTAGGTTTGGAGCATGGTTTAATTCTCATGTGTGGCAGTCCTGGGTAGAAAGCACTGTGTACATACGTGCACCAATATCTGATTGAGTATGTGGAACATGTATGAGCTTGTCTATAACAAATCTCAGTGATGGGAATGGTACCACATGGTCCTTGTAAGGTATTGTGCATATTGTGCATTAGGTACATGTATATCATGTATTGGATACATATTACATGAGCATATTACATGTGTTAGAGACAACCTCGAGGCCCACTGCACTTCAAATACAGTAATATTGTTGCAGTATTTCTACCCAGGAATGCCACATACAATGTGTATATATATATATATATATATTTATTATATACCTAGTATACGCGCCAATAGTATTTCCCATAGAGCAACATGACAAATATTTTCCCATATTCGATAGTCCGTATTTCATAGCCCTCAGGGCATATGCTGCGTAGCAACCGCGGCGTGTGCTTTAATTGGAATGCACTCGTAGCCGCTGCTGAAACAACGAATAAAAGCTTTCATTACAGATGAAAACGGAATTATTTACTGACTTACGGTACTTTCTTCCACTGGTAGAGGGATCGGTACGCGTGCTGGTGGCGTCCAAAGCTAGAAACAGGCCAGCAGCCTGAAGCTCATTAAATATGCACGCAGCAGCGACCTTTGTACTGCGCATGCGCAGTAGCCGTCTATCTTCTAGGTGCTGTTAAATCACAGTAGTATATAATAAATCTATTATTTGATGTGTGAGAGGGCAATATGGCTGGATATTGCACGAGTGTGCGGTCGTATTTTCACGAGCCGCAGGCGAGTGAAAATACGACCGCACACTCGTGCAATATCCAGCCATATTGCCCTCTCACCCATCAAATAATATATATATATACTATAGTGCGTGGGCGGATCAAAGGCGCCGCATGCAGTCATATATGGCATATACACCGTGCAGCGGCGACTGCAGCGAGTATATTGCTGAGTTAGGGGTGTATATTTCAACTGCAAGGGAGTATATTGCTGAGTCAGGGGTGTATATTTCAACTGCAAGGGAGTATATTGCTGAGTCAGGGGTGTATATTTTCAACTGCAAGGGAGTATATTGCTGAGTCAGGGGTGTATATTTGGCAATTCATAACTGCAGCACAGAGAAACGGAATTTTTTTTGTTTTGCAGTGGCCAATTCCCCCCAGTCCTCACTATAGCCTATAGGAGAACCACTGCCAGCACTGTATAGAGCCCCCGTACTCAGTACTAGCACAACAGCCAAAGCATCGCACAAACTTGCCAGGTTATTCGTGCAGCGATACAGTGCTTGCTTGGTGTGTTGAACCACGCACAGCTGGACAGACACTACTGCTCCCCGGCAGCTAGCCAGCACTACCCTGACGGATCGATGCCGATGATAATTTCACTTGCCAGGCGGTTGATCCAGGGATAGCGCTAGGACCAGTTTGTATTCGATGAGACGTTGCCACCACTGCCAGCTGAACTGTGAGGCTGGGCGTTCTACTGCCAGCTCGAACCATTGTTTCATGATCGCCAGCTTCCGAGAGCGACTAGGTAGCAAGCTAGCTGCCCATCGGCATCATGGCCGAGCGCCAACAGCATCTTGGTTTCAAGTCGACACGAGCGAAAGGCCTCAGACTCTGCCTTGACTGAAGAGATGTTTCGGGGGTCTTTTGTTGGCCTAAGCGTACTTAAACTCATCCTTTTCCAGTCAAAAAGCAGCAGCAACGCACAACGACACTAGCCTCGTCGCTTCAAAATTCAAAAATGCAATACCGGAAACGGAACCGCTTACGTAATCGGGTCTCAATACTTTCACGTCGTTTCATGTCCCCTCACGTGATATGTGTGGGTGGAGCATGCATTGCGCATGCGTAGTGTAGTATGGCACTTGTATGACAGTTGGGTAGTACACATTAGACGGAAAAGTGTGCATGGTCGTTCGAAGTTGCTTGTGGTCTAGTGGTTAGGGCTCAGTATACAGGTTAGGGTAAAGGTTAGGGCTAAGGACGGGAAATGGGTTTTATTCCTTTTCTGCTTTAAAAGTGACGAACACCATGCGATGCCACTTGTGGCGTAAGTGCGACGTAATGCGGCTTTCACCCTGCACCTGGTTCATGTGACAGGGGACATGAAACGACGTGAAAGTAATGAGACCCTTACGTAATCCGCCCGCGCAGTATAGTATATATTATATATGAACCATGGTAAGGAGGTGTATATCGCGAATCATACTACCCTCGACCTCGGTAATCGGAAGTTTGCAGTTAGATATATCTACTGCAAACTTCCTCTGACCTCGGTCTCGGGTAGTATATTCGCCATATACACCTCCTTACCATGGTTTATATATAACATATATATATATATATATATATATATATATACAGTTGTAGAGTAATAATCTAACATCTTGAAATTAATCTGTAGTACATATTCTGCAAACTTAGTGCAAGGTTTAGATATAACCTTTGACCTCTTCTGCCAGTATTGTCTTGAGGTTGGCGATCTGTCGTTCTGCTCTCAGTTGTACCAGAACCCGGACAATCGCACCACGTACACTGTACAACAACGCGTGGTGAATTCAGATGGTCTTAACAACAGTGTGAGGTACCCTCTAGAGACGAACATGGAGTATGTTGTGAGGGTAAGGAATATTGTGTGTGTGTACATGTGCATGGTGTGTGAGCTACGTATCTGGATGAAGTGTAGTTTATGTTCTTGCTCCAATACTTGTTCATGAGGTCTCTTTCATCTGCCCTGTTCCCCGTTTCATCTCCTCCTTCCCTCTTCTCCCCTCCTCTCCTTTCTCTTCTTCTTCACCACCCTCTCCTTCCTCCTCCTCCTCCTCCCCTCTTGTCTTTTTTCAGGTGTTTGCTTCCAACCCTACTGGTAATGGAACACCCTCAGCAAATGTGACATTCAATACTAACAGTGAGTGTATCTGTGATGAATGTGTATGAAGTGCTGAATTACCAATAGTTCATATAATGCATGACTCACCACACACACACACACACACACACACACACACACACACACACACACACACACACACACACACACACACACACACACACACACACACACACACACACACACAGTGGTGTCCCCTCCACAGCAGGTGATTGCAGTGGGAGCTAGTGAGAGCCAACTGGTAGAACCAGGGAACGTGCTATCCCCCCTCTCTTCTGTGAGAGAACCACTCACTGTGGACACCACAGGCAGACAACTGTACTGGTACGATGGGAACACAATTCAACGACAGTCACTAGATGGAGGGGACCCACAGGTTAGTGTGTACCTCTCAGTGGCATACACTGTGCACTATTCATACCCAAAGACTTGAGGCTGCTAATATGCTCAAAACTCTTAGCTGTATTTTTAGCCTTTAATGTGTTTCGGCTCATTTGATTGCTATCTCCCCCTCCTTTCTCCCTTCCTGTTTGTTTCCCCTCCTCTCGTTTTTCCCTCCTCCCTTCTCTCCTCCTCCCTTCTCTCCTCCTCCCTTCTCTCCTCCCTCCTTTCTTCTCCCTCGTTCCCTTCCTCCCTCCCTCTCTTCCCCTCCTTCCCCCTTCTAGCCTATCAGTGTCAGTGAGCTAGATGTGCGTGCACTGGCCTATAACTGGTTGGGTCAGACCCTCTATTTTGCTGGTCGAGTGGAGAGGGGTGGTGTTGGGAGGGTTGGGGTGTGGGTATATCATACAATCAATGACAGAGTGGAGGAGGTGTTTGTTGGTGACAGTCTCCTGATGGGGGAAGGACTAAGACTTGCTGTGGATCCATTCAGAGGGTAGGTGAAGGAAAAGTTGGTCTGGACACTCCACTCTATAACTGTTACTGTTTCTCACTATTTGAGTGACAATGTACGTTCATGTAAATTAAAAATGGTGATTACAGAAAGTCAATTCCTTTACACCCTCTCTCTATACTCACACATGAAATTAGGTATCTCTACTGGACAATTGCGAATGATTCCTCCAACTCACTCCACCAGCTAAACCTCCAAGACCCCTCTATGAGCTCACCCCTCACACCTCCCAGTAGCCCAATAGGCAAGAGGCAAGCTACACCCACCCTATCCAGCCTCTCCCTCACCCCTGCCCTTGCTCTCAGTCCCCGCACTGGCCGCCTCTGGGTTTGTGATGCCAACAGTGGAGACATCCTCTCTTGCCCTGTGATTGGCAGCTGTACAGTGGAGGTGGAGGCAGCAGCATTGGGAAGGAGTGACATTGGTAAATACATATAGCCCTTTGGATCATGGGTGTGCATGAAATACACATCCCATTATGGGTGTGCATTCTAAAAGAGCTCATCCTCTCAATACCAATTGAAATCCTCCCTCCCTCCCCCCCTCCTCCCCCTCCCTCCCCCCTCCCTCCCCCCTCCCCTCCCTCCCTCCCCTCCCCTCCCTCCCTCCCCTCCCCTCCCTCCCTCCCCTCCCCTCCCTCCCTCCCTCCCCTCCCCTCCCTCCCTCCCCTCCCCTCCCTCCCTCCCTCCCCTCCCTCCCTCCCTCCCCTCCCTCCCTCCCTCCCTCCCCTCCCTCCCTCCCTCCCTCCCCTCCCCTCCCTCCCTCCCTCCCTCCCTCCCCTCCCCTCCCTCCCTCCCTCCCTCCCTCCCCTCCCACCCTCCCTCCCCTCCCACCCTCCCTCCCCTCCCACCCTCCCTCCCCTCCCACCCTCCCTCCCCTCCCCACCCTCCCTCCCCTCCCCACCCTCCCTCCCCTCCCCACCCTCCCTCCCTCCCCTCCCTCCCTCCCTCCCTCCCCTCCCTCCCTCCCTCCCCTCCCTCCCTCCCTCCCCTCCCTCCCTCCCTCCCCTCCTTCCCTCCCCTCCCTCCCTCCCTCCCTCCCCTCCCTCCCTCCCCTCCCTCCCGCCCTCCCTCCCTCCCTCCCTCCCTCCTCCATCCATCCACCTCCCAGGTCTTCCTGCCTCCAGTCTGGCATTGGATGAGCTGAGGGTGTACTGGACCAATGACACAAGTGGTATCTTTGCTGTGGCCTTCTCTGACAACACCACAGTCATTGAGATCTCACCTACCACTACTGCGTCTAGTGTAGTCTCTCTCAGCCCTGGACAACAGCCCCTGCCAGGTGAATACATGCTAGTGTATGTTAAAGGTTTAGCAGTTCTCCTGATGAAGGAAACTTTAATTTGACATGTTCAATTTCTCTGCTACTATGGAATAAGCTTGTTAGATTACTGTTCCACACAGTGTGTAGTCTATGGAAGGAAATGTGTGCATAATATGTGACCCACTGAGCAATAAACAGCCACATCCCGCATTTTATCAATTTTGAGATAAGATCGCAGATGTGTAATTGTGCAATGATGAAAAATGGCTGCTTGGTCTCAAGTTACTGAGTGAAATGCGTTGCAGACACAAAACACAACATTTCAGGAATCTGTAATGTTTTATGTTGCTGCAGTAAGTTTAATGACACCGTATACTACCATGTTATATAAGATTTACATGTGTTCTTGTGAAAAGTCAGCTTGAAAATCAGTAAAGATGGTTGAAAAGGACAGCATGAAAGTCTTCTACTGTCCTCCTGGCTGTCATTTCTCTGCCATACAGTAGTTAAGTTAACCATAGTTTCTATGTTGTTTTCATCACTAAGAGTGTGCACATACACAGAGTATGTAAACTAAGTGTAAAACTTGTATACTTCAATCATGACCCCTTTACGGATGGACATACGTACATACAAGCACAACCTCACACTGAGACTCTCTCGTGGCCACACAATTATTGTGCCTCATGCTAAGGCATTTAGCAACAAGATTAGTAAACATCCACTTTGCCATACAAGAAATGCCACTCCCACCTTTTCTCCACCCCTTTCTCCCTACATTTCTCCCCCCCTCATGCATATTCTCACAGCCCAGGACTGCCTCTCTCCCTTCCTGGATGAAATTATGGAACGTCCCCTTGCTGAACGCGTCAGCAGAACCAACACCTCGATCACTGTCAACTGGACTGCCCCTACCCTTGAACCTTCATGCACCAATGTTTTCTTTCCCCCTCTGATGTACATGGTTAGGGCTAGGCTTGATATGAGAGTGGTGGATGGATACCCTCAGGTAAGTACCATGTACATGGGTTTATTGTAGAACTTTGTACTGTCAAGGGAAGTTCCTAGGCTTTACTATGATAGGTAATAATTTTATCATACAAACCTCCAATTTCATTGCACATTCAGACATACGTAGTGTGCATGATTTTTAGTACCAGATACAGATTCTCATGTGATTTGTTGTATTGACTCACGAGACTTGTAGTCGTACTGATATGGATTCTCACAAGACTTGTACATTTTATAAACTGCATGCAGATTGAACATGCAAGGTTCCACATTGACTCTTCTATACTTGCAGTAAGACATGTAATGAGATACAGAACTGTGTTTATCTTATTCTTTCCCTCCAGCCTTCCATGTCCACTCAATTTCGTGCTGAGGGTCTCAGCCCCTACGTGGAATATGAGATCAATATCAGAGCTGCGAATGAGTTCACAGAATTTGGTGTTGGTGAAACTAGTGGATTTGGAGGTCCCTCCAGAATTAGAACACTGGAGGGAGGTATGCATGTGTGTGTGTGTGTGCATTCATGTGTGTGTGTGTGTGTGTGTGTGTGTGTGTGTGTGTGTGTGTGTGTGTGTGTGTGTGTGTGTGTGTGTGTGTGTGTGTGTGTGTGTGTGTGTGTGTGTGTGTGTGTGTATGCGTGTGTGCGTGTGCATGCGGATGTGTAGATTTGTCCATGAATGTGTGCACGCATGTGCGTAGCATGCTTTCAAAGTACAATAACAATTTGTAGTAACACTAGATTGATGCCCTCCCTCACACCTGCACAGTTCCAGACCCACCACGGAATGTCAGTGCACTGGAGTATGGTACTCGGAGTATCAACATCAAGTGGGCGCCTCCTGACCATCAATTTGACAACATTGGAAACACTCTGCGAGGACCATCAGAGAACCTGTTGTACTATGTGAGAGTTGGGCAGCAAGAGATTGCTACCAATGAAAGTGAGGTGAATCTCACCAGTGCTGATGGACTGCTGCCTGGGACACTGTACACCATTGGGGTATGGATTTGAGTGTTCTGACTTTACTCTCTGTTTGATTTCATATACCACAGAAGGTAGTAATTCCATAGTCAACTGCTTTGTGTGTATAATAGAGCACGAGCAAGTTCATGGCAGACACCTTAGAAAATACACTGTTAATTGCAAACTGATGTGAATCTAGCAAAATACTCTTTTCCCACTATAAGAAAAGACTGAAGTACATGTAACATTCTGTGGGGTAAGTGTTCTAATGTTCTGAGGAGACAACTTTTAGCTGTTTTGTAGTACGCTGCATTCACAAATCGATATGTAAATCATCAGTACCGACACAATTCAGAGTGTGAGATCGATAAACTAATAATGTGTGCAATAATATGGCTATCAGGGTTTCATACAAAGGGGGGTGGGGCGGGGCACACTGGGTTCCCCCCCCCCCCCCCCCTCCTACAAATTGGAACATTATGATGTCATAATTGTCATAATATATCTCAACAGCTACAATAGGGGATACAAATACAATAATAAAGTATAGCATAATTATAAGATAACTGAATACAACGATTCTTGTTCTTAAATATATCCAGAGTTTCTTTAAAATCTACAAAACCCTAGCAGGTGCACAAATCCACGCATTTAATCTTTGTACATATTTACATCTCCATCCCTACAATGAAAAAATCTTGTATAAAACCCTGGCTATAGAAGCGGACCCCTAACAATAGGAGATGAGAAACTGTTATGGAAACAAATATAGTGGCCTGAAGTTATCACATGATGTTATGCAAACCTTTGACCTTTACTTTTTCCAGGTGTTGATATCAAATGGTGCGCTCAACAGCAGTGCTACTGAGGTGTCCTCCACCACCTGGCCCCTCCCCCCCACTCCTGTGGTCACTGGTTTCACCAACACCTCCTTCTCTGTTACTGTGCCTCTGGACCAGACACATGTTCCACTGTCTGAGATCTACATTGAGGTGTGTGTGTGCAAGGGCTTATATTTGAACTGCAGATCATTGAAATATATTACCTCTGAGAATATGCCCATCAATGATGAACTTTAGTGGCTTCTGAAAAAGGAGGGTATCCCCTGGTATATATTTGATAATTTACCTGAAAATACACCCACCGATCACCACACTGCCATGTGCCCTATATACCCAACTATTCTAGCCCTAGCCCTTGCTGTGACTCAGCAGTAGCTGTCTCTTGTCATGGACCTGCTTATACAATAACAGCAAACAGTGCCTCCCTCTATTTGTTAGACCCACTTCTTTCACTATACTTCCTCTCCAATGCTTTGCTGTTTGACATATAACTGTTTGTGCTGCAGCATGAATAGGAGGTTCTGAAGAAAATGTTGAATAAAAGGGAACAGGGTTATTTTCAATGTATACTCACTGAATGCAACTTGTCTTGGTATACTGGTATACTAACATAGAGCATAGACAGTACATGGAATGTATTCTCTCCTCACACACACACACACACACACGCGCGCACACACACACACAGTACTGTCAGAGTACCTCCTGTGACTGTACCTCCTTCATGCGTACCAATACTTCTCAGACTGTCCCAGTCCTTCCCAGGAATCTCACCTTCCAGATAGGAGGGCTGGAGAGATTCACTGATTATTGCCTGCGAGCTGCTGCCACATATAGTGTGTTACCAGGGTTCCCAACTGAGCGAGAAATGCTAGCTGGGAGTGGTGTTGTACAGAGGACTGGAGGTATGTACCTACCATATGTACATGTAGTTAACCATTAGTCATCAGGGTTTTATACAGGGAGAGATATTCCCCTTGTTGCTTTGCTTCCTTACTCACCAGTTGTTGCCGTCCTCCCTGTATAACATTTAGCATCTTTTGTAAAGAAGCATACCTCATCCTGCCCCAGTATACATCATCCTGCCCCAGTATACATACACACACACACATAGAGAATGCTGATGATTGTCTATTGGTTATAGCTCATAGTCAGAGCCTGGCAGTTCAAGCCAGAGGTGCTGGGTTTAATTCCTGGTTTTTCACTAGCTGACAAACTGCTTTCCCTAGTCCTTCAGATCCTAGTGAGACTCATGCAGTTTTGGTGATTTGAAGAATCTCAGAGGACAATCTCATACCATGATGATTCCCTGGGGAACAGGATAACTGAACATGACCAATTTACTATACATGTAACCATTAGCAACTCTGGTACCCAAAATCAGACTGTACCCTCTAAGGTTTTGATTTGCTGTGTATATGCATACTTCACTCTCCTTCATTTATTCCTCCTCCCCTTCTCCTTTCAACTACACCTCTTTCCTTTTCTCTCTCATATTTCCATCCTACCTTTCCCTCTCCACCTCCCTTACCTCAACTCCCCTCACATCAGTTGGTGTACCAGACGCTCCTACGACTACACTAGATGGAGACACACTTAGCTGGGAAGCCCCTAATGACAGGGGTAGTCCCATTACTGGCTATAGGATCACTGCCATGTGAGTTCCCCCGTACACATAGGCATAGGAAATGGGGGAACAGTGGAGGCAGTTGCCCCCACAACATGCAAAAAGGGGGGACATTGCCTCCACACTATATCCGTGTCACTACCTTTTCAACTTGCAGCACGGATTTGACCGAGCACCGGTATTATTCAAATCTTGACGTCCTTGGTTTACCCAGAGTGTAGAATCAAAAATTTGTAGCTGTCTATGACATGAAAAAAAGCTTGGCTGGCTTGCTTGCTCTCATCTAGCTGCCAATCTGCAATCACTATACTGAAAGAACTATTCTAGTGGCTGTTTTCACCCAAAAATGGCCTTGGAAGCAATCTCAGAGCAACTAATTTCAAAACTTTTCCTGGGGGGGGGATGCCCCAGACCCCCCTAGCTGCTGCGTGCTTACACATACAACTCTTACTCAGCCCCTCCAATCTGAAGTACCTACCACACCACGTACTGGTACAATTTGATGAACTTTATTTTCCTAGCCTTATTCCCAGGCTTTCACACCATTCAGCCTTTTCTTTTATGCAAAAAGCTAAGGGAATTAAGACCTATGAGATTTTGTTATGTAAACGTCTAGTAGAGGGGAGGGTCCCCACCAAAAGAACACGTGCATTCTTTGTCCTGAACAGCAAGCAGTATATCTCTGCTTTGCAAACATTCAAAGCTTACACTTGGACAGACACTACATAAAAAAGTTCTCAAGATCGTTTGGACTCCTTCTGTTTACCTAGGTAGACAGTGATCATGTGATAAAACCTTCTCCTCTGTTCTTACATATACTGAAAGTGATCAGAAACTAGGTCATCATCGCACAACCCCGATTCCAACTGCATGTGTACGAATCTTGTAGACTACTGAACTGATCTGATTGATGATGTAGGTGTGTATGTATCTCATGCAGGAGTGATGGTGTTCCAAGTGCAGAGACGTTTAGTGATGACCGAGTCATGACCATCAATCTTAGGACTATTTCCAACTTCTTCAATGCCTCAGGGGTCACCTACAGCATCCGAGTGTTTGCTGAGAATGATATTGGAGAGGGACCGGGAAGCGAGCCAGTCCCCTACTTGTATACATGTATGAGTTGATGTGTGTGCAAGAAATAACAGGAAACAGAATAAGAAGGGGGCCGTAGTAGGGTGTTTGTCCGTCTTGCCTCAGGTTTCAGGCCAAAAAAATGTCCGTTTTAATTTGTGCTAATGGTGCATGGTTATGTGACTTCTTTATATTGTCAAATCCCTCCTGAACTCTCTTTGATATATGCAAAGCACATTGCTAACTATCTCTGACTAAACTGTGGCACATGTCAAATGTATCAGTGATTAATGCCTGGGAGGGAATAAGGTATAGCATGTCCTGCCAAATCCCTCCTGAACTCCCTATGTTCCCCCTCTAATCTCTTACTCCCTCTCTCCCTCACACATACAAAACAGCCCCAACACCCTCTCCACCCACACTCTCCACTCAAACAATCATTGGCATTGTAGCGGCAGTTGTTGCTGTCTTGGTGTTGCTGATTATCTGCGTTTTTGCCTTTGGTGAGTATTTTGCTTGTTTTTTTTGTCGGTTTGTTCATCTTTGTGTGGAAAAGCAAGGTCCAGGCTAGTGTTGTTTTTCCACACGTACATGCTGCAACATGCAAGCACGCTCACGCATGTACACACACACACACACACACACACACACACACACACACACACACACACACACACACACACACACACACATACACATACACATACACATACACATACACATACACACATACACAGTGTGGTGTATGACAGTGCATCATCGTCACAAGGAGGTGGACATCAGGAGTATCAACTACCAGTATGGGTACAGTCATGACCACGAGCTCAGTAACCTCAGAGACCTGAGGAGACACCAGCAGGCCAGCAACCCACACTACACCTGGTATGTATGGACATGTGTGCACACTAATCCAACTGTATGCGACTTTTGCCCACACTTTTGTGTGTGTTTGTGTGGACAGTGGGGCTAAAGCAATCTTATCTCTACACTTTGCAGGTCACGAGATGACTATATCTGTACAGACGAGCAGTTGGAGCAACTCAACAAGTTCCCACGACAAAACCTCAAACTGGAAACGTATGTAGCTACCACCTAAGCCATTACACATGAACATATTGCCATCCATATGACATATGTTGAAATTTTCATGGTAGATAAATTTTCCTGTATTTCACAAGCTAGTCTACACTTGCGAAATTAAAAACCATGAAGTACATGTGTCACACACGTTAGTATGTGGTGTGCGCACCGTGTTATTGCTGTTCACACCACGAAATTTCATGCGGCAAGCAAAATATCCCTGGGAAAATTTGAATGTATAATAATGGTATTACTGGTGAAAATTACGTGTAGCTGTGGTTATACTAGACTGTAGTTATGTTCAAAGAAAGATTATTATTATTATACAGGTGTATACATATCTTCTATTGAGGAGTTTTGTTTAAGCTTGGTTTCACTGTGTTACTATAATGCTGGAATGTATTTTGCTTTTGTGAAGCTTATGAGTGCTTACAACATCACCAAAATGATACGAACTAGCTAAACGTTATGTTTACGTATGTTTTTGTAAAAACTGTGGCTAATTTAAATTGCAAAATAATTGTACTCAAAATATTGCACATAGCATGGTAATACATGGGACTCAATCCCTCATTCCCTACCCTTGTTGCGGAGGATTTATGTTTGTTTCTCTTGGCTCCATGCAGGTTCATTGACCGGGGAGAGTTTGGTGAGGTGTATCAGGGAACAGCCATTGACATCCTTGGACATGAGACTGGACCAACTCCAGTAGCAGTGAAGGTTAGGGAGAGACTCGTGTATCTGCAGTACAAAATGTGTGTCTGTATATCCTGTACAGCAAGAAGTGTGTACAGTTTTTTTTACCACCAAGTATTTCATTGTTTAATGGCACTTTGTGTACAATTGTACATAGATCTCACAGCCTTAAAGCTACTAGTGATGAGTATATACATGTAGTTCAATGCTGTGAAGACCAATGTGTGCATGATATGGTAGGGTTAGTGTTGCAGTATGTTGCGCATGATAATTTTATGGTAGGGTTAGTGTTGCAGGATGTTAGGCCACTGCCCCCTTCCCCCTCCTCTCTGGCAATTCAAGCAACAATACTGCTCTTAATATGTATTTACCATTAAGTCATTCACGTTGAGCACTCCTGAATGATTTCTTCTGCAGACTCTGAGAAAAGGATCAACTCCTGAAGAGCAGACAAAGTTCTTATCAGAGGCTGCCCTCATGGGGTGTGTGCGTGTGTGTGTGTGTGGGGGGGGGGGGGGGGGGAGGGTGTATCATGTATATCACAATTGAAATATGGGTGCCACATAATTATAGCATAAATTAATAATTATCGTAATGACATTTTATCCCCTACTACCCCCTCCCCACACGCAGTAACTTCAACCACGAGAACATTGTGAAGGTGCTGGGAGTGTGTGTGGACAATGACCCAGTCTACATCATCATGGAGCTTATGCTTGCAGGAGACCTTCTCAAGTTCCTCCGAGACGCCAAGAGAGAACATGTAAACTGAGATGTCATGAATTGCTAGGCTGCATGTGCTAAAAAGTAGATTCATTTTCAACAGATATAAGAAAGTGTCATGTCCTTACCTTTTCCTCCTCTTCACCTCCTTCACCTCTCCTGCCACTGTCTTTCTTTCCCTCCTTTGTTTTCACTCCCTCCCTCTTCCATTCTTCTCCTCCCCTTTCTTTTCCTTCCTTCTCCTTTTTTTTTCTCTCCCTGTTCTCACCCTCTGCCTTCTCATCACTCTCCTCTGCCCTCCCTCTCCTCTCCTTCTCTCCTCCTTGTGTTCCCACTGTTTCCCACAGGGTCCTTCTCTGCTAACACTGACAGAACAGGTGCACGTTGCCTTGGATGTGGCAAAAGGATGTCGGTATTTGGAGCAACAGCATTTTATCCACAGAGATATTGCTGCTCGTAACTGTCTTGTCTCAAGCAAGGGTGCAGATCGTGTTGTCAAAATTGGAGGTATGTTATGGAAGTGAATGAGGATAAAAACGAGTGTATGCATGAATGCAGTAGGGCCTTGCAGGAAAAATGCCGTACAGTGGATAATACTTGGTAGCTGTAACACTCAGACACCACCCCTAGCCACCTAGCTAGATGTCATTTTCTAAATGCTTAGAATTTCTTGCCTCATGTTGGAAAGAGAAAGATTCATGATAGTCATCTGCTCCTGAATCCTCCCTCCAATCCAAGCCTTTGTCATTTGTAATACAAAGCTGGGGTGGATCAAGGCCTGGGAGCAAAGCTAGGAATGTAATTACCATTAAAGTTGAATATGGGCAATTATTCTGACTCACTCCTCCCAGACTTTGGTCTTGCAAAGGACCTGTACAGTTCTGACTACTACCAGGTGGAGGGCCAGAGAAAGCTGCCTGTGAGGTGGATGGCACCTGAGGCATTGCTGCAGGGAAAGTTCACCATTGAGGCCGATATCTGGTGAGTTCAGTAGAAACACTCGATGCTAAGCATGCACCATGCATGAACAATCAATGAACTACATTTTCCTCAAAAAAGCAGGCCTAGGTTTTGTGCAAAACCACTCACTGTGCAGAATGCATTCTTGCCACTGCCAGGCCTCATCAGCTTCACTGGGGTGACCAGGCATTGTTTGTTGTGCAACTATATGTGCAGTGCTTTAAGTATCTTGCCTCAGGTGGAAATTAGGACATGTTAGTTGAAAACAGAAAACCAGCATTAAAATATAGAGGATTGTGAGGGCTGGTGGTTGCCCCGTCTTATAGGTATGCCTAGTGATTGGCCAGTTGTATGACTGTAGTAACAACAGAAGTAGTATTCATGGTGATTGCTCTCCTGTCTTCTTCCTCTCTCTGCCAGGTCATTTGGTGTTTTGTTGTGGGAGATTATGACACTAGGTAACCAGCCCTACCCAGGTCGCACCAATCAGGAGGTGCTCCAGTTTGTCACCGGAGGAGGACGACTCGACAGACCAGACAAGTGCCCAGGAAGACTGTAAGGGGCTACATAATGTGTGTGCACACACACACACACACGCACGCATGCACACGCATGGACTCATGCATGCATGCACGCATGCACGCATACGCTAGATTGCTTAGATGCATCTCTCTAAGACTCAGACTTGATGATTAGACATAATCCAAAGACATGACTATGTGAACACTGATTGCTGAACTGTAGAAGTACAGTGTAACAGCTTTCCTTGTGAACTATGTGGATCGATGTCACTGGTAGTCTGTGAATATGTATGCCTCATCCTTTCCCTCAGCTACCACTTGATGCAGAATTGCTGGAAACGATACTCATCAGAGCGTCCCCACTTCCAGCAGATTGTGACCGTGCTCACCAACTTCCAAGAGCATCTAAACAACAAACGTGAGAGTGCATATTATGAATCTGACTCTGATGACGGTGCAGACTTTGGGCGACAAGGCTCTGCCAAGATGCCTTCAAGAACACCCTCTATTCGATCAGGTGAGAGAAAGGAATCTGAAAGCATATAATTGGCAAGATTAGTCTGAGAGAAGAGAGTAGTTCAATCACTGTTACTTAGCATAACTGAACATCCTACCATGGATTCCTCCCACCGTCCCTCCCTCCAGGTATCTTGAATCTTGCTCGCTCATCAAGCATGAAACTACGTAATAGCCTGCGACGCCATGGCAGTTTGCACAGACGAGATGAACACAGTGTTCACAATCATCATCAGTTCTCAGTAAGCAGTTCAGAGAATCTCATTGCAAGTGTAAGTCTGAAGGGCCCAGCAGAGACTATCAACCATGCAAGTGGTACCATAGGCACTCCAATTGTGTGTCACTCAAGTAGATTTATTTTTAGAATGATGGAAGACTTTTATGATGGAAGACTGTGAGAGTACAGACTCACTTGTCCTGAACAGTGATGTAAACTGCTTTTGGTGGCTCAAGAAGTTGTTGGTACCGGCTCTCTGCATCAGACACCATGAAACATTAGCAATACTTCTGTGTTTCTGTGCTAAATGTCCAACTGTGCACATCTTCTCTTTGTGCAAGGCTACCACTGCATAGTGGTCAAATTCGTTTTTCACACATGTGGCTTTTCTCCTGCATGGGGCACCCATATTCACTGATATACCAGACACACAAAATGAATGCATGGCTGCTGTTGTGGTGGTGATTTCTCATCATCACCAATATCTCTCATAAAGAGCCATATCACCTGTAAGACTTGCTTCAATAGTGACAAACACTTGCCACTGTCCACAAGCTAATGAGTGGGATGCAGTGTTAGGAGAATGATAATTGTGTTTGAGCCTTTACATTTATTTTGATGTTGAATTAGGAAGTACACATAAATTAGAGTGCCTATGGTACATTTTGCAAAAGGGGACCCTTAAGCTTTTCAGCAAAAGTATGCTCGATTGTTGACTCATGATGTGTAATGAAAAGTCTATGTAAGATTTTGCTCTGTTTCCACAACTACAGCAGGATGGGGCCTTTCGAGAACGTGGACCATTCTAGGACTTGACGTACTAAATCTAGGTTTACAAAGTAACACTGTTTTCAAAATGTATCTCAAAGTGTTTTTACATTGCTCTCAAGCAACATACATGCAATAATTATTCACATTATCGTCTCCTTCATTACTAGTGATATTTTGCTATTCTCTGAAATTTTGAACACTGTAAATTTGTGAGGTAGTCTGTGGCTCCATCCGATGAAATTAACTGCTGTGTATGCTGTTTGTGTAAATAAATCACAGATGTTACTGTAGAATTTGTGCCAGAGATGCATGCTACAAAATTTGTTTTCTTTGTGTATCGGCTAATAATTCAGTACTGTTATATATTCTGTGTGTATCATCATTCATTCAGGATAATTATGTATTCATTGGTTAATAAGTAACCTATCAAATGAGTGTAGTCATACGGGCGTGGTGTACAACATTCAATGCAAATTCTGCATGATGGGTTGTTCACAGCAAACCTGAGGAAGACAAATTAATCATTATGGAGAGAGAATGAGTTGAGAATGATAAAATTTTTACTATACCTGGCAAAGAGAGGATTCATGAACGAGAGAAACATGAACCTAGTGAGTGTAATGTCATGTGCCTCTCAATAGTGTTTCTTATACAGCATCAGCTCAACATGACTGAGTTATTTGTTTTAGGATAAATGTAAGGGAGTACTGTGATGATTACCTTAACATTGATGCCATTTCAATGCTCAACATAGTCCAAATCTCTATTCCAATGCTTTACGTGACTCTGTGTGAGCCACTGCAATTGCACTGAATGTCTCTTTGCAAACAATGGAAGTTGAATAGATTGAATTCCTGGAGACTGCAAATAGTGAGCTGTCAAATGTGTCATTCACTGGTGCTCTTGGAGATGTAAGTTTTGACAACAATGGTGAATCTAAAGTTGCTGTAAACATCTTCCAGATCAGGAATGGGACTGCTGAATTGTACACAGTCATAAGTGACAGACATGTGCAATGAGACAGCCACAATGAAACTAGCCTCGTACCCAGGCCGTTAACGGCCTGGGTACGAGGCTACAATGAAACAGGTGCAGGAAAGATAAAACACTATATAGGAATCTACACCTTCCAATCATGCAGCTGCTATGTTTTGCTCACAATTGAAGTAGTGCTCATCATTCTCACTACAGTCATACTGATTCTATTTCTATACTACCAGAGATTAAGGCAACAAGTCCTTACCTCAGTCTCACCATGCTTTTAGGATGCTATATTCTGTTTGCTGGTGCCATAATTAGAGTTATTTCACCAGCTGTGATACATGATGGAGTTTTCTTCTGCGATGCACTGATATATTGAGATTAATTTAGGTCTCCATCTTATATTTGCCCCACTGATCATGAGAATGGTCAGAGTTTATCACATATTTACCTACTTTGGAAAATTGGGGAAGCAATGGTCTGAAGGTGTACTTTTTGGTGGGATTGTGCTCATAGTTGGAGTCAGTATTATTTCATTTCCATATTATGAGGTTACTTGAGTTAGCAATCCACCGAGTATTATTAAATTAGCCCTTTTTGTGAGTGAATTTGGGTTCTTGTAGATCATTGTAGTAGTCCTTGGTATCATGACAAGAAACATCTGATGATGACACACAAAGAACGCCAACATCTATGTGGGTATTCTCACCTCCTCTCACTTTAACTGTGATCACCACTAGTCATGACTGTCAAGTAGTGTATCTCACATAGCTATGCTGAATTGAACTGACGTGCCATCAATTGTTAATGCTCCTTCCGAAATGTTTACCATCTCTTCTGAGACATTGTAAAGCGACACTTAAGAGCAGAGCACTACCACTAAAATTTGTTGCCATATCGATTCATTGAAATTGTCTTGAGAGAATGTAGACAAATTAGAAGTACGCTGTGCTTATACAAGTATCGTTGTTGTTTCTGTGATTTATGTATTCTACCATAATTTATGCCTTCACTAAAATGACAATGAAAACAGATTGAAATGGCAAGCAAGTGGTACATGCAGTAGACCCACCTGCTAGCTGGCTTTAAACTGGGTAATAAAGCCATGCAACTATACTGTAAAAAAAGACGGGTTACTTTAACCATAGTTTGTAGGTCACCTCAGTTGCATCAATTGAACCCTGAAACTGCAGTAACTACTCAGAAGATATGTAATATAAACCACAGTAGACAGGGATTTATGGTCCATAAACCACCAGAGCCCAAGGGCGCAGCCTGAGGGCAAGGGTTGTTTATGGACCATAAATCCCTGTCTACTGTGGTTTATCTGTTATATTCTCCACTCTGATTGGCCCTTGTTGCTATTAGTAAATACACAAGGTAGTTTTCACTGTAAACAAGGTATGTTATTAGTAAACATGTAAAGTAGTTTACACTGTAAACAAGGTAGCTTATAGGAAACATCATTTTACAACTTCCTGTGGTATATGGAACAGAATTTACAGAATCTACAACTTCCTGTCAGTATATGACCCACCTGTTGCCACAGAAACAAGGGTGAAGTGGAGTATATAAATTTCTAAATAATTATAGTTCGTGACTAGTGACAACTAATTGGATTCATATTACATCACAGTACTTCATGATCACAAGGTGAGTATCAGGAGATACATCTCTGATTATGTTTTTGTTGACAGCTAAATAGCGCTCACTTACCTATGGGAAGTCTGATCACAAAGCAAAAGTTCGAACTAATACATTTGCAATACCTCGTACTTCATGTGAAATACTGCAGTATAACAGCCCATGGGTGCTTACTTCATGTGCAGTGATTACAGGTTAAACCTGGCAAGAAACATTTAGTATGCAATTTAAAACAGCAGCAGACCATTAAGTTGCACTTTGCAGTAACATTCTAACTACATAGGTAGATATTAGCTTTGTTTTAGAGCACAGTGCCAGAGATTTATAGCAGTAAACAAACTATGTCTGAGGATGTAGCTTGTGGACAAGTATTGTTTACTAAGCTTGGTAACCTCTGACTTTACTTTTATATATATATCACTGCAAAAACTACTTGGTTTAAAATGACCACAAGTGCAGGTTACTGGTTTTACAACGTATATATCCCACCTGACTGGTCCCTTGTTGTTATTATTAGGTATATGCTTAAGCTTGCACTGTTGGTTCACATGGCTCAATAAGAAATACATAAAGTGAAAACAGTAAAAGTTGCAGTTTGAAACATTAGCAGTAATATGTGTGCAATAATTCAAAATATACACCAGTTATTGGTAAGTTAATAAAAGACTATTACAGTAACATTGGGGTAAGTAGAGTATTTTCTTCTTTAGTGTTAGTCCTTTGTTTGATCTTAGATGTTGCCTTCTGATACTTCATTTTAAGATGTCTCCGCAGTGGTGGCAATACTTTTGGAAGGAACAAAAACATTTGGCAGAGAATGGCGTGAGAATTTGTTTCAACAAATGTGAAGTAAACTTGAATCTCAGGATTAGTGATGATCAGTGAAAGTGGAAATAAAATGTAGCTGGAGACAGTATCCAAGTAGATAAATATGTTGACTTTCTTTGTGTCTTTGAAGTGTTGTCGTCGGATATTTCTTGTCAGAATAGCAAGCAGTACTACTATGGTATATAGGATTGCAACTTCAATAAGATATACCACATTAATAATGTTTGGCAGGATGCAAGTTTGAATAACCTCATAGTATGGAAACGAGTCTTCAGGTGTCACCAACATTTCAATATTCACAACTTTATTACCTTCGAACAGTATCCAGATAGTTACAAAAATAATATTGGCACCAACTATGACCATAGTCCCAGCAAAAAGTACCCCATCAGACCATCGCTTCCCCAGTTTCCCAAAGTAAGTAAATATGCGATAAACTCTGAGCATTTTCATGATTAGTGGGGCAAATATCAGATAGAGACCTAAACTCAAGCACCATTTTGGTGCATTGCAGAAGAAGACTCCATCATGTATCACAGATGGTGAAATAGCTCTAATAATGCCACTGGCAAACAGAGAATAGCATCCTAAAAACATGGTGAGACTGAGGTAAGGACTTGTTGCCTTAATCTCTGGTGCATTGCGATAGTAGAGAAATAGGATCAGTATGACTGTAGTGAGAATGATGAGCACTGCTTCGATTGTGAGCAAAACTGCAGTAATAGCAGCAGATTGAAGATTGTAGATTCTTGGTATTTTCTCATCTGGACTCCTTCCATTGGCTGTTTCATTGCACTGTCTGTCACTTATGACTGTGTACAGTTCAGCAGTCCCATTCCTGATCTGGAAGATGTTCATAGCAACTTTAGATTCACCATTGTTGTCAAAACTTACATCTCCAAGAGCACCAGTGAATGACACATTTGACAGCTCACTATTTGCAGTCTCCAGAACTTCAATCTTGTCTTTAGTTCCAACTTCTATTGTTTGGAGAGAGACATTCAGTGCAATTGCAGTGGCCCACACAGAGTCATGTAAGGCATTGGAATAGGGATTTGGACTTAATGAGATACTATGCTGCGTAGCAAACTGAGATAAATGTTCAAGGTAATCTTCATAGTACTCAGTGTATGTTTGTCCAGAAACAATCACTTTGTTTGAGTCATTTATGCTGAGCTGATACTGTATAAGAAACACACCTTCAAGTGCACTTCTCATTGTATCATTGTCACAAGTGCCAGGAGCAGCGAATAAATCCTCTACTTGGTGTTCATAAACTAACCATATGTATTTCAGTTGTGGCCAATAAAGACTCTGCTTGTATGCTAGACACAGTATTTCTGCTGCATGTTCTACTCCAACTGACAAAATTGCGATCCTTTCCCCACATCCTTGTAATGTCCTCAGTAGAGATGGGGCACCTCGAAAAGGGTAGAAAGCTAGATTGCCTCCCAGCATATTAACTAGTGCAGGATAAGAGTGTTCCATGCTGTGGTCACTAACCACCCCGACTCTAGTCCAGCCAAACTGCTCTATCAAACTGCACACTGCCTCACCATAGACTGCAGAAGATGGAATGATGTGAAACAAGTGTGGGTATCGTACCCTGTTATGCAGGGCTGGAGATGGTGACGCCATAATCTGCAAGAGGTTTGCCTCACTTCTTTCAGCAATCAGTGCTACAGTTTTTGCTAGCATTGTGCAGAAAGCCCCCACAACTCCTACTAGGTGCTGTTCCTCCTGAGTTATCTCATTGACAAATTGAAAGAGGGCATCACTAGGGTAGCCATGATCACAAGTTCCAGTGTCCAGTTCAGTCAGCTCCAGGTTGTACCCAGGTAGGATGGTGGGGTCCTGGTTGATTCTGTCTACTGCCAACTGTGCAGCTGGAAGGAGTTCAAGTCCCCTGTTCCATCTTGGGGTCCATGCACTGTCTTCTTGATTGGTCTCGAGATTCAACATCACTAAGAGGTGAAGTGTGGTTGTATTTGTAGCACAAGCTAGGTGTGCTTGTGTAGACAAAATCACAAAGAGGAAAGCTAATACTGCATACACTCTTGTCCAACACATCATCTTGTTCATCTACTGGAGATTATTCTCAGAGATAGCTACAACTTATGTAAACAACTGCATTATAAATAAGCCAACACTGCCATACAAAGTTTCTAAGTGTTTAGTCCGGTTTCAGGGTTAATAGTACAATTCCATCATGCTTCATTAAGCAAAACGTTAACACAGACAAGGGATGATGGATGGCAAGTATGTTTGTGAATTCTCTTCATCAGCTCAATTAGTGGAGCCTACTTGGTGTTGCAAGGCACTTAAACATTGATATGTCTGCCATAGCTACCATTCTAACTTGAACAATTGTCCTATAAGTTATATGGGCATTGTCATAAATTAAGAGAGTGGGTAGGTACACCAAGAGTAAATAAAACTGTAGTAAGTCAGGAATCAACTAGGAGTATGATATCACAGCTTTCTCATCATCAAGAGTAATATAGCCATTACATTGCTGTTTTTCCGTATACTGGTAGCCAGTACATTACATTGTACATTGGTGTCAGTTCTGAAAACTGAGGCCATAAGGTCAGGAATCAAACCAGGAAGCATGATATCACAACTTCCTAATCGCTAAAGGTTTACAGACATTATATTGGTGTCTATTCTGAAGACTATACTAGTGTAATAGCCATTAAGATTGTGTCTATTCTGAGTGAGTATAATGGTGTGGTAGCCATTCCATTGGTCTCTGTTCCAACAGACATGTGACTCAGTTATTTGTTATATTGAAAACCACTTGGCTACAAATATTTGACCTGTCTCTTGAACACTAAACTTCCAGAAACTCCTCATTCTCAGTGAAGTCACAATTCAAGTGAATTGCATGAGATTTAATATAGGACGTCACCTGCATTGTAGCTGAGATTGGCCCGAATGCATGCACCCTGCACAGCCAGGTGACTCTTAATATCTAGAGGCCTGTGTTTTAGCAGGAAAATGCAGTTCATTGATTGTGAACAGTCATAATATTACACAAGAGTTGTAAAAATGGTTATCATGTGAGTGGACTCGTATGGAAGGGCTGATATTCAAAGATGTATGCATTAAGCTTGAAAGCGAGTTCCATTTACCCCCAAGGGGTTGATTTTTGCTGAGAGGGTCATAATGTATGATGAATACTTAAGGCCACAATTTTAGCATGCAAAGGATTAGAGTAACGACGATAGTTATTGTATACCTGGTAGATAGAACAGAGAATGAGAGACCAAAGAAGAGAGACAACATCACAATGCAATGTGCACACAAGAACTGTATGAAAACATGCATTGTGTTTTCCTTTCACAATAAGCACCAGAGCAATAACAGTTCTTATGAAAGCTCTCCCTTATAAAAAATGTCAAATCCTTCCTTTTATCAAAACAAACGTAAGTTTGTTTAATTGAATTGCTTTTCTTTCTACTCACAGCCGCATCCAGTGTACAGTAATTTTGTGGTGCTTACATTATTATAATTGCAGATCAAGACATGCAGGATTCCTGGATCAGAAAGTATTGTTTCTACACTGCTAATTGTGAATAATACCCAACAACTACAAGGGGCTAATACCCAACAACTACAAGGGGCTAATTTAGGTTGCTGACCATTAACCTTGGAAGCGATTGTCCAAGATATGAATCCTTAACAAAAATTTTAATGCATAAATGGGATTATAAAATGGTATACTCTCACCTTGTAGAGACTTTTTCTGGCACTGAAGGTAGACTAGGATCTGAATGGCTGGGGTTGCATACTGTTCTGTGTCAGACCATTGTGGTTGCATGACGACCAAGCCAGCTTCATCTCAGATTGTGTGAAGTGCTCTTGTAGTGACTTCCCCGCTGATGCTCTGCTTACTCCAAATTAACATTAACGTGCACACATTTAGCTAGTATAAAAACAGCAGCAACTTTAATGAAACAGCAGTATAAAAGTTGCAGTTTGCAGTAGCATGCACACATGCAATAACATAAAGGTAGCTATGCACTATTTCAACATGGTAAGTGGACAGTGTACAAGACTTGTTCAATATAATTATAGTATTTCCTTTTTCACTGGTAGTGATGTGCTTGTTCTTGGGTACTGTCTTTCAGCTTATACTTGTACTTGTGACACAAATTCTTCAGCAGTGGTGGCAAACATTTTGGAAGGAACAAGAACGTTTGGCAGAGGACAGAGTGAGAATTTACTTGAGCAAATGTGAGGTAAAGTCGAATCTCACGATTAATGATGATCATTAAAAGTGAGAGAAGGATGCAGGTGATGAGAACTTCCGAGTAGATAAATATGTTGACTTTCTTTGTGTCCTTGAAGTGTTGTCGTCGAACCTTCCTTGTCAGAATAGCAAGGATTACTACTATGATATATATAAGCACTATTTGAAGGGAATCGAGCACAGCAAAAGCAATGCTCGGTGGGGTACAAGCTTGAATAATGACATAATATGGAAATGAGTTTTCGGGTGTCACCAACATCACATTATTAATACGATTAACACCACCAAGCACTCTCCAGAGAATGAGAAAGATAATACTAGCTCCAACTATTAGCAGAATTCCAGCAAAAAGAACACCATTAGACCATCGCTTCCCCAGTTTCCCAAAATAGGTAAATATGCGATAAACTCTGAGCATTCTCATGATCAGTGGAGCGAATATGAGGTGGAGACCTATAGTAAAGCTCCATTCTGGTGCAGTACAGAAAAAGATTCCACCATGAATGACAGATGGTGAAATAACTCTAATTGTGGCACTAGCAAACAGAGAATAGCATCCTATGAACATGATGAGACTGAGGTAGGGACTAGTTGCCTTAATCTCTGGTGCATTGCGATAGTATAGAAATAGAATCAGTATGACTGTAGTGAGAATGATGAACACTGCTTCAATTGTGAGCAAAACTGCAGTAATAGCAGCAGACTGGAGATTGTAGACTCTTAGTATTCCATCATCTGGACTCCTTCCCATGGCCGTTTCATTGCACTCCTTGTCATTCATGACTGCGTACAGTTCAGCAATTCCATTCCTGATTTGGAAGATGTTTACAGCAACTTTAGATTCACCATTGTTGTCAAAGTTTACATCTCCAAGAGCACCAGTGAATGACACATTTGACAGCTCATTATTAGCAGTGTCCAAGATTCTACTTTTTTCTGCATTTCCTTCTATCGTTTGCAAAGAGACATTCAGTGCAATTGCAGTGGCCCACACAGAGTCATGTAAGGCATTGGAATAGGGATTTGGACTTAATGAGATACTATGCTGCGTAGCAAACTGAGATAAATGCTCAAGGTAATCATTATAGTACTCAGTGTATGTTTGTCCAGAAACAATCACTTTGTTTGAGTCATTTATGTTGAGCTGGTACTGTATAAGAAACACACCTTCAAGTGCACTTCTCATTGTATCATTGTCACAAGTGCTAGTGGCATGAAAGAAATCCTCTACTTGGTGTTCATAAACAATCCATGTGTGTTTCAGTTGTGGCCAGCAAAGACTCTGCTTGTATGCCAAACACAGTACTTCCGCTGCTTGTTCTAGGCCAACTGACAATATCACGATCCTTTCCCCATGTCCTTGTAATGTCTTCAGTAGAGATGGGGCACCTCGAAAAGGGTAGAAAGCTAGATTACCTCCCAGCATATTAACTAGTGCAGAATAAGAGTGTTCCATGCTGTGGTCACTAACCACCCCAACTCTAGTCCAGCCAAACTGGTCTATCAAACTGCACACTGCCTCACCATAGACTGCAGAAGATGGAATGATGTGAAACAAGTGTGGGTATCGTATCTTGTCATACAGGGCTGGAGATGGTGATGCCATAATCTGCAGGAGGTTTGTCCCACTTCTATCAGCAACCAGTGCTACAGCTTTTGCTAGTTTTGTGCAGAAAGCCCCCACAACTCCAACTAGGTGCTGTTCTTCCTGAGTTATCTCTTGGACAAATTGAAAGAGCGCATCACTAGGGTAGCCACGGTCACAAGTTCCAGTGTCCAGTTCAGTCAGCTCCAGGTTGTACCCAGGTAGGATGGTGGAGTCCTGGTTGATTCTGTCCACTGCCAACTGAGCAGCTGGAAGGAGTTCAAGTCCCCTGTCCTATCTTGGGGTCCATGCGCTGTCTTCTTGATGAGTGTTGAGATTCAACATCACTAAGAGTCGCAGTGTGGTTGTATTTGTTGCACATGATAGGTATGTCTGTGCAGAAAGAACCACAAAGAGGGAAGTTACTACTGCACACAGTCTTGTCCAGCATGCCATCTTAATTGCTAGTAAGGTATATCTACACTTTATAACGTTGTTTACAACTCTGTGATAAATAAGCCAGTTATGTAAGGCTAGTTATATTGAAAGTTGATTTAATGGCAGAGTGTATGGTTACAGGCAATCAAAAGAGACCGTGAGTTTAGAAGGCTCACATAAATAGATACATATTAACATAACATACAGGTGCGTACTAGTTTTCCCTACATGTTGCTTACACAATTGAACAATATGCCAAATATGCTTGAAAGTATGCAATGATCTTTCTTCAACATATAATAATCTTGACATGGTTGCATGGTGGCAGCGACCAAGTGGTGCAAGACCATTGGATTCACCATGCAATGGTGGAGCTGGAACTTGTTGTAGTCTAGATGGCGACTAATGACTAGTGATTTTGCAAGAGCATGTGTAGCCTCATGTGATCGATTTGGTAGGATGGTATACCTCACCAGAGCTCTCTTGTGTAAGATGTGGTACATCACAGTTCCTGCATTACATCTTGTAGCAGACATAATTGTGTTTGGTATTTCCCTATGTACATTGTGTAGTTTTCATAGTTTATGGTTGCAGATAGACAAGCTGTACAGTAAACAGACTGTGGTTATGGGCTAACAGTATAATCAAAGAGCAAAAGCACATCATCTTGCAACTATGATGTCTTAGATCGTAACCACAAAAAACGTGTGAGGGGTTCACCTGCTTCCATCATATTCCCTTTGAAATGCATTTCCCTCACAAAGATTGTCAGTGTATTGTGGTCATAACGTGTTAGGGCTAGCTCCTTGGGAGAAATACACTATGCTATTTCGAGCATACTCAGTAGCTGCAAGCACGTGAGCACAATGCATAAACTCCAGAGCATAATACAAAGTTATGGCTGGTCTACTATTAGACAAAAACCCTTCTGGCTGGTTTTGAGGTGTGCTTTTCTTACAAAGTGCAAATTAGATGGTTGTATCAGTTTATAAGTTGTGCACTGGAGAAATAACATGAAGACTTTATGTTGATAAAAATACAAAACATTTGCTTTCATCAAAACATGCCTTTAAATTTATTGAAAAATAGCAGTCACATCTTACCAAGTGCAAATTAGAATGGTTGTATCAATTTTATGAGTGAGGCAACAGTACAATGGAATGTAGACACAATGAGTGCTTCAAAACATGCATCGAATTTTTCTTTCAAAACGTGCACTAAAGCAATAACATCCTTTATGAAGACCTTTCGCTGTAAAGAATGATTAAAACATGTTTCTTTTATCAAAACTCATGCACTGATTTGCTTTTCTTTCTAGACAAAATGGCAGTCTTATTAGCTGCACACATGATGTCATTTATGCACATGCACCAATGAATGAACAGGTTAGCCTCATCCACAGTTCTTTGCTGCCTATTTTAACACTTCATTTGCATATTTCACTGGAAGTGACAAAGGTCTAGGAACACGACTTTTCTTACTGGTGCCTATGAATTTAGTATCATATTTGTACAATCAGCAAATATTGTAGCTTCAACATACACTTTGATTACATTATATTGCATAGTAAGGTCTGTATACTTTTTATTTACCAAACCTCTCTGTTATAAATGGGGAAAAATACTAACACCACAACAGCTCATGTATCTATAGCCTACATAGTGTACACTGTTGGCTTAGTAACACTTGGAAGTGTGCTCCCTGTAGATATGCATGAACAGGATGCTTAACTTAGCCTTACTAGTGTAGCAAAATGCCAGCATCAGGGGTACATGCATGTTCACCAGTACACCCTGCTTGCCTTGAGTGTTGATCATGAATGTAGAGGTGGAAAGGAATGCTAAAACCAAGATTTTGAGTTATTTCATAAATTGGTATCCATTTGAGCCAAATAAAGTATCCTTCTGCATTGCCAAATACCCAGGCTTCTAGTTGCATTTGCATTACTAAAATAACCTCTGTCTGGTATTATAACTGCACAGGTAGTGGCAAACGCTTGGTAGCTATATACTCAGTATGAATTTCATTGTGAATTGACGAAGTTACATGTACACGTTTTGGACAAAATTTCCTGTTGCTAAGCCTATGCATGTTTATACATTGTTATATCTCAAGTTACCGTACAAAAAATGACATATGAATGAGATACTAGGAAGGTGATTATCAACAGGGGCAAGCATAAACAATTAAGCTGCTTGTAGCTTCGCTAGTAGGTTGCCTAGATAATTAAATTTCTGCATGAGTATATATCTCATGATCATCGGGGACAAACATAAGATAGAGACCTAAAGTAAAGCTCCATCGTGGTGCACTACAGAAGAAAACTCCATTGTGTATCACAGCTTGTGAAATAACTCTAATTGTGCCACTGGCAAGCAAGGAATAGCATCTTAAAAACATGGTGAGACTGAGGTAAGGACTTGTTGCCTTAATCTCTGGTGCATTGTGATAGTAGAGAAATAGAATCAGTATGGCTGTAGTGAGAATGATGAGCACTGCTTCGATTGTGAACAAAACTGCAGTAACAGCAGCAGATTGGAGATTGTAGACTCTTGGTATTTCATCATCTGGACTCCTGCCTATGGCTGTTCATCTGACAGTTCATTATTAGCACTCTCCAAGGTTCTGATCTTCAATCCTTTCTGTAGTTCCTTCTATCTTTGCAAAGAGACATTCAGTGCATGACATGTTGGGTTGTCCACCTTTCAAGTCACCCTTTTCTTTCCACTTGAGGTGCTGTCAGCCTTGTTATATATACCCCAAGTAGAAAGGAAAAAATTAATGAGTGAATGAAAGCCACATAAGTGCACATGCATGCCCAATTTTTTAGCCCAAGCCTGAGTGGACTTACTGAAGTTTGACACCACAGCTAGATACAGCTATCATTGAAGTATCTTTGGTTAAAGCGCTAAGGCTGAGAGGTAATCTACGGAGATATAGGGCCAAACATGTGCCATCATGAAATGGGACCTATGGTGACACAGGATTTTAGTGGCCAAACTAGATATCTTAACATGAAGGTACTTACATTTGCTAAAGATGAGCATATGCGATTTTTTAAAAACCACTGCTAAACTGAGTTATTATCAAAAATGTTGACACTTCAGTGACCACAAACTTCATCCTGACTTGCAACTCTGGAGCTTTGTATAAAGGCGAAGGTAGGTACATGCACTCTTAACAAGCTATAACTTTCTGGTAGTAGACTACTGATACAGCACAGCCATACTGAGCTACAAGTCACTTGGCCACTTCAGTGAAGTATGCACTTAGCTACTGGCTTGCTGCACTACACCACATCCCATGCCTCCACAGCACTTTGATGGTAACAGTGCTTCTTTACAACACCGACTAATGTCTCTCAATAGGGTTTGCGTGGTGTTGTTAGCTCTTACACAACTCAGATACAGATACACAGTAGTAGTATGGCCATCTTCCGCCCAGCAAGTTGGCTGCCTTTTTCATCTCGCCTCTACATGGCTTCAATTACCGCCAATTAGTGCCCGCCGTAGGTCTTAGACATACAGTGTTCATGCGATAGCAAGTAAGCTTCACTTCACTCTATATGCAATAACTATGCTTGTTGTTAGAAGCTGGATTGTGCACCTAACTCTGATTCTCTGTTCCACTTTCCCTAATCTAGATAGGCTTCCACACTAGTCTATGTGTAGCTAGTGGGTTACCTTAATGACTTATTTATGGCAGGACAAGCTGATTTTGTCCACATGCGATCAAGCCATCTGCATTCAAGTCACCATTTTCTTTCTACTTGAGATGCAAATAGCCTCGAAAAAACAAAACAAAAAAACAACAACAACAACAAACAAAAGACAACAACCTAAAGCATCCTGAGATGTCTCACTCTTGGTCTGATTTAACTGTGGCATGAGGAGTCCAGTACACATTGGTATGTATATACCATATTGTACCCTGTGGTATATGGAGCAAATCTCAAAATCCCATGGGATGGCTGTTGGCAATACTGGACAACCCTCCTCATTTGTACCAATGCTACCACATGTTGCAGTAGCCCTTTCTGCTCACCTGTTTCTTTCGTGTGGTCAGCCTGATTTTCTTGCTGTCTAGGCAGAGAGTGCTGTGCCTTGGAAACTTGTCACTGCTGCTTTGAAACACTTCATGCTTTCTTGAACGGCCAATACATAGCTACCTACGTTACTGGTGTTGGGCTTGCTTGACCATCATAAGAATAATTAATGTGATGTTCACTAGCATTTCTTAGGTAACCATCACTTTCCCTCTGAGCTTTTGCCACAGCTGGATAACCCATTCAACACTGTGTTCAGGTGCAACAGTGGGAACAAACATCATTGTTTCCTCTAAACTATATTATGTATCATCACTTTTTTTCAGTCCATACTTCCGGTATACATGTGTAAGTTGTAAACACATTACGTAATCTGTTCCTGCACGCAAAAGTCCGCGCGCTCTCGACCTGCCGCTTGGTGGAGTCAATGCAACGAAAAGGCTTCAGCATGCGTAGGCAAGATCGATCGGTGGTTGTAGCTAAACAATGGCCCAATAGCCGCCAAATCGGTGGTCTTAGGTTTTCGGTGGCTCTTGATACCACCATCGGACTAGCCTAGGGGCAGCGATTTTCTGATTTTTGTCGCATTCGCGTGAAGTTACGTACGTGTGAGCTGAGCTGTCAAAAATGCAGACCTTCAGGAAAGAGTCGTGGGCGAGAGGTACCGTGAATTTACAAAGTAACCTCAAAATACCAAAGTTGGTCTCCCATAACCACTGTCTCTTCCAGAGTAAAACACTCTATTGTCAAACAACAATTCAGGGAAAGCCCTTTACTTCCTGTGCTTACTTAGCTTACTTATCACCAAGTTGTGTACAAAAGCTATAAATTTTTAGCTTTAATTTTGTGAATAACTAGCAGATGAAAAAGATGGTGTGCTGGACAAAATTGTATGCAGTAACAGCTTTGCTTATTGTGGTTTTGTCTTCACAGACACACCCAGCTTGTGCTATAAATACAACCACACTTCGACTCTTAGTGATGTTGAGTCTCAGGGCCAATCAAGAAGACAGTGCATGGACACCACGATGGGACAGGGGACTTGAACTCCTTCCCGCTGCACAGTTGGCAGTGGACAGAATCAACCAGGACCCCACCATCCTACCTGGGTACAACCTAGAGCTGACTGAACTGGACACTGGAACTTGTGATCAGGGCTACCCTAGTGATGCGCTCTTTCAATTTGTCCATGAGATAACTCAGGAGGAACAGAACCTAGTTGGAGTTGTGGGGTCATTCTGTACCACACTAGCAAAAGCTGTAGCACTGGTTGCCGAAAGAAGTGGGACAAACCTCCTGCAGATTTTGGGCTCACCATCTCCAGCCCTGCATGACAGGGTTCGGTACCCACACTTGTTTCACACCATTCCATCTTCTGCAGTATATGCTGAGGCAGTGTGCAGTTTGATGGAGCAGTTCAATTGGACAAGAGTTGGGGTGGTTAGTGACCACAGCATGGAACACTCTTATCCTACACTAGTTAATATGCTGGGAGGCAATCTAGCTTTCTACCCTTTTCGAGGTGCCCCATCTCTACTGAGGACATTACAAGGACGTGGGGAAAGGATTGTGATATTGTCAGTTGGCCTAGAACAAGCAGCAGAAGTATTGTGTTTGGCATACAAGCAGAGTCTTCGTTGGCCACAACTGAAACACACATGGATGGTTTATGAACACCAGGTAGAGGATTTCTTTCACGCCACTAGTACTTGTGACAATGATACAATGAGAAGTGCACTTGAAGGTGTGTTTCTTATACAGTATCAGCTCAGCATAAATGACTCAAACAAAGCGATTGTTTCTGGACAAACATACACTGAGTACCATGATGATTACATTGAACATTTATCTCAGTTTGCTACGCAGCATAGTATCTCATTAAGTCCAAATCCCTATTCCAATGCCTTACATGACTCAATATGGGCCACTGCAATTGCACTGAATGTCTCTCTCCAAACAATAGAAGTTGGAACTAAAGACAAGATTGAATGTCTGGAGACTGCAAATAGTGAGCTGTCAAATGTGTCATTCACTGGTGCTCTTGGAGATGTAGACTTTGACAACAATGGTGAAACTGAAGTTGCTGTAAACATCTTCCAAATCAGGAATAGAACTGCTGAACTGTACACAGTCATAAGTGACAGGCAATGCAATGAAACAGCCATAGGAAGGAGTCCAGACGATGAAGTACCAAGAATATACAATCTTCAATCTGCTGCTATTACTGCAGTTTTGCTCACAATGGAAGCAGTGCTGATCGTTCTCACAACAGTCATACTGATTCTATTTCTCTACTATCGCAATGCACCAGAGATTAAGGCAACAAGTCTTTACCTCAGTCTTAGCATGTTTTTAGGATGCTATTTTCTGTTTGCTGGTGCCATGATTAGAGCTCTTTCACCATCTGTGATACACAATGGCCACTTCTTCTGCAATGCACCTGAGTGGTGCTTGAGTTTAGGTCTCCATCTTATATTAGCCCCACTGATCATGAAAATGCTCAGAGTTTATCGCATATTTACTTACTTTGGGAAACTGGGGAAGCGATGGTCCGATGGGGTACTTTTAGCTGGGCTTCTGGTCATAGTTGGTGCCAATATTATCTTCCTCACTGTCTGGAGGGCGTTTGGTGGCGTTACTGGCATTGATAATATGATGTTGGTGACACCTGAAGACTTGTTCCCCTATTATGAGGTTACTCAAGGTTGCAATACACAAAGCATGATGTTTTTAATCGTATCTGAAACTGATATTATGTTCTTCAATACAATTACAGTGCTGCTTTCTATTCTGACAAGAAACATCCGACGAAAGCACTTCAAAGACACGAAGAAAGTCAACACATTCATCTACTTGGACATTCTCATCTCCTACATTGTTTTCCCACTTTCACAGTTTCTCACTAATCGTGAGATTCAAGTTTACCTCGCAATTATTGGAATAAACTCTCATGCCATTCTCTGCCAAATGTTTTTGTTCCTTCCAAAATGTTTGCCACCATTTCTGCGACATCTTAAATCCAACTATTAAAATATACCAAGCATTACTAGTGAACTGCAACCAACGATATTAACTGAGTTGTAATGTACCATTTGCTTGTCATTCATTGTACCAGTTCCCTGCATCATTATTGCAGTAAATCACTCTTTATTTTAGCACAGTATATTTGGTTACTATACATGCAGTCAAATATACTGCGCTAAAATAACAACTACATTTTTGTGACTAGCCTTACAAGTGCTGGAAAACTCATGTAGTGGGAGCTGATACTTGAAACTTTACTAGCCTCCCACAAAATGTTTTACAAGATTAGTGCTACATCCATTATGTCAAAACCACAAATTTGTTTTTCAGTATAATTGTACTATAAATTAATATGGCTTTAGGGTGTAGACTCTACCCTGAGTGCAGTTTCATGTATTCCCGAGGGCGAAGACAGTGGAAATACATATAACTGCACAAAGGGTACAAACCCGTACACCTGTAGAAGCCCATGGTCACACTTGTTACCATAGTGAGTGGGAAGATCAAAGGTGCCAAGTATGCCAATGCATGCATGCTATATGACACTGCATGCCCACTAGGCTTGCCGTATGAGAATAGTGATTCAGTGGCACCTTTGATCTCCCACACACTTAGTTAGATATTGGCACTGGGAATCCCTGGTCATTCTTGGAAAAGAAATAACAGTCAAAATACAGAAAAACAAAACAGAAAACTGAGTGTTCACTAAGAATAAATATATGCCATCTAATCAGTTTATGGTATCCATCTACGTGCCACAATGAATTTGGACCCGGCCTCAACTCTGTACTCATGTCATTGCAAAGCTCTCCTCAGGCACCATGAGGGTCTATACTATAAAGTGTCTGCCTAATTCTCTGCCTCTGTATCTTGATCTCAGCACACCATCAAATGTCTTCTCTCCAATCTCTGGGCAGAGGGAGGTGAGCTGCTCTACAACTGATGTATATTTGTCTCGTGAACTCATTCCGACTCCATTGGTCTTTCCAAACTCCCTCATTCGTCGCTTGATTGGACATCTTCAGTAGCCAAACATCTTGGTTATGTCAACAACTTTGAAGCCATGATCAACGTAGAAAGCCAATTGTTCAGCTGTGATTAGAAGTGAAGGATGACATCAAACACTTCTGTTATTAATAACGCGAGTCTCAACCTGTTCTATTATTGCTGCTCTGACGTGCCTCAGCTGGTTCATTAGCACATCTCCTTCAATGTCACCTGCTATGTGAACAACAGAGCGGAGTAGCTGATCAGTGGTGCCTCAGAATCAGTGTGATAGTGAGTGGGTGTGTCACTTCCTTCATTAGTTATTAAGTCACTTCAATCTCCTAGTGAGTGGGTGTCACTTCCTTCATTAGTTATTAAGTCACTTCAATCTCCTAGTGAGTGGGTGTGTCACTTCCTTCATTAGTTATTAAAAGTCACTTCAATCTCCTAGTGAGTGGGTGTGTCACTTCCTTCATTAGTTATTGAAAGTAGTAGGCACAGGGTAATATGGTGAATTGAGATGAATACGGTGATCTCTTATTAACAATTTTTAAGGAGATTGAAGCAAAACTGCTGTGGGTGAGAAATTAAGCCAGTAGTGACTGTAGCAAATGGGAAATTTGTAGCGAGGGGTGAGGGGAAGAGGGGGGATGGAGAAGGGAGAAGTATTGTGTAGCTAAGCGTACTGCCTTCATTTTTTTTGTGTTAGCTCTGCATTCATACCTGCTGCTTCTGAAATCACACTATCCCTTGTCTAACTAGTTGAGCGGAGCCAGACTCTGCCACACAAAAAAGGGTTCCGCATGACTATTGTCTAACCTGCAGTTTTAATAGCAGGCTTAGCCTCCCACATGGCCTGGGAAGGAGGCTACAGCAGGCTTAGCCTCCCAGATGGCCTGGGAACGAGGCTACAGCAGGCTTAGCCCCCCAGATGGCCTGGGAAGGAGGCTACAACAGGCTTAATATATCTACATACCTGCTTCTCCCAGAACCACATATGCCTTCTTGATATCTCCGAGAATAGTTTCATCTTGAGTTGTCACTGTGGAAGTGACACACCAATTCATTGACAGCGGTGAAAGTCAATTTTGGTGAAAATCGATTTTGGAGAAAATTGATCTTGGAGAAAATTGATCTTGGAGAAAAATGATTTTGGAAATGAATCGGGAAATGGAGAAATGGAACAGCAACACCGGGTACTATGACACGAGTTGTAAAACAGGGCAGTACGTGTTGTGCAAAGTAGCTCAAGCATTAGCTAGAGGAGTAGGAGGAAAGCAAGTAGAATAAATCAGCACTAACAGTAGCATGGGTTAAAGAACTGGAGTGTGTGCATATATCTTCTTTGTCAGATGGTATATAGGGTTGCCTCACTCAGGTATATTCCTTCCTCCAACCAGTGCATGCAAACTACAATTCACACACAGTAATTATATTCTCCACAGAGCCGGTGTGCGCATCTACTGAAGAACGACCGCAAACAGCCATTTTGTGAACTTGTATTACAGAATAATACATGCTGTTGTAATAATTGAGTGCTGTATGTGTGATAAATGTACGTATATCCATAACAATGCAAGAAACTGAGGAAGCCTCAAAACGACTCCTTGTATAAAGTTGGAACTGCAAAGCATGAACAATTCAACAAACTACAAGAAAGCTGCCAAAAGTGAAGTACATAATTACATAGAGCTAGCTTGCAGACCATGACACAATGCCTTTGCATGCCCCTTTGGTGCTAAGGCAAAGATGATCTCAGCCATAGCCACAAACAAAAGTCACCGACATAAAGTGAATAACAAGCTAAGGCCAGACCTACTTAATGTTTTGTTGCTCGAGCCCGGCGGGTCCAAATTTTTCCGTTTTCTAAAAAAAAAAGAAATTTGATTACGTGATTGAATTAATGCACATGTGCACGTGGCTTCATCACAGATGGCTAGTCTGTGGCTCAGCATGAAAGTCATTTCAGGCTGCATTCGGGTCCAGAATCATTAACTGCTCCCAGGAGGAAACTTTTAGCAATTTATTGTCAAGATTAGAGGAGGACAAGTTCTCAGAGAGTGACTTTCTTTTTTTTTTATCGGCAACCCGGGTCTACTTTGCGATTAAGCTAGCTCGAGCAACACAACATTAAGTAGGTCTGGCCTAATTGTTAGGACATTTGGCTTCCCCGGTTTTTTGTATCCCCGTACATAATATCCTAGGATATTATGTACCCCCGCACGAAATATCCTCAGGATATACGGTACCACCAAATGTGTCCCCTAGGAAATTTTGTATCACTTTGCAGTACGGACTAAATTGAACAGACGAAGAAGCTAGCCAATAAGATTGAGATTGCTGTGCCGTTTTTGAATCTTGACACCTTCGGTAGAAGTTTCTGGAAAGATGCCATCTGTATTTAAGGAGCTGTGTCGCCCGATAAACTCAAATTCAGCTCAGTATCATGAGTCAGCTACCTACCATCATCTCGGAGCCCGAGTCAGCGGACGCTGACACTCAGGACGGCAAGGACGGAGGAGAGAAGGAAGCTGAAACGTATGAGAATGTTTTTGAGTATCTCACTAAAGGGTGCATCAAAAGCTGACAAGAGCGTTCTTAGAAGAATGTCGAAGAAGTTCCAAGTTGTGGATGGAATCCTCCATTACAATGGAAAAGAAGGGCAGCTGAGGCAGGTAAACTGCAGGCTATTAAGCTGGAAGGTAGTAGGGTTTAGCTTCAGCAAGGTTGACTTTGTGCATCAGCTAGTAGAGTAGGCCTGTGGAGGCCTTCATGTTCTAGAGAGCATCTTAAATGGGAAGGGCATATAAGTTAATGAGATTCTGGCAATGGGTGGTACAAGTCCTGCTTGTTATTGTGTTGCTCAACTTGCTGTGTGTGACAGGTTGTGATACAAAATCCAAAATCTTGGAAGCCTGCCACAATGACCAAGTAGGAGGATGCCACTTTGGACGTGACAAGACTGCGTTTAAAGTCTCACAGAGATACTACTGGAAGAGAATCAATAGTGATGTAGATGACTGGGTATGACACATTTGTGTGTTAACTTTGTATACAAAGTAAGGTGGTGTGTACGGGAGGTACAGACAGAATTTATGTTGGTGTTGTGTTGAATAGAAGTTGTTGTGTCATCCCTATGTATACAGGTCAGACGATGTGAGATTTGCCAAAGGAGCAAAAGGAAATTTGACAAGCCTTATCCCATGCTGCATCCGATACCAGTGTCTGATACATGGAAGAAAGTTGGCATCGATCTAATTGAGCTGCCACAAAGCCGTAATGGTAATCGATACTGCATCACCCTTACCGATTAGCTTCTCAAAGTGGCCCGAAGCAGAAGCAATCCCAACAAAAGGGGCAAAGCATGTAGCTGCTTTCCTTTACAAAATGATTCTCCGCCATGGTTGTCCTGAAGAGATAGTTTCTGACCAAGGTCGTGAGTTTTGTAATCAGCTCATTGATCTCCTAGAACAGCTGACTGGTTTCAAACACAAAATTACCAGTGCCTACCACCCACAGTCAAATGGCTTAGATGAGCGCTTAAATCAAACGCTGAAAGAAGGGTCTGTGAACAAAATTATAGCCCTTCTAACAAATACTTGAGCTGCTTAGCACAACATGCACACTTCACTGTCCTGTTTTACAACTCACCACTTGCGTCGTACAATGTAGCGCCCGGCGCATTTGCCATTTCTTTGTTTGTATAACCTTTGACCTTGGACCCCGCGACCACGTGTACACGCAGAGCTAAAGTTTCTAAATAAAGCCCTGCAGCTGTGCACGTCATATGGAAGGAGAGCTAGAGATGGACCACCAGGAAAGCAGTGGTGATAGTGAAGTGAGTGTAGGCCGGAGTACGTATCGTGCTCACGTCTAGACCAAGTATTAGTCTAAGAACCCACAGTCTTGAGCAATTCAAAGAGCAAGTCTTGCCTAACCAGCCTCTCATGGACAGTCTCTGGCTGTGCAAGACTGGTCTGTAGCATGTACACTAACAAGTCACTGGCAGAGTGGATTTCATATGATACCAACTCACTGGGACGGTAATGTACATTGGAGGCCTGTCGAGTCATGCATTGTGTGTGTGACAACAGGCTTATTATATGCATGTACATGGGTGAGTATGGGCATAAAAGATTTTATGCATGTGTACCATAATTTGACTCACAACCATGTGTTTTGCTAGTTGCACATGTGCAACTAATTGGGCATTTAGGCCAGACCAAATTGATTTTCTGTTTCACGGATCCGGCGGGTCAGCATTTCTGAATGCGCCGTGAAAAAATATTAATTGCGTGGGTGATGGAGGCGCACGCGGATATAGTGCGGACAAGCGTGCACTAATTAGAATAACCACGTGGCCTCGCTAGTCTCCTGTCAAAGAGAGCGCACTGTGCACTCTAACTCCTTGGCATCCGTGTCTTATCCGTGGTCGTTAAGCGAGGCGCCACCACCATTGTTCTTCGAAAGATTTTGAACATTATTTTTGTCGTATCTCTAATATTTGATACGAGTATATTTTCTATGGTATTGTGCATTGATGTGAGGTCAACGGTTGGATAATTAATTTTTTTTCTTTTTTCACCTACCTGCCTGGTCACTACTTGGAGGAAAAAAAGCCGTGAAACAGAAAATCAATTTGGTCTGGCCTAGCCTCATACCCAGGCCACGTGGGAGGAGGGAAAAGTGGCCTGGTATCCACTGTTTGCGCATGCGCGAACGATTCCAGAAATCTTCTGCGAACGAGTCCGATTATGTACAAGTTACACGTAGTTGTTATGCGGAGAAATAACCAAACTAGATATACGGCTTACAGTGGTGCAGCTGTGTTTACGCGGCGATGGCTTCCATTATCAGAGACACAAGGGGTGACACGACAAGGACTACGCTACAACCACCGCCGGTTCCACCGTCACTGTGCTTGTAGTTGAAAACAAACGGCAGAGTCTCGTAGCAGATGGACTTACCAAATCCCGTGGGTAGCCACAGGAATATGTTTTCCATCGTTGATCGCATCCAGCTGCTCTGCTTTCAACGTGAAATCTCCCTTTCCAATAACAAAGAGTGAACTTGAGCGCTTTATCAAAGTCCTCGCTTTTACCTGCCATGTTCGCGGGATAAACTCGAGATGGACGTGCTTCGGAGCTATACACCAGTATACGGTAAAGATTAACGGTTTGTAAACGATGGTATACGATACCCCATGAAATCATGGGGTTTTTCACGCATGCGCAAACAGTGGATACCAGGCCACTTTTCCCTCCTCCCACGTGGCCTGGGTACGAGGCTAGGTCTGGCCTTACGGTGAATGGAAGTTTTATAGTTGCTATGTCAATGAATTGAACTTGTGTATATGAATTACATACGTAGCACTTTTTTGGTACAAAGAATGCACTTGTCCTTGGAAACCACTCGAGGGCTTTTTGAAGAAGAAAATACTGTTGCCTGTACAAAAGCTAAAAGGTGGAGCAGTGTAAATTGGTATCACCAATTTGTATGGGCTACTATGTACTCTCTTCGTTTTCAAGTAAACGATGTTTGTTATGTGGTTATGTTCAGGGTGAAGATGACTTGAGGCACCAGGAGCTACTCTCTGCCATCGAGTCTTTGGGCAGAAAGAGGTGAGCGCAAACTATTTGTCACCAGCGTAATGCATGTAGCTGAATGGGTAGGTGGTGGGTGTGACTGACAGTATTGGCAGTGGTGCTTTAGGGCTAGAGGGATGGCCTGTTTCACTTTATCACACGACTGATGTCATTGTCTACCTAGGTAGACAGTGGGAGAGAGAGGTCCCGAAACCAAAAGAGTACATTTCGTGTGCATGTTCTTTAAGACTCTAGCACTTGGACAAAGAGAAGTGTTCTTAGGATCATTCGGACCTCTCCTCCTCTCTGTCTACCTGTATTGACAAGGATGGCTTGGCCTCCCCTATTCCACTGTAAGTGGTCAAAAAATGGCTGGACAGTGGGAAGAAACAAGGCTGTGAAACACACACACACACACACACACACACACACACACACACACGCACACACACACACACACACATGCACACACACACGCACACACACACACGCGTGCACACGCGTGCACACACGCACACACACACACACACACACACACACAACACACACACATACGCACACATGCACACACACACACACACACGCACACACAACACACACACACACACATGCACACACAAAGGCGTAGGGGTAGTCAACAGCGGAGTGAAGCAGCTGCCACAGTGTCTGAACACAACTTCTCACTAACTGAAGGGGAAGGTATGTGCGTCACAGGACAGAGCATAGTATTGCATTGCAAGTTGATGCATTTATAAGTCTCAGAGACACAAACCCAAGCCATGCATCCCTACCATGGATTATCATGTGTATATAAGCTTCAGCCTATTACAAGATGTGCTACTACAAAGTGATATATGCACAATGGATGATGGTGTCAGTAAGTATGTAGATAGCACCGGTGTTGGGTTAACTGACGATGATGTTCTGTACGTTTGTGTTGCCTAGTTCATGACTGTGACAATTTCAGTTGCTGTAGTTAACATTAAATTCGCAAGCCCACATGTTTGATCTAGATGTGGTATCCAGAGTTTCATATAGTTTCTTCAGGACCTTAAATTTTATGTCAAAATGGCTTCAGAATCAGAGATTCACAAAATTTCTTGAGGGACATCCACCAGACCTCTCTCCTGTTCTGTGATTCATGTGTCATTGTTTCCCCCCGCATCAAGCACATACAAAAAATACTTTGACTGTTATCCTCCTCCTCCCACCTATTGAGTTAGACCCCCTCCAGAAAAGTGAGAGATGGTGTAGCTAAATAGACCATACTCCTCCCTCCCACCTACTGCAGGGGGGAGAGTGTCTGTGGGTGAGCTGCTGAGTGGTCTGGGCAGCCATCGAGAGGTTGGTGCTCTGAAGAGAAGGCTGACCAGAGGAGAAGGGAAGAGGAGCAAGCTCTTGGAGCCACCACTGCCCAAACCACAAGCTGAAAGGGTGAGTGAGTTGGGAGGAGGAGGGAGAGGAGAGAGAGGTGGGAGAGGAAGAGGGGGAAGAGAGCGGGCATATAAGGTGTAGATGAGAAGGGAGAAAGAAAAGGAAGAGAGGAGTGGGTTAGAAGGCTGAATTGGTACATGTAAGTAGAGAGGACAAGAGAGAGATGAAGGAAAGAAAGGGAAGGAGGGGTGTGGGTAGCTACACTGTACCAGGCTTCCACATGGTGATTAGTGTACACTATGTGTGTGTAGGTCCACAGAGCAGCAGCCTACCAGGAGAGCTCCAAGCTTGTCAGCAAGTGGATCCCCATTGTCAAGAAGAACAGAGAAGTGAGTGCAGTCCACTGTACTGTGTGCTTAGTCCAATGCCTATACTGCGTGTGTGTGTGTGTGTGTGTGTGTGCAGTCAAATGCCTTACTACATAACTGTACTGTATGTGTGTGCAGCTCAAAGCCTACACGTCGATGATTGATCTCTTGACCTTGTTTCGCAGGCAGAGCACTTGTCGTTTCCCCTGCAAGAGGAACACCTGCCACTGCCTTCCCTCACTGCCAGGGTGGAGACCTTCAAGGTAATGCATATGCATCTGTACGTTATTTAGTATCAAATCCTCACATTCACACTAGCTATTTATTATACCAGCTTGGGTGTACCATATACTGTGGTATGATATAGACATGAACCAACAAGTACAGACAAGCAAAAGATCAAGAGAAAGTTATGTTGTGAAGATGTAGATCTATACTGCACTTGAATGTGAATGTACTCTCATCCTCCCTTTCGCTCTCACTCTCTTCCTATTTTTCTCTATTCCATTCCCCTCCCTCCCCTCTCCTCCCTCCCTCCCCTCCCTCTCTCCCTCCCCCCCCCTCTCCCCCCCCCCCCCCCAAAGCCCACCACTGAGCTTGAGTGTGAGGTAGCTGCAGTGCTAGCCTCAAGTAGTGAGCATGTGGGGAGCAATGACCAGGAACTCACTGAGGCTGAGAAGTCAGCATTGCTAAGTATGAGTCTGGAAGAGGTAAGGAGACTCATTCCCAGACTTTCACCGCCCCCTCTCTTTGGTTACTTGCAGTAGGCAAATTGGGAGATGTGATATATCAGGTAGACAGATAGTAGACGCATGGGAGGTGGTGCTTAATTTGTGAGCCTTAGCGAACCTCACACTAGCGGGACTGCATTGCGTATGTGTATGTGTATGCTTGCTTGGACTGACCAGTTGGTGACCACTTACTAAAAATTTCATGAAGGTTGAACGTCTATGGCCAGGTCGAGAGTGAACTGCCTACCGTAATTATTCGAATACTACGTATGATCCAATTTAATGTAAGAAATTCAATTTCAGGAATTTATCATGAATCTAATGCTACGGAAGCCGGAGTCTTAATTTATTTACGCTAATTCAATTTAGCATAAGATAATGACTGAAACCAACCTCCAACCTTCGTGGCCTTCCTATCAGTCTTACAGACAGGTGTACTGTCTTCATAGTTCGGCGAAGTCTGTGCACAAAATTCCAGGAAAAAGCAGCTATACACTTATCTAGCTACGCTTGGTGCAATCTGCTTGGTGCAATCTTCATTGGTCCCAGAGTTCGGCAAGGTATGTACGCAATTCGAGGAAAAGCCAGCTATACACTTACCTAGGTAGCGCAGGACACTTGGTATTGCCTTCATAGGTTACAGAGTTCAGACTCGCCCCACGATGATCAAGCATCTTCCTAGTTAGGCCCCTTTCTTGTAGTGTCCAAGGGCTGAATGCCAAAAACATCAATTCCTCATTAAGCGTTAGATGTTAACCTCAACCTGGTTTTCTAGTGGATTGCCTCATTGCAGGCTAGCAAATAGCTTGAGCAGGGACCAAGCAGCGGTAAGAATACAGTAATGTAGTATGTATGGCACATTTGCACAGTAAACTCAGAGTAAGGGTAATACTTACTGCATGAGACCCAAGAACCAACTCATCCTGGTGCAGGCTAGAGAGCGGAGACGAGAGCTTCAGAGGATGAGAGCGCTGATGTCCTACCATGAAGAGAAGTGCAGGAGGGCAAAGAAGATCAAGAGCAAAAGGTAGCACGGGGAAAAATAGGGAGGGGTGAAGGAGGGAGAGGTGAGAGAAGGAAGGGAGGAGGGAGGAGGGGGAAATAGGGAGCAGAAGGAAGGAGGAAGAGAGATATGAGGAACATAATGGCTTTAGAATCAGCCTCAGGAAATGAAACATAGCTGTGGAATTGTCAGCTTTTGAAGGTTGTCACTTTCTGCTTCCTATGTAAGATTGTGGCGTCATTGTGCTGGGCATGCATTCACCCTTCGGGGACCTGTTGCTGTTGGGTTTAAGTTTTGTGACCAACATACATTGTACTGACAGTAATATGATTGTATAAGCAAGATTGTAGACAGCTAGAAGCCATTGTTCCTTGTGCATGTGACCGGATGTTTTACTTCTAGTACTATTCAGAACAGTGAGTACTGACTTTGTTTTTTCAGATATCATCGTATTCAGAGGAGAAAGAGGGAGGGTCATACTGTGGAGGGGGCAGCAGAAGATGTGGAGAAAGCCGAGAGGCTCAGAGCCAAGGTCTGGTGAATATGCAAAGCTGCAGAACTACAGAAATGTTTTCTCAAAAAGTGCAGTTTTCTGAAGAAGCTTTCTGCAAAGCTATACTGCATACAGTACCTTGTTTCCAATTGTCAAAACATTTGCAACAACACCTCGCCATGTTTACAGGCACAAATTTTTACATGTTCACATCTGATCGCATACTAGGAATTTTATTGAAGATGTGTGCACTCGGACTTTGATCTTGATTGCCCAATTTCCCCAGGAGCGCATGACTTTAAAGCACAGCAACATGGCCAAGTGGGCAAGGCAGCAGCTAGTCCGAGGTCGCAGGGACCCTGCAGTGAGTGGGGAGGGGAGATGGGGAGGGGAAGGGTCAGAAGGGGAGTGAGGTGGAAGTGGGAAGAAAGAAAGGGAGAAGTGAGAAGGGGGAGGGTCGGAGAAAGGGTAGGAAAAGTATTCTCGCCAGACATTGTAAATGTGTAAATTGCCCGTGGCAATTCTTTATTATAGTGTTGGATCAAGTGGTAGTTAGTCTAGAACTGTACTCATAATTGTTGCTCCTGAGAGTGGAAGGGGAGATGGGGAGGGGAGAGTGGAAGGGGAGAGTGGGAGGGGAGAGTGGGAGGGGAGAGTGGGAGGGGAGAGTGGGAGGGGAGAGTGGGAAGGGAGAGTGGGAGGAGAAAGTGGGAGGAGAGAATGGGAGGGGAGAGGGGGAGAGGGGGAGGGAAGAGTGGGAGAGGGGAGGGGGGTAGTATGTAGGAAATGAATTATGATGCACTGGAACTTGTGGTACATTTGAAGCTGAGAATGTCCTCCTCACCAGACGCAACAGGCTCTGACTGAGCACCATGGTACCAAGCAGCAGTTGAAACAGAAAAGATCAGTAGAATCAGAGAGCAGTGACAGGTTGGTATGTAGCCTAATACAATCACGTTTCAAATGTACTTCACATTCACTGAAGCATGTACACAGCTTTTAAACCCGTATAAACACATGTACGTGTACAGAATATGCAGTTGCAGTTGCAGAGATGCATTTTGGAATGTAAATTTGATATTTAATGTGTACAAAAAGCTTGACTCATTATAATATTTAAATAGCCATACTCACTCTTTGTTTCTAATTTTCACTGATGGAGAGTAAATGTGGCGATGTGCATGGCAACCCTTAGTCCTGGTCGATAGCCCATACACAGGACCTTGCCTTCAAGTACCAAGTCAATTTATTGTGCATCTGTAACATTTATATGAGTTTGTTGAAACGTGGAATACTAATAAGACCATGCAGTTAGTGATTTGTTTACACTTTTCACATGGTAATCAGTTGGGGGGGGACTCTGAATACAGAACTCTGCAGTGTGTAGTATGTTAAAGTCCTATAGTATATAGCAGACAAATTGCGCACCCCTACGCTATTTGTCCCCTATATTGTACGGGCAACGATACCCAAACTGCGTAGTTTTATACGCAGCCATGTTGCACTAACACTGTTTGCTATATGTATGTTGCAGTGATGGTGGAAGTGAGCCTGTGGAGGGGGAGGGAGAGGAGGGGGAGGCCGAGGAGGAGGAGGATACTCTAATCTTTCCTACTACAAGTGGAAACCCATGGCTCAGTGCTTCTGGTATGTGTGTGTGTGTGTGTGTGTGTGTGCATGTGTGTGTGTGTGTGTGTGTGTGTGTGTGTGTGTGTGTGTTTGTGTGTGTGTGTGTGTGTTTTTGTGTGTGTGTGTGTGTGTGTGTGTGTGTGTGTGTGTGTTTTGTGTGTGTGTGTGTGTGTGTGTGTGTGTGTATTCCATATGCCTGTATTTGTGTCACATTTTACAGTATCCATCAGTGGCTAGATGTGCTTATGAAATCAGCTTACTATGTACTCTACATGTAGGTGGTAGTAACAAGAGTGCACACAGAGCCGTACTCATACTCTACATGTAGGTGGTAGTAACAAGAGTGCACACAGAGCCGTACTCATACTGGATCATGACAGACCAGAAACTGCAGAGGAGGAGGAGGAGTATCTTCCAAATGACTTTGAGCCAGAGGAGGTCAACAGAGGTGGCAGTGATGATGAAGAGAAGGTTGTTTAGCATGTACTGAGTCCTATAGCAATGAGCAATTCACAGCCAAAACCAAGATTTTATGCTCCCTTTGGTTTTGACTGTGAACTCCTTTCTGTGTCAGTATTGAGTTTCCATTTGTTTTGTACCAAAGCGTTGTTGTGTATTTAATGGCATAAGCTATAAAGCTATAAAGCTATAAAGCTATAAAAGCTATAAAAGCTATAAAAGCTATAAAGCTATAAAGCTATAAAAGCTATAAAAGCTATAAAAGCTATATAACCCGGAATAGGAATGGTGAAATGAAACAAAACCAGAGCTACTCTGAGGTTGAAACTGGAAGTGAGCATCGTTACTCTTTTGATGTACAACTGATAGAGCTAGGCTTTCTGTATTCGGAGCTGTAGAGAAGCTGCAGACATGGGGCAAGCCTTTGAAGACATGCACTAAAGCTAGAGCTGAGAAGTAGCTAGCTGTGCCATGGAGCATCACTGTTACATGGGGAACTAGAATGATTGCCAGTATGTATACACGTAAGTGCACTGCCTTGCAAAGCTGGGTGCATTATTTACTATGGGCAAAAAAATTGGTCTTGGTAGGGCAAGTTGTAGTCATCGGTCGTTAAAGGGTTAACTCTGTATTCAAAGAAGTGACATGAAAGCATCTATTAACATTAGAAAGCAGATTTTGCTCACCAATGAATGTGCATATCATCTCCAATAGGTGGAAACCACACACATCTCCAAAGGTGCATCTGTGAAGGACTATGCCATGAAACAAATTGACACCAGTGCATTCCTGCTAGCAGAAGGAGAAGAGAGTGGGAGGGTGTCCCTAGGAATGGCCAGTGAACACTTGCTGAATGTGCAAGAGGCATTTGCGGGAGATGATGTTGTAGAAGAGTTTGTGAGAGAGAAGGAAGAGGAAGTCGAGAAGGGCCACCCAAAAGAAGTTGATCTTACTCTACCAGGTGACACTTTATCAGTGGATTTACAGTTTTGTGTCTAAAGAAATATGTTGGTATACTGGTATACAGGAATCATGTTTTGGTAGCAAAATGGAGTCTCTCATAGACAGAGGCATTTGGTTATCATAAATTGAGTGCCTGATTACTACTAAGTCTTCTCTACTGATCTATGTAACTGATCTTGTCGCTCTGGTTCTTTTCTATACTGTCTTCCACAGCACTGCATGTGATTCTTGTTTGTCATACTGAAGTAGGTCCAGTTTTATCAAGCAGTCTAGTCTTGTTCCCAGACATGTTCGGTACATTACATGCATGTGAGAGAGGAGGGTCTGATGAATATAGTACATAATCCCACCATAGGCTGGGCTTCAGTAAATTGGAAGTGTGATAAGTAGCCCAGTACATACAAGATAGTTGGTCAATGAGATTGTTACCTCCAAAATTCCAAGGTGCTCAAATAATTTTGTACTATATTCACCAGACCCTCCTCCCTTCTTACTGGGGGTCTTGCTGAGGGTCTGGGAACAAGACTACAAGCAGTCCTACAATGAATGACACATTTCTTAGTGCTAGAGATACATATTCAGATTCGAACCCCACCTTGTAAATTGCTTCCCTTCCTATATGGCAGTTATATCCATGCATGTCAGTTTATACTTTTGCATGACTGTCATGGGGTTGAACTCCACTGTACTTGGATGGTTGATAATTTCTGTTTCTCTCTTCTCTCCAGGGTGGGGTGTGTGGGGAGGGGAGGGTGTGAAGCCACCAAAGAAAAGGTCTCACGTGATTAAACCTGCAGAGCCAGAGAAGCAGCGGAAAGATGCTGGGTTGAAACATGTCATCATCAGTGAGGAGAGAGACAAGAAGGCAGCCAAACACCAGGTACAGTAATGTAGAGGAAAGATGCTGGGTTGAAACATGTCATCATCAGTGAGGAGAGAGACAAGAAGGCAGGTACAGTAATGTACCAACACCTGGCACAGGCACAACTACCAGCCCTTGTACCTGGCTTAAAAGACAGAGTGCCAGATAAACAGATTATTGAGTTGGTTGACTCGGGTTTCTGATCTCACATGCACAACTTCTATCTTGTTACTCTCATTCGAATCATGACCCTAAAATCGAGATAATAAGCACCCATAGAAAATACGCACCCCATGAATATAGGCACCATTTGATTACAACAACTACATCGCCCACATGAAAATATACAAAAATAGGCACCCACTTGTTACTGCACGAATGGAAGTGAATTTGCTTATTCTGCTTTTTCGAATGTAGCAGCTAATTTTGCCAGTGTCTATATCCGATTGTAAACAAGCTATCAACATGGGATACAATCCAAAATTTAGGCAAGGCATCTTGATAAAGCATATCCAGGAATTAGCAAAAGGCTCTCATGGATTCATTGGTTCCAAGCGCTTTACGTTGGTGGGCGGGGATTGGCAACGATTGATTGATTGCTGACTGTATCTCTGGTTGTAGAAAACCTATAACCATTAGACAGAAATTAGCTGAAAAAGAAACTCTAGGCCTAAAATATATCACAGCTAATCCGTTCTCACACAACTGCACGCTACCAGAAAATTACATGCGTTTATTAGCACCACATGAAAATAAGCATCCCTCGAAAATAAACACCTATTCTGGCTGCTAATTTCAAATAGCCACCGGTGCTTAATATCCCGATTTTATGGTAGCCCTGTAGATGATATTTCAAAGGTGCTAAATAGTATGAGCATGTTCATATTGTACGTTGGCTATTAGCTACCCTAACAAACTTTAAGTATCATTGTGAGTGGCATAGATGTAAACTTGATGACACATAGTCATAGAAGCAGACATTGAATGGCACACAAGTCATGCCACTTACTGTGGTGTCTCTTGACTTATTGATGCAGGTTTCCAGCCTCCCATGGCCTTACACCAGTAGGGAGCAGTTTGAGAAGACACACTGCACTCCCATTGGGCGCCACTGGAACTCTGAGTTGACCTTCCACCAGCTGGTCAAGCCCAAAGTGACCACTAGGATGGGGACCATCATAGAGCCCATCAGACTGACTGAAGATGTCCAGGACTTTATGAAAAGGACTGAGAAGAAGAGGAGCAGACAACAGAAGGGGAGGAAAAAACAGTCTCTGTGATAACATTGTACACAGTGGTCATTGATATAGATGGTCTGTAGTTCATTATTTATATTAAATGTTCGAGATGGATCTCTTGTGTATGTGTCCCAATGGATGTGTCTACATAGCAGGTATGCTTGCACTCCCAAGGAACTACCATAATTATAATATCTACTGAAATATCAGAATTCTGACTCAATTCAAGAATGCACTCCTGCATGAGCTTCACTACAGCTTATAGTGATCTGACTGACCACAAAACAATTAGTGTGAATTACGTGCTATTAACCCAGTGTAAAACAAAGACCACTAATAGAACATGAACCCACATTTCTTCCATACCCTAAATGATTTCTTCCAGAGGCCTCTGTTGTACACAAATATACTAGCTTGGCTTTGTAAACTAACTTATTTAAGTTATTTTCGACTGCTCTATATCCTGAATTGTATTTTCTGCTGTTTTCTTTCATCGGGAAAACATTTGCAGCAAGCCTCATTTAACAACATTGTCAACAGGAAGTCAATGCTTAAATACAGCAATCTCAAGTTTGATGATCTGTCTGATTGGTGATGCTAGCTAGGGAAAATAGCTTCCCTGATAACTCCTTTAGTGTTTCAGATGAAATCATAGCCTCAACGTTTTGAAGACTACCTTAGTTCAATTCAAATATATAGTACAGTAACGTATTTCCTTCTTCAGTGGTAGTGCTTTGTTTGTTCTTAGGTGCATACAGTTCATATGTAGATAGTAGCCTTGTTTGAGTATATATAGCCGGTAGATAAGTATTGTTTACTAATCCTTGGTGACTTGTGGTTTTTATTGGTCCCTTGTTGTTATTGATATGCATAATCAGATGAAGCCTTGCATCACCCACATTCTGCTGGGCAAAGGGAAAATGCTGAAGTACGCAAATGGAAGTACGGAAACAGAAGTATGGAAACTGAAGTATGGAAGTGACCACCTATCTGCCTTATAGCTAGCCAGGGTGACTGTCTCTAAGTGATGTGAGAGCTGAGTACTGACACATCGGACTCCAGTGAGCACTATCGCACCTATCAATGGGATGCCCCATTTTGCATATAGCAAGTGGGCTCATTGGTACGGGTATAGATTTCCCACCTGGCCTACCTGAAAGTAGCAGGGGTGGATGTTGAAGAAAGGATGGGGATTTGCTGTCAGAATCTTCCCCAAGGCATTGGTACTTAGTCAGGATTGTCCCAAATTGCATAATTATAGATTCTCTTTCTTTGAAAAGTTTTTGTGAATTCTACAAATACCCATATCTCCCTGTCTCACAATGTGCATGACACGAAAATATGGGGTATTTGTAAGTGATATGTGGGGGATGGAATGCAGGTTTGTGCCCCAGGTATGGGGGCTTGTTTTAAGATATGTCAATTCCCCTCCTACCCCCCATCAAGCCCTAGCTATTGTAGATAGAGCATGCCACTGATAGGCACGTAACACAGTCGTTTAGCATGACACGGTGAGTGTAGTCTTGGTGTGGTCTCATTCTGAGACTATACTACCGTGACTATTGCTAGTGTCTCGTAACATTGGCTAAGATTGTTGGTGAGGAACTATGACAACACTTGTATCTGCATCACTGTCACGAGAATGCCATCAAACAGCTTTTCAAAACACCACACAACAAGGAATCCTGCATGGACCCTTAAGCACCTCATTGATATCCAAGCATATATCATCATGAACATCAATGCAAGAACCACCCTGTAGGTGACTGTGTCCTCCCAATTGGAAGACTGGACCCCACACTGGACAATCACACTCCACACGCAGGCTCCAGCCTGGAGTCAAGTGCACCTATGCATCCACCTCTTAGCAGGGTGTGATTGGCTGGAGGCAGATGCCAGCCGTTTCTGTTTTAGAAATAACCATTCCAGCCAAACAACCTTGTGACAAGGTGGGCACGCGTCTTGAACAGCACAGTTTCAAAAGGACACCAAGTACAGACTGAGCATAGAATATACATGCGTACAATATATAGAGATGATTACATAATCTGACATAAGAAGGAGGAAATAGAAATAATAATCAGAAGTAATGAGTCTAGAGTTCACAGTCACCACACATCCCCCCTCTCAGGCTTGTGGTATCACAGTCCATGGCCATATCTCTCCACAGGCCTTCGAGGTCTTGAGGAACGTCTCGGGGTAGGGTGGGATGGCAGCACAGGAGGAACTGATTGAAGTACAGGTGATGAGGATGTGTCTGGCAAGTACAATGGATCGACATTGTCACTCTTGTTCTGCTGAACCTTTGCATGTCTCACACGCAGTGAGTCCACATGTCTACGAACAGTGTGTCCAGACTCCAACTCCGCATGGTAAGACAGAGGTCCTGTAACTTTGACAACAGTGCCTGGTAACCACTTCGGTGATGATCCGGTGAAGTTCTCAGCATACACTGTATCACCAACACAAAAGGAACGTAAAGGAGCAGCCGAGTCATGAGTTTGCTTCTGCTTCCTCTGTTGACTCTCGACTCTCTGTGAGGTGTCCGGAAACCATAAATCTAGTCTGCACCTGATGCGACGACCAATGAGAAGCTCGGATGGCGCTACTCCTGTGACTGAATGAGGAGTTAGCCTGTAGTTGAAAAGGAATTTGGAAACACGTTCTTGAAGAGTGGTGCCAGAAATTCGAGCTATTCCTCTTTTGAGAGTTTGCACTGCTCTCTCTGCTAAGCCATTGCTTGAAGGGTGATATGGTGCTGACTTGACGTGTACAATTCCGTTCTTCTGCATAAACTCCTGAAACTCGTAACTCGTAAACGTTAGACCATTGTCTGTTACAACTTTGCGAGGAATCCCATGGTTTGCAAAGATGATACGCAGTTTCTCAATCGTTTTCGCTGACGTAATTGAGTGCATGAGATGAACGTCCATCCATTTAGAGTGAGCGTCGACGAGTACAAGGAACATTGATCCCATGTATGGACCTGCAAAATCCAGGTGGATGCGACTCCATGGCTCAGATGGCCATTCCCAGGGGTGCAAGGGAGCGGCAGGAGGAGAAGGTCGGGACTCTTGGCATGTCTGACATTGTTTTACTGTGTCCTCAATGGCTGAGTCCATCTTTGGCCACCAAATGTAGTTCCGGGCAAGACTCTTCATTCTAGCGCAGCCGGGATGAGTCTCGTGTAATTCTTGCAAAACAAGCTCTCTTCCCTGGGGCGGAATCACCATGCGTGACCCCCACAGGATGCAACCATCCCATGCGCTCATCTCTGTCTTCCTGGAGAGGAAGGGCTTGAACTTCTCGTCAGTGATCTGATCCGGCCAACCTGTCTGTATATACCGCAGCACTCGAGAAAGTACTGGGTCTTTGGCAGTCCAGCTTCTGATGACACCAGCATTGATGGATGTTGAAGAGAGATGTAGGACCAGTTGGGCCAGCTCATCTGGTACACAATCTGAGTTAGTAGTGATCGGGCGGGGTAGTCTGCTTAGAGCATCTGCATTATTCAAGGTTTTGCCCGACTTGTACCTGATATTATACTGGTAGGCTGCCAGTGTAAGTGCCCATCTCTGTATTCTCGCTGATGCCATGGCTGGTATGCTTTTAGTCTCATTGAAGAGATGTGAGAGCGGCTGGTGGTCTGACTCGATGGTGAATTGTCTGCCGTAGAGGTAATTGTGGAACTTTTTCACGCCGAAGACAATGGCTAAGCCTTCTCTCTCAAGTTGAGAGTAGTGACGCTCGGCGGAATTGAGGGTCCTTGAAGCGTAGGCTATGGGCTTCTCTTCACCAGTGTCAAGGATATGCGAGAGGACAGCTCCGATACCGTACTCTGATGCGTCGCAAGCCAGGAGCAGAGGTTTGGCACTGTCGTAATGTACCAAAACGGAGTCTGCTTGAAGAGCTTCTTTGGCGAGTTTGAAAGCCATGTCGTGTTGTTCAGTCCAAGTCCAGCACTTGTTCTTGAGCAGGAGGTTGTACAGAGGTCTCAGCTTGGTGGAAAGATTTGGCAAGAATTTCGAATAGTAATTGATGAGACCGAGGAATGAGCGAAGTTGAGTGACGTTCTTGGGTGTAGGGGCTTCCTTGAGAGCAGCAATTTTGCCATCTGTTGGGTGTAGTCCATTTTCGTCGATGACGTGCCCCAAGTACTCGATACGAGGCTTCAAGAATGAGCACTTTGTGTGGTTGAGGCGTAAACCTGCATTTTCAATGCAGCTCAGTGTCGCGTCCAAATTCTGTAGGTGCTGATCCGTGGAACACCCGGTAACCAGGACATCATCTTGGTAGACGGAAACTCCTCTCAATCCCCTAAGCAATGTCTCCATGGTCCTTTGAAATATTGCTGGGGCTGATGACACGCCAAACGGGAGACGATTAAATTGAAACAGCCCTTTGTGGGTGTTGATAGTGACATATGGTTTGGACTCGTCAGACAGTGGCAACTGTAGGTAGGCATTGGACATGTCCAACTTGGTGAAAAGCTTGCCTCCAGAAAGATCAGCAAAAAGGTCATCGACTCGTGGGAGTGGGTAGGTCTCAGTGACAGAGGCTTGATTGATGGTGGTCTTGAAATCCCCGCAGATCCTAATGGTACCATCACTCTTTGGAACAGGGACAATGGGGGCTGCCCACTGGGAATGCTGCACAGGGGATATAATGCCTAGCTGCTCCAGCCTACTCAGTTCTTTTTCAACCTTCTCTCTCAGAAGGTAAGGGACAGTTCTGGGCTTCAGGAACTTGGGTTTAGCAGCTTCATTCACCTGTAAGGTGACCTTGGCATCTTTTAGGCACCCTAGGCTCCCATCAAAGACCGCCTCGTGCTTATCTATCACTTCTTTGATCTTGTCATGCTCCAGTAGATTCACCTGACCTATGTTGACATTAAGTCTCCCCAGCCAGTCTCTGCCCATTAAGTCAGGTCCCTCCCCAACAACTACCTGGGCTGATAATGTAGCCACAATCTCACCATAGTGCACTGTCACGTTGGTTGCCCCGACAACCGGTATAGGTTCACCTGTGTATGTCAGTAGCCGGGTGGTAGAAGGATGGAGGGTGAGTGTGGCATCATGTTGCTTCAGCCGGTTGAACGTCGCTTGGCTGATGATCGAGAGAGACGCTCCCGTGTCTAACACCATGTCCACAGGGACGTCGTTCAGGAGGACCTGCATTCGGGTCGGCTCATTCGATTGATCCTCCAGTGTGAACATTTCGTACGTGTGGTCCGTTTCGTCTTGTGTCAACTCCTCGGTTACGAACATGTTCTTGCAGGTGTTTTGTGATGGCATAGATGTCTCCTGAGCTCTCCTCTTAGCTCTGCAGACGCGGGCTAAATGACCTTTTTTCCTACAGAAGCCACATTCAGTGTCCTTGTGACGACACACATTTGCAAGGTGGTTGCCTCCACACCTATAGCACGTAATTTCGCCCTTGCTCTTGCTAGGAGACATCTTCATAGAAGACTTCCCGCGTTCTTTACTGTGACTGTAGAGAACAGGGTTGCTGTGTGAGCGTTCAGCTTTCAAATTCTTGGTGTCTCGTTCGGCAACTTCGATAGCAACAGCAACGCTGTACGCCTTGTCAAAGTCGAGTTCTTTCTCGGCTAGTAACTTCTTCTGAATCCCATCGTGATTGACGCCGCAGACAAGTCTATCTCTAAGCATCTCTGGCAGGGATGTACCATAGTTGCAGTGTTCGGCTATTTCACGAAGGGCGGCAACGTAAGCAGCTACGGTTTCTCCAGGTGCACGATTGCGAGTGTTGAACTTGTAACGCTGAACGATCGGCGAGGGCAATGGCTCATGGTACTCCTTGACCAGAGCACACAGCTCAACGAAGGTCATGGTAGGGAACTTGCTCGGGTCAGCCAAGCTCTTGATCAGCTTGAACGTCGCAGGTCCGCACACGGAAAGTAGTATTGCACGTTTCTGTTCAGCTTCCGTGACTTTGTTCGCAACGAAGTAGTGACCGAGCCTCTCAGTGTAAATACTCCAGCTCTCCTTGCCTCCAGGCTGGAACTCAGACATTGTTCCGTGCATCGCCATAGCCCCCGAAAAGTTTTATCCTCGTCGCCAAATGTGGTGTTGTGACAAGGTGGGCACGCGTCTTGAACAGCACAGTTTCAAAAGGACACCAAGTACAGACTGAGCATGGAATATACATGCGTGCAATATATAGAGATGATTACATAATCTGACATAAGAAGGAGGAAATAGAAATAATAAGTAATGAGTCTAGAGTTCACAGTCACCACAAACCTCATCTGTAAGCTCTGCCACTCTGAGCCTGAAGACCACTTCCACTTCATTGCCAAGTGCCCGGCCCTCTTAGGCATGTCCGATCCCGTCTCTTGAGCAACGTCCCTGCAGCATTAGCACCACACCTTCCTGACCTGGAAACTGACCCAGTACGATTCACTGACGTCATGCTAGGTCTGGAATGGATCAAGGACACACCCACCCAAACCTTCACCATTAATTTTCTCACCCTGTTAAGAAAAAGAAGAATTCTCACTTCCGCACTTCAATGTTTTCCCCATACCACTGGTTCACATGGCTCAATAAGCCAATACAGAAAGTGAAAACAGTAAAAGTTGCAGTTTAAAACATTAGTAGCAAAATGTGTGCAATAATTCAAACTATACACCAGTTATTGGTAAGTTAATGTTCTGGAATAAAAGACTATTACAGTAACATTGGGGTGCTTTGTTTGATCTTAGATGTTGCCTTCTGATGCTTCATTTTAAGATGTCTCCGCAGTGGTGGCAAACACTTTGGAAGGAACAAGAACATTTGGCAGAGGATGGCACGAATATTTATTTCAGCAAATGTGAGGTACACTTGAATATCACGATTAGTGATGATCAGTGAAAGTGGGAGTAAAATGCAGGAGATTAGAGCATTCACGTAGATGAATATGTTGACCTTTTTTGTGTCTTTGAAGTGCTGTCGTCGGATCTTTCTTGTCAGAATAGCAAGGAGTACTACTATTATATATAGGACTGCAACTTCAATAAGATATACGACATAAATAATGTTTTGTAAGATGCAAGTTTGAATAACCTCATAGTATGGAAACGAGTCTTCAGGTGTCACCAACATTTCAATATTCACGACTTTATTACCTCCAAACACTGTCCAGAGAGTTAGGAAGATAATATTTGTCCCCACTATGACTACAACTCCAGCAAAAAGTACCCCATCAGACCATCGCTTCCCCAGTTTCCCAAAGTAAGTAAATATGCGATAAACTCTCAGCATTCTCATAATCAGTGGGCTGAATATGAGGTGGAGACCTAAACTCAACCACCATTCTGGTGCATTGCAGAAGAAGCGGCCATTGTGTACATCGTGAATCACAGATTGTGAAAGAGCTGTAACCATGGCACCGGCAAACAGAAAATAGCATCCTATGAACATGGTAAGACTGAGGTAAGGACTTGTTGCCTTAATCTCTGGTGCATTGCGATAGTAGAGAAATAGAATCAGTATGACTGTAGTGAGAATGATGAGCACTGCTTCAATTGTGAGCAAACCTGCAGGAGTAGCAGCAGATTGGAGATTGGTTGGTATTTCATCGTCTGGACTCCTGCCTATGGCTGTCTCATTGCACTGCTTGTCACTTATGACTGTGTACAGTTTGGTAGTCCCATTCCTGATTTGGAAGATGTTTACAGCAACTTTAGATTCACCGTTGTTCTCAAAGTTTACATCTCCAAGAGCACCAGTGAATGATACATTTGACAGCTCACTATTTGCACTCACCATCTTCTTTGCAGTTCCAATATTTCCTTCAATTGTTTGCAAAGAGGCATTCAGTGCAATTGCAGTGGCCCACACAGAGTCATGTAAAGCACTGGAATAGAGATTTGAGTTCAAGGAGGTGTTGTGTTGAGCAGCAAAATGAGATAAACGTTCAAGGTAATCATCATAGTACTCCCTGTATGTTTGTCCTGAAACAATCACTTTGTTTGAGTCATTTATGCTGAGCTGATACTGTACAAGAAACACACCTTCAAGTGCACTTCTCATGGTATCATTGTCACAAGTGCTAGTGGCATGAAAGAAATCCTCTACCAGGTGTTCATAAACTATCCATGTGTGTTTCAGTTGTGGCCAACGAAGACTCTGCTTGTATGCCAAACACAGTACTTCTGCTGCTTGTTCTAGGCCAACTGACAATATCACAATCCTTTCCCCACGTCCTTGTAATGTCTTCAGTAGAGATGGGGCACCTCGAAAAGGATAGAAAGCTAGATTGCCTCCCAGCAAATTAGCTAGTGCAGGATAAGAGTGTTCCATGCTGTGGTCACTAACCACCCCAACTCTAGTCCAGCCAAACTGCTCCATCAAACTGCACACTGCCTCAGCATAGACTGCAGAAGATGGAATGATGTGAAACAAATGTGGGTACTGTACCCTGTGATGCAGGGCTGGTGACGGTGATTCCAAAATCTGTAAGAGGTTTGCCCCACTTCTTTCAGCGATCAATGCTACAGCTTTTGCTAGTGTTGTGCAGAATGACCCCACAACTCCAACTAGGTGCTGTTCCTTCTGAGTTATCTCATTGACAAATTGAAAGAGGGCCTCGCTAGGGTAGCCACGGTCACAAGTTCCAGTGTCCAGTTTAGTCAGCTCCAGGTTGTATCCAGGTAGGATGGTGGGGTCCTGGTTGATTCTGTCCACTGCCAACTGTGCAGCTGGAAGGAGTTCAAGTCCCCTGTCCCATCTTGGGGTCCATGCACTGTCTTCTTGACGAGTCATGAGGTTCAACATCACTAAGAGTCGAAGTGTAGTTGTATTTGTAGCACAAGCTAGGTGTTCTTGTGTGGACAGAACCACAAAGAGAAAAGCTACTACACTTGTCCAGTATACCATCCTTTTCAACTCCAATAGTTGTTGCATGCATGAACACTGTAAGAACTACGTAGTGAGTTAAAATAACCTCACCGAGGTTACTGTGGCTCAGTTCAGGCCAGGATAATTGAATTAGTGATGAGTACTACGAAGAGTTATCTCCTCACAATTTCCATATTTGGAAGCATAAAGCTAGCACAGACAATTGTGTGCTCTGATCAGCAAATACTATATATATATATCACTGTAAAAACAAATTTGCTGTTTTAACAAATTATTTGGTTACTATAATTGCATGACTGTCCTTTCTACGCTAATGCAAAGAATGTGGTGCTCGTAAAACATTTTGTGGGAAGCTAGTAAAGTTTACCTAAGTATCAGTTCCCACTGCATGAATCTTTTCCAGCACTGCATTCATAAAATTTCATAGTAAGGAAAGTCATGCAACTGTAGTAACAAAATACTTAGCTAAAATAACAACTTTGTTTTGCAGTGTAGTTATTCTAAGTGTGGTGCAGAAAGCCCCCGCAACAGCTACTCACAATTCTATTTTAGGAAGCAAGAAGCTAGTAAGGACAATAGTCCGCTTCTTTCAGCAAATAGTATGTATCGCAGCTTTTCCTATACTGCATGTAGTGCAGAAAGTCCCCACAACCCCATCTTAGTGCCTTTCCTTCTGAGTTATTTCATTGACAAATCTACAGAAGGCATCACAGTCACATACTGGTAACTACCATATAGCAACGGGGAGAGAACTTTTGCATGTAGACAACGCGTCCTGCGCAGTGGGTGACTTTGCATAACATCTAGGCCTGTTTTATAAGGGAGATGTGGTTCGTTGATTGTTCATACATGGTAGCCTTGGATGTTACAGACCGCGGAAAATACTCAGTTAAAAGAACTTTTGTGTGCTGTGTTTTACTCCAGTTTTAGGGTTGGTGAAGGCAACTGATGAGAAACAGGAATGGAAAATTGTTAAAAAAATGTTGCAGGAGCTGAGACGAGACAACTTTGGGCTCGGAGAAATATCACCAGGGATGATTCCGGGCTCACGGCGATCTTGTTCATGAACTAAGGAGCACAACAACTGACTAAGTTGCCTTCAAGTTTCACCTACCTTTTGGTCCAGTGACACAGCAGTCAACACTCTCTCTGATCATGCAGCTGTTAGAAATGGGTAGCTACACACACCACTGAACTATGCCATAAATCATGACCTGCCCACTTTGACTAAGCGTTGTTACTGTAATCAGTCATCAAAGGCCCTATGACTCTTGCTAATTCAAGCCCAAAAAATACTAGACAGATGGCATCTGCAGTGAAGTCTAGCATCTCCCCAGCTTTACTGTGAGAGATTTTGTGCATGGGAAGACATCGACCACTGGACTACGGAGACATTTTACGTAAATGTCTGGTAGTTTTACGTAGTGGGTGAACGGCCTTTTTACTTGCGGATTGCGCAAATTGCGTAATATGAAGGCCTGTGCTTCAGATTCGCGAAAGTCGGCTCGAGAAAAGGCTCTAGCGGTTTAATAGACAGGAACTCTGAGGCACAGCAACGCTCTACTACCATTAGTCTAAGCCTAGCCGAAGGTTCATCCTGCTGCATGAGTCAGCCATATCTCTGTTTAGCTGTCGATAGCTGTTTCATAGCTGTAGTCATTCAATGCAGCTGTTTAAATACTTGTCACTGACTGTATGGCATGTTATTTTTGCGTGTGTCATATTTGTATAATACAAATATGACCTCATCTGACTATGCTCTTGTGGATTACCAGGTGCTAGGACAACATAATGGTACAGGATGCATGGTGATGTTTAGCTACTTGAACTTCTTTCACACTTACAGTGGGATCTTGCCACTGGTCGATAATTGATAATACAAAAAAATGTATGGGCAGTCGATAATACGTACAGGTGGTCGATAATTGGTATGTGAATAAGACTTTGGAAGCGCTTGGTCATGGGTGTGTGTTGGTTATGCTCTCGGTTGGGACAAGAACCAAGTTAGGGCTCCCGACTGAAAAATCGAGGGTTCACCAATTTCAAATCTGTTGTGCTAGAACTAAATATCTATCTGAGATACATAAAAGCCGGACTATAATAGCCAATTCGTCTTGGACTTGAAAGGGTTTAAGTGCCAAAAATTGGGTGCAATTCGGTTCAAGTGACTTTTGAAGCCTCGCTATGAAATAGTGGTACTGATGGATTTCACTTGATGTATATCTTGTGCAAAAATGCCTGGACCATTCACTATATTAGCTGTTATTATACATTTTTCCGATAGAAGAATAATTGAAGTGACTTTTGACAAGTAAATTTAGCAAGCACCAGTGCAATTGATTATTTTCCATTGGTAGAGTATAAAAATAGGTGTACCACTCGCGTGGATATCTGTTAAAGGTATGTTCATATATAACCCCATTTATGGCCATATTTTGGCACATAACGTTCTGTTCGCTTTATTTATTTTCGGAAGAATGAAGGTCATAGAAACTATTGTAACTGTAGTTTACAAACAAGGTCACTTGGTTCACGTTCATTCAATCTTTGATTTTTCCTCGGGTCCCCTAACCAAGTTCCCAAGTCATTCCTGGACTGAGATATAAAGGCAAATGCAAATGTGGTCAATAATTGGCGGCTTACGCTAGTTGCTGAAGGGTTGGTAAATCTGTCCCTACTCAGCAGTGGTCCTGAATAGACTAGCAGTCTTTAGATGACACATTTGTGCTAAGTGACTCCTCATTTTACATCTGGACCTACCTACTCAGGCTGGTTGAAAGTGGATCAAATCAATAACTCCATCCACTTGTGAGCTTGTGGCCTGAAACTGCTGACATATGATTGCCTACATCAGTTCGCTGGAACTGTTTTGTATTTGTGTACTTAATAGTCTACTTCTTTACTGTAGCTATTATTGTGACTGTGAGGCTGCACAATATTTACCAGATTCTGTCGTGCACCATCACGGGAAGGAGGGGCGTTCAGTTAGTAAAATTACATGTACATTAATTAAAACTGAATAACAGACATTTCACTCTGACTATGGACTGAGATGTTTGTTGTACTCTGTTCCGGTTCTTTGTAGTTCTACTGGTGAACAAGATCGTGAGTCCCTAGTCTTCCCTGGTTCTAATTGTGAATAACATAAACCGTGAGTGCAGCTCTCTCCATGGTGCAGTGGATCCCCTTGTGTTACATATGTGAACATATCAGTAAAAATGGAACCGCAGACAAATTTATAATTTTTGTTTTCAAACTATCAGTTTTAAATATCTTTGTTGTGTTATGTTATATTGAAAACCTGTTTTGATCTAATGTGACTAAGGTTCTGTTTTTATGTTATGTTTTCAAATATTGTAACTGCCAAGTCACATTATGTATGACTCATTGCAGTATGTTATGCTTACCTGCAGCTATCAAGCCACCACTTCTTGTCACTGAGATGTTGTTATGGCACTTTACAGCTGCAAGACAAAGTCCAGAACAGAAAGCCTGGATTCAATCTAAATCAGGTTCACCCAATTAGATTACACCTAGCTTTGGTTCAAAATTATTTCCTGCTGACTTCCAGTCACTCCAACTGGCATGCAAATTGCATGGAAGAAGTAAATGGTATAGCTCATAGAACATTGTACAAGCTATTATATACATGTGTGTGTGTATATACTCCATAGTGTTATAGAACATATTAAACATAAACTTTAAGCATGTTCACTATATTGCAGTAGTCTGTGATATTCCTTGGAGCAGCTGAGATAATTCATGATTGTTTTATTAATTGCTGCTTCATCAATTTTTCAAGGGTAGTTTGTGTAAAGCAGAATTTCCAGACAGCATATAAGCACATTTGCCAATTGTGCTATAAATTTGGCCCACTGCAGTTTTTCATCAACTTTCACTTTCAACAGGCACAAATAATCCCCTTTGATCCTTGCAGTCTTAATTCTTCCCTTCCTGCTCCTCCAGACCTTTCAATGCCTGTTGACCTGCTTTATCTACTGTGATGAGGTTTGATGTGGTGCTAATGAGCTCCATGTGAAGGGTTGATGCTGTATGACATGGCAAATTCAACCAGTGAAGCACTTGTCATGTCCCCAAACGTTTTGGTCCTTTCTCCTACACAGAACATGCCTCCAGCTGCCAATGTGTTAAGTATGCTACCCTTGGTACACATTTGAGTGTAGCATGTACGTGGTTCTACAGTTTCTTCAAACAGAAGGTGTTTAACATCTACCTCGATCCATACATTTGGCATTGGATCCCATGTAATTGGCCATTTTACTTCTCGACTTCTGAGCAGCATCTTTACTATACTCCGTTGGAGGCAAGCCAAGTTGAAACATCTGAAACTTTCAACTATGATTGAAATTTGAGTGGTAAGCTATCATTTTTAAGCATTTACAATCATCAATTATCTCAGCTGCTCCAAGGATTTTCTTGTTTGACAGAAATTCAAGCAATTCTCTTGCTTGGTGATTCACATTATCGAAGTCACTCCAAACTATGGGAACCACCCCAACTGATAAGACAGTGCCATACACCCACCATGCCAGAATAATCATATAGTGGGTTAGGGTTAGGTAGACCAGCCAGAATCTAGTACAATACAAAAACAATGACATAATAATGACATAATCTTACATTCACTACAAATGTGCCTAAGGAGATATATAACATGGCAATTGTCTTCACACTTGTGGTTTGTTGATTTTTCAGCAAAAATATGTATAGTTCAAACATTTTAAAATCCAAATGTTACACCCCAAGTGAAAGCAAAAATTTCCTAGTAATGAATGGCTAGCTACAATCAATGTCAGGTACCTTTCTAGGTACATACCACAATATGTCAGCTACAGTCCAAAATAAATTTCATGTATCTTACCTACCACGAAATGTCAGCTACTATCAATAAATGTCAGGTGTCATACCTAGAAATGTTAGGTACATATCCTATAACAGGTAAATACATGAAACTGTCAGGTATTGAGATGTCATATGATTAATAACTGCACCTGCAACAAAGCTAATTGCACCTGTGCATGTAGCAATGTAGCCTCGTACCCAGGCCTGGGTACGAGGCTAGTAGCAATGTGGGGTGAGCAAAGTAAGCTGCATTAACATTTCAGGAATAAAGCTGCTTGTTGTGCATAATCTGAAGACATACTGAGCAATTGCTCAGCAATACCATTAACAATAATGAAACAGTAAAAAGTATTGCTTGGAACTTAAACACTATGTTTCATAGCTATGCACCAGTTATTGGTCCTGGAATTGAAGACTAGTTTATTGAGTCAGCAGCATTGGGGTGAGTAGAGCTTCATTCCCTACTCCAGTGGTAGTTGGGGTAGTGCTTTGTTTGTTCTTTGGTGCTGTCTTCCAGTACTTCAATTTAAGATGTATCAGAAATGGTGGCAAACATTTTGGAAGGAACAAGAACATTTGGCAGACAATGGCAGTAGAATTTACTGAAGCAAAGGTGAGGTAAACACGAATCCTACGATCAGTGATGACCTGTGCAAGGGGAGTAAAGTGTAGGAGATAAGAATATCCAAGTAGATGAATATATTGACTTTCTTTGTGTCTTTGAAGTGTTGTCGTTGGATATTTCTTGTTAGAATAGCTAGGAGCACTACAACGCTATTAAGAAGCAGAAGTTCACAATCATATAGGGTGGATGCAATAACGCTTGGTGGAGTGCAATCTTGAATAATCTCATAATAAGGAAATGAATCTTCAGGCGTCAACAATCTTTTAAGATTAATGCCATTACTACCGCCAAACACTATCCAGAGAGTGAGAAAAGTAATATTGGCGCCAACTATGGCTAGAACCCCAGCAAAAAGTACCCCATCAGACCACTTCTTCCCCAGTTTCCCAAAGTAAGTAAATATGCGATAAACTCTGAGCATTCTCATGATCAGCGGAGCTACTATAAGGTGGACACCTAAACTCAAGCACCACTCTGGTGCATTGCAGAAGAAGACTCCATCATGAATGACAGATTGTGAAAGAGCTCTAATAATGGCACTGGCAAACAAAGAATAGCATCCAACAAACATGGTGAGACTGAGGTAAGGACTTGTTGCCTTAATCTCTGGTGCATTGCGATAGTAGAGAAATAGAATCAGTATGACTGTAGTGAGAATGATGAGCACTGCTTCGATTGTGAGCAAAACTGCAGTAATAGCAACAGATTGGAGATTGGTTGGTATTTCATCATCTGGGCTCCTGCCTATGGCTGTCTCATTGCACTGCTTGTCACTTATGACTGTGTACAGTTTGGTAGTCCCATTCCTGATTTGGAAGATGTTTACAGCAACTTTAGATTCACCGTTGTTCTCAAAGTTTACATCTCCAAGAGCACCAGTGAATGATACATTTGACAGCTCACTATTTGCACTCACCATCTTCTTTGCAGTTCCAATATTTCCTTCAATTGTTTGCAAAGAGGCATTCAGTGCAATTGCAGTGGCCCACACAGAGTCATGTAAAGCACTGGAATAGAGATTTGAGTTCAAGGAGGTGTTGTGTTGAGCAGCAAAATGAGATAAACGTTCAAGGTAATCTTCATAGTACTCCCTGTATGTTTGTCCTGAAAAAATCACTTTGTTTGAGTCATTTATGCTGAGCTGATACTGTATAAGAAACACACCTTCAAGTGCACTTCTCATTGTATCATTTTCACAAGTGCTAGTGGCATGAAAGAAATCCTCTACCTGGTGTTCATAAATTATCCATGTGTGTTTCAGTTGTGGCCAACGAAGACTCTGCTTGTATGCCAAACACAATACTTCTGCTGCTTGTTCTAGGCCAACTGACAATATCACAATCCTTTCCCCACGTCCTTGTAATGTCCTCAGTAGAGATGGGGCACCACGAAAAGGATAGAAAGCTAGATTGCCTCCTAGCATATTAACTAATGCAGGATATGAGTGTTCCATTCTGTTGTCACTAACTACCCCAACTCCAGTCCAGCCAAGCTGCTCTATCAAACTGCACACTGCCTCATCATATACTGCAGAAGATGGAATGATGTGAAACAAGTGTGGGTATCGTACCCTGTCATGCAGGGCTGGAGATGGTGAGCCCAAAATCTGCAGGAGGTTTGTCCCACTTCTTTCAGCAACCAGTGCTACAGCTTTTGCTAGCGTTGTGCAGAAAGCCCCCACAACTCCAACTAGGTGCTGTTCCTCCTGAGTTATCTCATTGACAAATTGAAAGAGGGCATCACTAGGGTAGCCATGATCACAAGTTCCAGTGTCCAGTTCAGTCAGCTCCAGGTTGTACCCAGGTAGGATGGTGGGATCCTGGTTGATTCTGTCTACTGCCACCTGTGCAGCTGGGAGGAGTTCAAGTCCCCTGTCCCATCTTGGGGTCCATGCATTGTCTTCTTGATGAGTCTTGAGATTCAGCATCACTAAGAGTCGCAGTGTGGTTGTATTTGTTGCACAAGCTAGGTGTGCTTGTGTAGACAAAACTATAAAAAGAAAAGCTGTTACTAAATATGCTTTTGTCCAGCACATCATCTTCATGTACTATCTATATAGTTACTCTTCACAAAGGTACACCTTTTGCATAGATCTAAACCTACACTTTCACAATGCTGTCCACTATTAATACACTATACTTTGCAGAGCACACACAGACAGTTGCACTGGCAGGTTATGTACATGTACATGTACATCATAACATGATGTTTCTTTGTATGGATTGGTAGTGTAGGTACTAATTAGGTACTAGTGGAGGTTGGAAGCTAGTATGAAGTAGTGCCAGATTGAAGCGCAATTCCTGAAAATGTAAAGTAATATTTGGTACATGTCCTCTAGTGGGTATTTCACTGGAAATGCTTGTGTGTGCTCTGTAAAGTACCTTTACGACAAAAAGTCCAAACGAGACCCTACTAGGCTTCATTCTCAATAATACATTGCTGAGCTATGGTAGGATGATTTTTTTGCTGATCACATTTTGTATTGTAGTTGGATAGAACAGTTGTAGCCAATTCGGAAACCATTTTAAGTCCCACTGTTGATCTGAAAGGTGTGTAAGAAGCTATGTCCTGTCACTATATATGCTAAAAACATATATATTATAGGTTGGGTATAATTAGATTCATCATAAATTGAATCCCATATGCAGTGCCCAAGAATTTGTGGAGGTATGCTGGTTTTCATAGATGGACCTTAGGACATCTAAAAGACAGCCTATACATAGAGTTATGTACAGACTAATGTCTGTGCACATGCAATTCTAGGAAAAAACCCCGCACACTTCCATAATTTGTAATCCCTGAGCAACATATGCTATTTTGCAATATTTGATAGGCTATGCCAGTCTGAGTAGCCAAAGAGTTGAAATACTACTAGCTTCCAACCTCCCCTAGTACCTCATTAGGTAGACTACCAATCCATACAAAGAACCATCATGTTATGATGTACATGTACATAACCTGCCAGTGCACAGTAACAATCATACCGAAAACTGTCATGTTAGATACATACCCCAACAATGCACGATACCACACCAAGAAATGTCGCGGTCTGTAGATGTACATAGGATACCGGTATCATACCTAAACTGTCGTGTTTGGTACATAGCTCTAGCATGTGTAACTGGTAAAATGTACAATTCCCAGAAATGTCAAGTAATGTTAGGTACATGTCCTGTAGCAAGTATAAAAAAAAATTAACGGAACTCTCTGTGTGTTCTCTGTGAAGCACAGTGGACAGCAATTTGAAACTTAACTTAATTTGTTTTAATTTAATACAACGCTGTATACGTAGGAATACATGATCACTGTGTGTGTTGTTGGAGTGTATAACTGCAGTGCATGGTAAGTTGTTACCACTCAACAATTAAGTGACCAGGGGCCTTCAACTTCAAGGAGGTGTTTAGCACTGCAGCAGATATGATGAATACTTAACTGGTAGGCAAGATCTTGTATATAAAGTTACTATATCATACATAGGCCCACCGAGGGGTGGGTGGGGGGGGGGGAGCAGGGGATACTCTCTTTAATGTTTGATGGAAGTGCTGAATTTTAAGCTATTACCGTATTGTCCCGGGAAAGCGCCCATGGGCGCTCGCAGCTCAAGCACCAATAAAAGAAAAAAAAGAAAAAAAAAGAAAAAAAAAAGGGGGTGGGTGTTTACACGGAGGATGCTTGAATGGTTCAACTATCCCCGCGCAAGCGCCCACCCCGGATGCGAAGTTAGCTCTATTATCGATGGGCGCACCGAATCGACATGCAGCGTCGCTTCGTCCGTGCTTCGTCGAAGCCAGCCCGACGATATAGAAAGCTGTATCGTACTAGAAAGCAGACTGACTCGTAGCCTCGTTGCCAAGCTAGCTTCCGAAGCGTTCGTCACTTGTAGTATGCGAATTTCGTGCTGCAGGCGGAGAACGCTGCGAACATGGCTGTGGACGGGCGTGTGCGAAACTTTGTGGCGCCTGAAGCACATCAAAACGATCGCAGCTATGTACGTGAGCTCAGCGGACCTAGGTACTTTCGATTCACTACGAAAGAATTTAGCATGGTGGGCAGTTACACGGAGGACCTCAAGAAAACCACAAAACTGTCAAAATAAGGGGATGGGCGCTTGCCCAGGACAACACGGTAACTATGTTAAAACGTCTCATAAAAGTTTGAGTAAAAAGATCTAAAAAAGAATGGAACAATAAAAAAGAGAACGTGTTCAAGAATTTTTTTTACCAATACCCGTATTCTACGTATTATCCGCCCACCCACTTCTTCGGCCAAAAGTTATGTGGAAGGGTGTTTATATGTACCGTATAAGCTCCCGAAAATACGCCCCTCCCCCCTTTTTGCACACTACTCTGAGGCAAAAGTGGGGAGGGGGCGTTTGCTCGAATATTCATTCGTCTCGTGCGTATGCCCCTCCCGCTGTTCCTCACATACGCGCTCGGCAATCGCGACGACTGCCACGGCTTTCTGGAAGAACGGCAGCTTCGATGAACGTGTACTACAGGAAATCAGCGGCGCTTGTGTTGATACTAAGCCAAGAGGCATCGAAACAACTTGCATCGTCAGTTGTGACAGGGGACGACCCCGCGTAAGTTTGCGTTTCCGGTGCGAGCAACAAAAACCCTAGCCTCGTACCCAGGCCGTTAATTAGGAAAAACGGCCTGGCAACTTCTCCGAGTTCAAACTGTTGACTTCCGCTGCACTGGAGTTGTCAGTACCAATCAGATTTCAGAACGCTTCACGTGACAGTTGTACAGAATTTTAATTGCGTCATAAATGCATCACAGTATTAATATACCCGTCCCGTGGTACCGCTAGCGCTTGGAATGACGCTTTTGTTCGAACTCCTTCCGTTGACTTGTGTGCAACAACTACAGTGCCTGCAGACAAAACGGATTCTTTATAAAAAAGGACCAGTTCGAGAGTAGCAGTGTCAGGTACTAGTTTAGTACTTACTGTCAGTCGGACACATCGACATCGGTGAGCAAGAGCGAGTCTACTGCAAGCAGTTCGTCTACAGATGACAAGTAAGACAGTAACCATCCAATATAAGCCTGTAACGAGTCTACTGGCAACAACAACGCGCTTGCACAATTACGAACAGTCACGTGGCTACGATTAAATATACATGCTTATCCAATATTCATGGCTTGTATGGGTGCAGCTGTAATCTTTTCACGTCACATCCGTATACAGTTTGAACCCGGGTAAGTTGCCAGGCCGTTTTTCCTAATTAACGGCCTGGGTACGAGGCTACAAAAACCCTGGCGGTGGCCAGCGAACAGGGCTATAGTATTTTTGTGTGTACGTGTTTACGAACACAATCGACGACGGAGCTAAGCCAAAAGCTCACTAAAAGCATTCCCAGAAATGCTCGATACACGGAAAAGTACCTATGTAAGAACTTGGGGTGAAAGAGGGAGTAGGCCGTTTGCTCGAAGGGGGCGTATTCTCGGGAACTTACGGTATAGTATCCGCCCACCCTTTACCGCGGGACTGCTTCCTGTACCGGGAACGACAACGACAGCAGGCAAGTATGTGCCAAATGTTTTTACATGTAGATGGCTTTGAGAAAAGTCGATTTTGGTATTCCAGCTTAGACCGTCAGTTACGTTTGTCGATCACTGCTCGCTCTTACAACAAGCTTATCTTTTCCTTGAAATTTGTAGACACATGGCACTACCAGACCAAGACCACGCCGTCTTCTGCCAGTAATCTCGCATGAGATCTTCTCTCCATGCTACAGAAAATGCCATGCTATTCTCGAATACTCTCGAAGTGTCCAACTACGCAACTGTCAAAGACTACTGCAAATGCATGTCTGTCATGGCTATTTTCATCCTTTCTCCTAACGTTGAGAATTTCGCCTACAAACGGTGCCCAGACAGCCTTGTATACGTGATGTCCACGCACAACACTCTCCTTGCAAAAGATGGCAGCCATTACTGAGGCTATACAGATTTGATAGAGCACGCATGCGTGACCTTTTTATAGCCACACTGCACGACTAAGTACATAATTGTACGCAGCTGAACTTCCTGGGTGGGCGGATACTACATCGCGTTTACCAAAACTACGTATTATCCGCCCACCCCCTCTTTCAGCCAGCACTTAAGTGGCCCGCCTATGGGCGGATAACACATAGAATACGGTAGTGGCAATTAGCAGTCACATACCAAGTTGGAGTAGCCTGCAGGAGAGGCCTCATTTCAGAGTTGGCAGCAGTGACAGTGGACTTGTATAGCAAGTGGGCTCATTGGTATGGGTAGATTTCCCACCTGGCCTACCTGAAAGTAGCAGCAAAGCTCTGTAGACTTAGGCCATGTGTAGAAGTTCGCGAGCGAATACAATTATTTTTCATGAAAAATTCGCAGACTGAGTAAAATCCATAAAAATCGTGAAAATTTCCTTGTATATGGTAGTTCAGACAATATCCTGAACTGTATTTTCTGCTGTTTTCTTTCATCGTAACCTGCGGAAACATTTGCAGCAAGCCTCACTTAACAACATTGTCAACTGGAACTCAATGCTTAAATCCAGCAATCTCAAGTTTGATGATCTGTCTGATTGGTAATGCTAGCAAGGGAAAATAGCTTCCATGATAACTCCTTTAGTGTTATAGATGAAATCATAGCCTCACCTTTTTGAAGACTACCTTAGTTCAATTCAAATATATAGTGCAGTAACATTGGGGTGAGTAAAGTATTTCTCTCTCCAGTGGTAGTACTTTGCTTGTTCTTAGGTGCATACACTTCACAGAGGCGGAGACAGCTACCAAGAAGTGGGGGGGCTCATGTTCTAGATGTTAAGCTGTGGGGGTGTGGAAACGAGATGATATTGTATTTCTCTGTACAACTAGTAGAAAAATTGGGGGGGCTGAGCCCCCCCAATCTGAAAAGTGGGAGGGCCTAAGCCCCCCCTGCCCCCCCTATATCTCCGCCCCTGCTTCATATGCAGATAGTAGCCTTGTTTTAGTAGATATAGCACAGTGCCAAACCAAGGTATAGCCAGTGGACAAGGATTGTTTACTAAGCTTGGTGGCTAGTGGTTTCACTATACTATATCCCACATGACTGGTCCCCCCTTGTTGTTATTATTAGGTATATGCATATGGAGGTGAAGCCTTGCATCATTCAAATACTGTTGGTTCACATGGCTCAATAAGCAAATACAGAAAGTGAGAAACAGTAAACGTTGCACTTTAAAACAACAGCAGTAACAAAGTTATACACCATGCAGTTATTGGTAAGTTAATGAATAAAAGACTATTACAGTAACATTAAAATGTAAGGCATACACACGTACTTTTGTAGCTCCATCATCACTACTAGAAAATTTTCCTTGGGTATAACATTTCTTCTTTACTGGCAGTGCTTTGTTTCATCTTAGATGTTGTCTTCTGATGCTTCATTTTAAGATGTTGTCATAGTGCACTACCTGAACTCAGAACATTGACTCATTTATTATATTATGCATGCATGCCTAAAACATTCCACGTGGTATTTTACCCATTTCCTGTTTTGGCTACTTCCTGTATTATGTAAACTTGCATTGCTGTAAGCTCTTGTCAGTTCAACAGTATCTTGCTCCACTGAACTCTGTGGCCACGTTACCACATTCCCTGGCGACGAGGTGAAACTGACTATGGCTATACCTACGGCAAAGTTAAGGCGTTCAACCCGAAAGCCGATGACTGGGAAGTCTACGAGGAACAACTACGTTTCTACATGGTAGCCAACAATATTACCGATTCTACCAAGAAGCGGTCGATCCTCCTGACTGTCTGTGGCGATCAGACCTTCAAGCTACTGCGGAGTTTGGTCCCCGACGGCAAGCTGGATGCAGATGATATCTCCTTTGACTCACTAGTTGGGCTGTTAAAATCGCACTACAAGAAGAAGCAGTCCGTCGTCGTGCATCGGTTCAATTTCAATACGCGTGCTAGGAAGCCGTCCGAGTCCATCGCCGACTACATCGCAGCCCTCCGAGAGCTCGCAATGAACTGTAACTTCGGCTCGAAAGAACGCTTGGAAGAAATGCTACGCGATCGTTTGGTCTGCGGCGTCAACCACCAAGGCATCCAACGCAAGTTACTGTCCGAAGGTGACATCTCATACACGGACGCTCTGGCCCTCGATCAGTCCATTGAGTCAGCGGAGGACGACGCCAAGAAACTAGGTGGTTCTGCAACCAGTTCACTACACGCAGAAAGGAGTCAAACTTGTTTCTTCTTTTACTTCCCCAACCTGTTACCGTTGTGGCGGTCTTCACTTGGCTCCTGCCTGTCCACACAAAGAGAAGGTTTGCAGGCACTGCAAAAAGAAAGGGCACTTGGTCAGGGTGTGCTGTGCTAAGGCTCGCGCTCTTGCAAAGAGTGACCCTCCAGCCACTGGTCCCTCATCAGATAAGAAGCCTCCTAAGAGGACACACTACTCTCAAGAGCAGCCAGAACAAGAAGATAATTCTAGCGGGGATGAATACAGTCTCAATACCATTCAAGATGAACATTCTCCTCCATTCACCGTCACCCTCCACATCAACGACACCCCAGTCGAGATGGAAGTTGACACCGGAACTGCAGTTTCCATCATCAATGAGGCCACCTTCCAACGATTACAGCAGTCCTCATGTGCCCCCACCCTGGAACCAGTCAGCAGCAAGCTGAAGACATACACAGGGCAGGACATAGCTGTGCTGGGAGCGGCTCCATTTACAATCAGGTACAAAAGTACACAGTTGTACCTAACTGTGCATGTGGTTTCTGGGACAGGCCCCAACCTGCTGGGCAGGGACCTAATTACTCCACTTGGGGTGGACCTAGATAACTTCAAAGAGATTAGGTCCCTAGAGCTGGCCAGCCCTCTACAGGAACTGTTAGATAAACATGCACCAGTGTTTTCTGAGGGGCTGGGATGCTTTTATGGTCCCCCTGTGAAGCTGAAGGTGGATGCTAATGCTCAACCTAAGTTCTACAAAGCGAGAAGTGTCCCCTTTGCCTTAAAGAGCAAGGTCGAGGCTGAGTTAGCCGACTTGCAGTCCAAAGGCATTATCTCACCTGTTAAACACTCTACCTGGGCTGCCCCAATTGTCCCTGTACTCAAAAAGAATGGCAAAGTACGAATATGCGGGGATTATAAGCTCACAAACAATCAGGCCGCTCCTACCAAAACGTACCCCCTCCCTCTAATGGAAGAGCTGCTAACTGCCATGTCCGGTGGGAAATATTTCTCAAAGCTCGACCTCCAAGACGCGTACCTTCAGTTGCCCCTGGATACAGCCTCAAAGCAGTACGTGGCCGTCAACACTCATCATGGCTTATTCCAATATAATCGCCTACCGTTTGGCGTGGCATCGGCACCGGCTATTTTCCAGCGCCACATGGAAACGCTCCTCCAGGGCCTGGATGGAGTTAGCGTCTACCTTGACGATATCTTGGTTGCTGGTTGTACACTTGATGAGCATCGAAACCGCCTAGCTGAGGTCCTACAACGCCTGGAGAATTCTGGGATGCGACTCAACAAGCAAAAGTGCTTTTTCCTTCGCTCTAGCATTGAATATCTGGGGCATGTAGTTGATGAAGAGGGCATACGCCCGACGGAAGAGAAGGTCAAAGCCATTAAAGAGGCCCCTGCCCCAACCAATGTCACACAGCTTCGCTCATTCCTGGGGCTGATTAACTATTACCACAAGTTCCTTCCCAATCTGGCAGCCAACCTCACTCCCCTCTACTCTCTTCTCAACAAGCATCAACGGTGGATCTGGAATGACGAGCGGCAAGTTGCCTTCCAACGTGCCAAACACGCACTGCAGTCAGACGCTCTTCTTACCCACTACGACCCCGCCAAGCCTCTGGTGCTGGCATGCGACGCCTCAGATTATGGTGTCGGGGCCGTCCTGTTGCACGTTGTTGATGGTGGTAAAGAAAGGCCCATTGCATACATCTCCAGAACCCTCTCGGCAGCGGAGAAACATTACTCTCAGCTAGAGAAGGAAGCTTTGGCCATCATCTTCGCGGTGAAGAAGTTTCATTGCTACCTCATCAGCAGACACTTCACCATTGAATCCGACCACCAGCCCTTGAAAACTTTGTTTGGTGAGACCAGCAGAATCCCGAATATGGCTCCATCAAGAATCGTTCGATGAGCAGTTATTCTCTCGGCATACCGGTACCCCATCCGATACAAATCAGGGAAGCAGCTCAAAAATGCGGACACTTTGAGTAGGCTCCCTAGACCAGTCTCTACCTCAAATGACTGCGTCCCAGCAGACGTCGTTGCTGTCGTGGATCATCTGTCCTCCTCGGCAGTTAACGCCCAAGCCATCAAGGAGTGGACAGCCAAAGACCCTGTCCTCTCCTGTGTCCACAGATTTACACTCTCTGGTTGGCCAACTCACAAGCTCACCTCCGAGTTCCAACCCTATGTCAGTCGCAAGGACGAGCTCAGCGTTCTTGATGGCTGCATCTTGTGGTCTTCCCGCGTCATAGTCCCTCCTCAGGGTCGACAGCCTTTGCTGGAAGAGCTCCACAATACTCATCTGGGTGCAAGCAAGATGAAAGCCCTGGCCCATTCCTATATCTGGTGGCCTGGAATGGACGCAGAGATGAACAACCTAGTCAAGTCTTGTCCGGTGTGCCAGCAATCCTGCCCTGCCCCGGCTGTTGCCCCCCTTCACTCCTGGGAATGGCCCTCCGAGCCGTGGAGCAGACTGCACCTTGATTTTGCGGGACCCTTCATGGGCCACATGTTTTTGATTCTTGTGGACGCCCATTCCAAGTGGCTTGATGTTCATCTGATGCAATCTATCTCTTCCGCCAATACAATCGAAAAACTACGCATGGTGTTTGCGACTCACGGTCTTCCTCGGAAAGTAGTCACCGACAATGGTTCTTCCTTCACAAGTGAGGAGTTCCGCGCCTTTATGTCTGAGAATGGTATCACTCACGTAACTACAGCACCCTACCACCCTTCAAGTAACGGCCTGGCCGAAAGAGCGGTGCAAACTGTCAAACGTGGACTTAAAGCAACAAAGGGAGACTCACTACAAGAGCGACTCTCCAAGTTCCTCTTTACCTATCGCATCACCCCTCACACGACCACGGGCATTGCCCCAGCTCAACTACTGATGAACCGTCGACCCAGGTCACGTTTGATCGTCTGTTTCCGGATTTACAACAACATGTCCAGAAGAAGCAGGCCGAGCAGGCAGCTTCCCATAACAATTCCAAGCCGCTACGGAGCTTCAAGGTCGGAGATCTCGTCTACACAAAAGATTTCTCCTCTACCCCTCTAATTTGGATCCCGGGAACTGTGACCAAGGTTACTGGTCCACTCTCCTATCACATTGAGCTGGGTGACGGACGTGTGGTCCGCAGGCATGTGGACGCTGTACGTGCTCGGCGGGACAGTGCAGATCCCTCGCCTCTGAACGACTCTCCTTTGCCCCAGGATGACCTATACCTTCCAACCCGAGTTTCCCCACCCACACCTCCTGCGGTACCTCCAGTACCCCCCCCCCCCCCCCCCCCGGTACATTGTTCAACTCGATCACGTTCACACCCCAACTACTATGGACATTGACTTTCGGCTTCCTCCAATCTCAGAGGGGGGAAGTGTCATAGTGCACTACCTGAACTCATTATATTATGCATGCATGCCTAAAACATTCCACGTGGTCATTTCCTGTTTTGGCTACTTCCTGTATTATGTAAACTTGCATTGCTGTAAGCTCTTGTCAGTTCAACAGTATCTTGCTCCATTGAACTCTGTGGCCACGTTACCACAGATGTCTCAGAAATGGTGAAACTTTTGGAAGAAACAAAAACATTTGGCAGAGGATGGCGTGAGAATTTATTTCAGCAAATGTGAGATAAACTTGAATCTCACGATCATTGATGATCATTGAGAGTGGGAGAAGGGTGCAGGTGATGAGAACATTCAAGTAGATAAATATGTTGACTTTCTTTGTGTCCTTGAAGTGTTGTCGTCGGATATTTCTTGTCAGAATAGCATGGAGTACTACTATCAGAGAGTCGGTAGACTCTCTATGTAGGGATGGCGCCGACGCGCAATATATGCAATACTTAAGGTTACGAGATACAGTTTGCTCATTAATATTCATAACGTGAAACCTTCCGCGATCACGTGAATATCATTGGTTGTACCGGTTTACGCAGTAGTAGCGCAAAGACAGACTACAACACGTAGATCTCGGTGTACTGGCCTAACCCTGCTGTCTACAAGATCTAGAATAGTGCAACTTGCCAAGAGAGCCACCACAACCACACTGAGGACCATGATGGAGACTGAACAGCACCCCGGCAGGTATGTTGTCGTGTGGTATATGGGACACAAATAATCAATCATAGTACAAAACAAAAGAGTCTACTAAGTAACAAAGCAGGCTTACTACTGTACTAAAGAAATGGGCACCAGTATCAGTTGCTTGATGGTTCCCTAATCTCCCCCTTTCCATTTAGAGGGCATGCGAGCTCAGGCAATAGAGCATTGAAATAAAATGTATTGAGCTTTGGTAGCTGTTGCTCCCACCATGTCCTGTCTCTGTAAATCCGTTCAATGTGTATGTCTTTGTCTGTCCTCAAAACAAAGTCACACCACTCTCTGTCCACGCAGTACAGCTGACACTGTATTTGGTAGTAGTAGTTGTGACGTCGCTTCAGCCTGCACATTACTTGTCCATCGCAATGCCTGGCTGGTGTCGTACTCCTTGCTGCGCATCCGGATGGCACATCGGGCAGCACTGGTTAGCCTTCGTCGCATTTTCTCCGTAAGACCCCCTTTGCCCTTATACCTGGGATTTTCCTGTACCAGCTTCTCCAGTCCCCCACGGTAGCATTTGCAGGCATGGTTGGCACATTCCAGTTTTTTAATTGCGTGTCCCCATCCAGGCACATTCTGAATGAGTGTGGGGTAAACAGAGCTGTCTCCATCACCAACAAAGTGCATGTAACGGACGCCATGGACCTGCTCAGCCTGCTTAAATCCCTCAAGGATAATATCGGTCTCCATCTCGGATGAAGATGCGTCCCAATTCTTGTAGCACATATGCTGCTCATGGGGAATTCCCTGTCTACAAGCAGTGCAATACTTGTTACGGACACCAATGTACAGCAACTTCTCCGTCTTCAGCCCAACGATGATCCCAACTCCAGACTTGGCGTTGTAGCTGTGCTTATGAGACCGCTTGCTCCATCCACCATCAACTATCACTGAGATGGCTGGAACTCCTTCATGATATTCACCCCTCTCCTCTGCCAGCCTCTTCTCCTCCCTCCCTGCTGCAACCATCGACTCCTTCAGCTCCTCTCGCCACCACTCCCCAATGTCACGTTCAGACCGGATAAAACTGCTCTTCGTCATTACCGGGACCCCTAAGACACTCATTGTTTCCTGTAGTTGACTGTGCCCTCCACCGGTTGTCATCGCCCCCACACTGCAGCAAGATTGCATTCCCATCAACGATATCCACGGGGCCCCTTTACCTTCTGTGCTGTCTCTAAAGTTATGGTATGGTTGCAAGTGGAGCAGTGACTGGACAAAATAGAAGCCAGTCCATCTCTCTCCTCACCAGTTAGAATGACTGACCCGCCACACTGTGTAGCATGTACAGTCAACTCATTTATGTATTGCTGTAGCTTCTGTATGTTTATTATTCTTGAGCCTTCAATTTTTACTGTAGGTGTGTGTGCCTGTGTATCAGTATCACTGTCCTTGATTGTCAGTCCGGGGAGATTCTTCTTCATGTACACTTGGCGGTGGTTGTTCCTGTGGTGTCTTTTGTTCTTCTGGTTCCCCATAGTCTAGAAATTTACAGCAGACACTCTCTCTTACTTGTAACTATGTTACTTGTAACTATGCAGTTTAACTTTCCCGCCAAAAATTTGTATTAGCCTGTAACAGCTGTGCTGGTTGCGTGGGCGGAGCAGGCAATTACTGATAGCGCCTGCGGTTAACAGTCCGCTTACAAAGTACTGACTTTGGCGTCAGTTATTTCCTGCTGGAAGAACATCTTACCGTATATTACACTGTATTGGAATTCTACGAAGACAGGCGCAGGGCGGCTCGAAGAGTTTTCGCCGAGACGACTTACGGTTTTTGATATACGCCTAGATTTAGTCGCTTGGTCGGTCGAAAATTGGATAGAAACGCGTGTCACTCGCTTCCCCTGGCACACAGCGACGAAGTTGCTCCGAGCCGCCCTCAAGTAAGTTGAGTATTACCCGTAGGTGTTGAAAAGTTGTACCTGCAATCCTCTCTGAAGACAAAATCTGACGCCAAAGGTCACGAACTTTGTCATCGCCGCTCGCTTTAGTACGCTGTACATAAGAATTAATACTATACTGGTTAAAAGGTACTCATAGTACTGTTATATGTCGCTTCTATTGCGTGCTGTACACTGGTTCCTGCACGGAGAAAAGGAAGGTAATATTTTCTCATGAATATTAATGAGCAAACTGTATCCCGTAACCTTAAGCAAAAGCCGTATAACTTCACCACAAACACGCAAAAAGTTTATTTAAGCATCCAAGCTTCCTCTTTGAGTGCCTTTGTGATCAGCAAGACTCATAAGTGGCCAAAAGCCACGTGGAAGACAGCTAAATGCAAAAGTGTGCGATAGCAAAAGTGCCATTTTTCGTATTCTTCTTTCTTTCTTTCTTTCTTCGTTACGACTTTTCAAACAACAATAACTCCAAAACGGTTCAAGCACTCACCGTAATTTTAGCACGAAACTGATGCTTATCACAGCGCGGAGCTCTACGACCACTCAGCGTCTTCATAGCTTCAAGTTCACCCTAGTCAACAAAAGCCATTCACAACACTCTGAGGCTGCTGTGCGTTGCTTAGGACGCCATTTTCTAATTTTGTACGCATGCGCACACGAAGTCTCGTTCCCAGACCAAAGACCACGGTCATTGGTCTGGAAGCGAGACTAGTACACACGCGAAATCGCTAATGAAAGCGCCCTTTTGACAAGAAACTAATTTTCCTCGCTCTAACGTGGGCGCCCCTTGACGATATAAATATTTTTTAATGGCGCTTTCTATTAAGAGAGATTTCACACCCGACTCGTGTGACTTTCGAGACATCTAGTTCTTCGACTGATTTCTACTTCTACTTTTAATCTCTGGACTCCAAACGCGCTTGTTTTCATGGTAGCCTGGAATAACGTACTCAAATTCGATCGTTGTCAGTGTAGCCATACTCAGCTCTTTCAACTTCACGGAAAGGTGTCAGTTGCGCTCTAATTCGAAGGCGCCTCTCTAAATAAGGCGCCCCCAAGGGTCCGAAGTAATTTTTTTCGCTCCAAACAAGGCGCCTTTGCGGATCATAATTATTTTTTAATGGCGCGTTAATTAAAGCGTTTACGGTACGCTTGGCTGTCACGGTCTTTTCCTCCCGCCGGCATTGGGCAAGGCTTATGAACACTACGTAGGTAAGGCGCTGCATTCAGCTGCCTACTTGTAGCTACACTAAAAATAGCCTTTGAACTGTAAAGCTAGGATGGTCAGTTGTCAGTAGGATAGTAGTTTCTGTGCTGCAGCTGGTCAGTCGTCATGTGATTGACAACTGAAATTGGTTTCACAAAGTTTGGTAGGAAGAGTGGTTGGCCCTTCATCAGGTTCTAGCTGGCTATATTACACATAGGCCTAATTGAGTGGTTGGCCCTTCATCATGTTCTAGCTGGCTATATTACACATAGGCCTAATTATTTAATACGTGCCTGGAACCACTACTAAACTGTCAACGCTGTTTCAAGTTATGGTGTTGTGATTACACTTACGTGTAACTGTAACTGAGATTAACATCAAAAAAGTACAGAAACAAGACTTAAAAAACATTAAAAATGTAAAAAGATGTAGGGATGGCATGCCAAAAAGTATGCAAACAAGGTAGGGATAATGCATGAAAGCAAAGGTCAACATATTGGCAAAGCCCCATCCCTACATCTTTTTCACACTACAGTTGATGCAATGCTGCTAGATCATATTAGCCTCGTCCCTGAGCCAACATGTGGGAGAAGGAATGTGGCCTGGGGACGAGGTTAAAACCATGCCATGTACTTTAACGACACTATCATAAGTCTGCAGTCTACTCCAACTCACTGCTTAAGTTGTTGAAGAGGTTCTGTATAACATAATGCTACCAAGAGGGTCATACTAGCCTCATTACCAGGCCATGTGGGAGGAGGAGGTGGCCTGAGAATGAGGCTACAGCCATGAACTGCCAGTAATAAAGGTTGTGAACTTGTGGTACGTTTTAGGAAGACCCCCATGCACTAACTGTAGTGTGAAAAAGATGTATAGGGATGGGGCTTTGCCAATATGTTGACCTTTGCTTTCATGCATTATCCCTACCTTGTTTGCATACTTTTTGGCATGCCATCCCTACATCTTTTTACATTTTTAATGTTTTTTAAGTCTTGTGGTATATAGGATTGCACCTTCAATGTACCACATTAACAAGGTTTGGCAGGATGCAAGTGTGAATAACCTCATTGTATGGAAATGAGTCTTCAGGTGTCACCAACATTTCAGTACTGATGCTATTAACACCACCAAGCACTCTCCAGAGAGATAATAATTATTTGTCCCCGCTATGGCCAAAACCCCAGCAAAAAGTACCATATTAGACCATTGCTTACCCAGTTTTCCAAAGTAAGTAAATATGCGATAAACTCTGAGCATTCTCCTGATCAGTGGGGCTAATATCAGATAGAGACCTAAACTCAAGCACCACTCAGGTGCATTGCAGAAGAAGTGGCCATTGTGTATCACAGCTGCTGAAAGAGCTCTAATCATGGCACCAGCAAACAGAGAATAGCATCCTAAAAACATGCTAAGACTGAGGTAACGACTTGTTGCCTTAATCTCTGGTGCATTGCGATAGTAGAGAAATAGGATCAGTATGACTGTAGTGAGAATGATGAGCACCGCTTCGATTGTGAGCAAAACTGCAGTAATAGCAGCAGACTGGAGAGTGTACATTCTATCTTGTCTAGAGCTGTTTCATTGCACTCCTTGTCATTCATGACTGCGTACAGTTCAGCAGTTCCATTCCTGATTTGGAAGATGTTTACAGCAACTTCAGATTCACCGTTGTTGTCAAAGTTTACATCTCCAAGAGCACCAGTGAAGGACACATTTGACAGCTCACTATTTGCACTCACCATCTTCTTTGCAGTTCCAATATTTCGTTCAAATGTTTGCAGAGAGGCATTTACTGCAATTGCAGTGGCCCACACAGAGTCATGTAAAGCACTGGAGTATTGGTTTGGGTTCAAGGAGGTGTTATATTGAGCAGCAAAATGAGATAAACGTTCAAGGTAATCACCATAGTACTCCCTGTATGTTTGTCCTGAGACTATCACTTTGTTTGAATCATTTATGCTGAGCTGATACTGTATAAGAAACACACCTTCAAGTGCACTTCTCAGTGTATCATTGTCACAAGTGCTAGTGGCATGAAAGAAATCCTCTAACTGGTGTTCATAAACTATCCATGTGTGTTTCAGTTGTAGCCAATGAAGACTTTGCTTGTATGCCAAACACAGCACTTCTGCTGCTTGTTCTAGGCCAACCGACAATATCACAATCCTTTCCCCACGTCCTTGTAATGTTCTCAGTAGAGATGGGGGACCTCGAAAAGGATAGAAGCTAAATTACCTCCCAGCATATTAACTAGTGCAGGATAAGAGTGTTCCATGCTGTTGTCACTAACCACCCCAACTCTAGTCCAGCTAAACTGCTCTATCAAAGAGCACACTGCCTCAGCGTAGACTGCAGAAGATGGAACGATGTGAAGCAAATGTGGGTACCGTACCCTGTCACGAAGGGCTGGTGATGGTGAGGCCATAATCTGTAGGAGATTTGTCCCACTTCTTTCAACAATCAGTGCTACAGCTTTTGCTAGTGTTGTGCAGAAAGCCCCCACAACTCCAACTAGGTGCTGTTCTTCCTGAGATATCTCATTGACAAATTGAAAGAGGGCATCACTAGGGTAGCCATAATTACAAGTTCCAGTGTCCAGTTCAGTCAGCTCCAGGTTGTACCCAGGTAGGATGGTGGGGTCCTGGTTGATTTTGTCCACTGCCAATTGTGCAGCTGGAAGTAGTTCAAGTCCCCTGTCCCATCTTGGGGTCCATGCACTGTCTTCTTGGTGGGTATTGAGATTCAGCATCACTAAGAGTTGCAATGTGGTTGTACTGGTTGCACAAGCTAGGTGTACTTGTGTAGACAAAACCACAAAAAGGAAAGCTAGAACAGTAACTACATACACCTTTGTCCAGCAAAACATCTTCATCTGCTAATTAGTATTCACAAGGGTAGCTACTGTAACAGCTTTCATATAGAACTGTGATTACATGAAAGATTACTTGAATTGAAGGAAACGCTTGCTGTGCTAATCCACTTGCTGTCCATATGGACCAATAATCTTAGTGTTGGATAATATAGACTCGATCTAGGTATGAACCTGATACTTCCTATGTGCGAAATATGTATGTTAGTATGGTTTCAAATTCTTGACCCTCTTCTCAGGTTACGCGCTTCTAATGTCTGAAGTCTTGCATTGTTTGGTAACTTAACTCTTTAACAACCGTAGGCTATTTACAGGAGGTCTTTGTTAGGCTATGGATACCTTCTATGGTCCGTATTTTCACTTCTGCTTGGAGCTAGCACTGGAAACTTGAGCCAAAGCTTTATTGACACAATCTCTCTGGGTTCTTGACCTTGGACACACCCACTCATAAGCGAGCGTTCAATAGTCAGGACCCTCCGACCAGAGAACGCTCCTCTGGACTAAAAGCTGCCTAAAATGCCAGAAATGGAGTCCCTACAAGGTGAAGGGAGCATTTTATATGCCCGTTTGTGCAAGAAAGCACACAAATGGCCCACCCGGCATTGACCAGGGCTTTTCCACAGGCAGCTGCAATGGCCGCCATGCACTGTCAGCCAGAGCGGTGCACCCACCCACCTCCCCCTGTCCCACCCTTTCTGCTAGCGCAGAACCTATCTTCAAAATGGATTGCGCCAACTGATAACATGCGGCCAAAAACTGACGACGCCAAATGGCGTCATTGGTTGTTAAAGGGTTAAGATATGTGTCTGAAGTCGTGCATTGTTTGGTAACTTAAGATATGTGTCTGAAGTCGTGCAATGTTTGGTAGCTTCGGTATGTGTCTGAAGTCTTGCATTGTTTGGTAACTTAAGATTGTGTAGCTGATGCATGTGTTCTGCACAGTGGATGACTCCATCTAACATCTGGACATGCCCAAGGTGATGTACATGTAATGTACTGAATGTTAATACATCATAGCGCAAGTTTGATAACAATAGCTACCACATGAACTAAGAATCAGGAGATATCTGAGACTATTTATAATAAGCATACCAATTAATTATAAGCATACCAATTAACAGTGACGTACCTTCAGCAAGTATAGTAACTATAGAGAAGATTGCTAGCCAATTATAGTGAGTCAGGTTAGTTCCAATATTGTAAATATTGGAACTAACCTGTAAATATTGGCTGGTAATCTTAACAGACCTACTACACTGCTAATTGACCCAAGATTGGAAATAAGGACTCACAAAAATAATATATTTGCGATGAAAGAATGAAGATTAAGGACTAAAGAACAAAGATTCACAGGATGCATAAATTTCCCATCAGGAGTGATTGCAAGCTTCCAGGAAGCTCCAGATGTTTTCTAATTTTGAAGCTTGTATTTGCAAACTAGAACCAGATATTTTTACTAACAAATGGCAATTAGCAGTCACATACCTAATCAAAGTAATCGGCAGAAGAGGCCTTGTTTCAGTGTTGGCGGCAGTGACGGTGGACTTGTATAGCAAGTGGGACTCACAGTACGAGTATATTTCCAACCATGCATGCTAGACAAGAAGGTATGTAGTATTGTCTATGTGGTTTTGTCTACACAAGCACACCCAGCATGTGGAACAAATACAAGCATGCACTCAGCAATACACTCAGCAATATGGTCAACTCAGATGCATCATTCCAACAAATGTCACCAAAAAGGTTTCTTTAAAGTTTTTGTGGAACTGCTTTCATCACTCTTTTCTTTCAGAGGACCTAATTTGCTATCTTTCTACAGTAACTATGCCAATATACTCCAGGTCAGATGTGCAAATTCCAAACCACACAATATCCCTGCCTGAATTGCTGAATTGCTGGTCTTCTGAATGGAGTGACTAATCATGCCCTGCAGCTAGGGCAATACACAGTTAACACACCTCATGTCACAGTCATGTGTCCTACAGAGCAATCTGCAGTTAACACACCTCATGTCACAGTCATATGTCATACAGAGCAGTGTGCAGTTAACACACCTCATGTCACTGTCATGTGTCATACAGAGCAATTTGCAGTTAACGCACCTCATGTCACTGTCATGTGTCATACAGAGCAGTGTGCAGTTAACGCACCTCATGTCACTGTCATGTGTCATACAGAGCAGTGTGCAGTTAACGCACCTCATGTCACTGTCATGTGTCATACAGAGCAGTGTGCAGTTAACGCACCTCATGTCACAGTCATATGTCATACAGAGCAGTGTGCAGTTAACGCACCTCATGTCACTGTCATATGTCATACAGAGCAGTGTGCAGTTAACGCACCTCATGTCACTGTCATGTGTCATACAGAGCAGTGTGCAGTTAACGTACCTCATGTCACTGTCATGTGTCATACAGAGCAATCTGCAGTTAACGCACCTCATGTCACAGTCATGTGTCATACAGAGCAGTGTGCAGTTAACGCACCTCATGTCACAGTCATATGTCATACAGAGCAATTTGCAGTTAACGCACCTCATGTCACTGTCATATGTCATACAGAGCAGTGTGCAGTTAACGCACCTCATGTCACAGTCATATGTCATACAGAGCAATTTGCAGTTAACGCACCTCATGTCACTGTCATGTGTCATACAGAGCAATTTGCAGTTAACACACCTCATGTCACAGTCATATGTCATACAGAGCAGTGTGCAGTTAACGCACCTCATGTCACTGTCATGTGTCATACAGAGCAATCCGCAGTTAACGCACCTCATGTCACAGTCATGTGTCATACAGAGCAATCTGCAGTTAACACACCTCATGTCACAGTCATGTGTCATACAGAGCAGTGTGCAGTTAACGCACCTCATGTCACTGTCATGTGTCATACAGAGCAGTGTGCAGTTAACGCACCTCATGTCACAGTCATATGTCATACAGAGCAGTGTGCAGTTAACGCACCTCATGTCACAGTCATATGTCATACAGAGCAATCTGCAGTTAACGCACCTCATGTCACTGTCATGTGTCATACAGAGCAATTTGCAGTTAACGCACCTCATGTCACTGTCATGTGTCATACAGAGCAATTTGCAGTTAACGCACCTCATGTCACAGTCATATGTCATACAGAGCAATTTGCAGTTAACGCACCTCATGTCACAGTCATGTGTCATACAGAGCAGTGTGCAGTTAACGCACCTCATGTCACAGTCATGTGTCATACAGAGCAGTGTGCAGTTAACGCACCTCATGTCAAAGTCATATGTCATACAGAACAATCTGCAGTTAACGCACCTCATGTCACTGTCATGTGTCATACAGAGCAATCTGCAGTTAACGCACCTCATGTCACTGTCATGTGTCATACAGAGCAATTTGCAGTTAACGCACCTCATGTCACTGTCATGTGTCATACAGAGCAGTGTGCAGTTAACGCACCTCATGTCACTGTCATGTGTCATACAGAGCAGTGTGCAGTTAACGCACCTCATGTCACTGTCATGTGTCATACAGAGCAATTTGCAGTTAACGCACCTCATGTCACTGTCATGTGTCATACAGAGCAGTGTGCAGTTAACGCACCTCATGTCACAGTCATATGTCATACAGAGCAGTGTGCAGTTAACGCACCTCATGTCACTGTCATATGTCATACAGAGCAGTGTGCAGTTAACGCACCTCATGTCACTGTCATGTGTCATACAGAGCAGTGTGCAGTTAACGTACCTCATGTCACTGTCATGTGTCATACAGAGCAATCTGCAGTTAACGCACCTCATGTCACAGTCATGTGTCATACAGAGCAGTGTGCAGTTAACGCACCTCATGTCACAGTCATATGTCATACAGAGCAATTTGCAGTTAACGCACCTCATGTCACTGTCATATGTCATACAGAGCAGTGTGCAGTTAACGCACCTCATGTCACAGTCATATGTCATACAGAGCAATTTGCAGTTAACGCACCTCATGTCACTGTCATGTGTCATACAGAGCAATTTGCAGTTAACACACCTCATGTCACAGTCATATGTCATACAGAGCAGTGTGCAGTTAACGCACCTCATGTCACTGTCATGTGTCATACAGAGCAATCCGCAGTTAACGCACCTCATGTCACAGTCATGTGTCATACAGAGCAATCTGCAGTTAACACACCTCATGTCACAGTCATGTGTCATACAGAGCAGTGTGCAGTTAACGCACCTCATGTCACTGTCATGTGTCATACAGAGCAGTGTGCAGTTAACGCACCTCATGTCACAGTCATATGTCATACAGAGCAGTGTGCAGTTAACGCACCTCATGTCACAGTCATATGTCATACAGAGCAATCTGCAGTTAACGCACCTCATGTCACTGTCATGTGTCATACAGAGCAATTTGCAGTTAACGCACCTCATGTCACTGTCATGTGTCATACAGAGCAATTTGCAGTTAACGCACCTCATGTCACAGTCATATGTCATACAGAGCAATTTGCAGTTAACGCACCTCATGTCACAGTCATGTGTCATACAGAGCAGTGTGCAGTTAACGCACCTCATGTCACAGTCATGTGTCATACAGAGCAGTGTGCAGTTAACGCACCTCATGTCAAAGTCATATGTCATACAGAACAATCTGCAGTTAACGCACCTCATGTCACTGTCATGTGTCATACAGAGCAATCTGCAGTTAACGCACCTCATGTCACTGTCATGTGTCATACAGAGCAATTTGCAGTTAACGCACCTCATGTCACTGTCATGTGTCATACAGAGCAGTGTGCAGTTAACGCACCTCATGTCACTGTCATGTGTCATACAGAGCAGTGTGCAGTTAACGCACCTCATGTCACTGTCATGTGTCATACAGAGCAATTTGCAGTTAACGCACCTCATGTCACTGTCATGTGTCATACAGAGCAGTGTGCAGTTAACGCACCTCATGTCACTGTCATATGTCATACAGAGCAATTTGCAGTTAACGCACCTCATGTCACTGTCATATGTCATACAGAGCAGTGTGCAGTTAACGCACCTCATGTCACAGTCATATGTCATACAGAACAATTTGCACTTAACGCACCTCATGTCACAGTCATGTGTCATACAGAGCAGTGTGCAGTTAACGCACCTCATGTCACAGTCATATGTCATACAGAACAATCTGCAGTTAACGCACCTCATGTCACTGTCATGTGTCATACAGAGCAATTTGCAGTTAACGCACCTCATGTCACTGTCATGTGTCATACAGAGCAGTGTGCAGTTAACGCACCTCATGTCACTGTCATGTGTCATACAGAGCAGTGTGCAGTTAACGCACCTCATGTCACTGTCATGTGTCATACAGAGCAATTTGCAGTTAACGCACCTCATGTCACAGTCATATGTCATACAGAGCAATTTGCAGTTAACGCACCTCATGTCACTGTCATGTGTCATACAGAGCAATTTGCAGTTAACGCACCTCATGTCACAGTCATGTGTCATACAGAGCAGTGTGCAGTTAACGCACCTCATGTCACTGTCATGTGTCATACAGAGCAGTGTGCAGTTAACGCACCTCATGTCACTGTCATGTGTCATACAGAGCAATTTGCAGTTAACGCACCTCATGTCACTGTCATGTGTCATACAGAGCAGTGTGCAGTTAACGCACCTCATGTCACTGTCATGTGTCATACAGAGCAGTGTGCAGTTAACGCACCTCATGTCACTGTCATGTGTCATACAGAGCAATTTGCAGTTAACGCACCTCATGTCACTGTCATGTGTCATACAGAGCAGTGTGCAGTTAACGCACCTCATGTCACTGTCATGTGTCATACAGAGCAGTGTGCAGTTAACGCACCTCATGTCACTGTCATGTGTCATACAGAGCAATTTGCAGTTAACGCACCTCATGTCACTGTCATGTGTCATACAGAGCAGTGTGCAGTTAACGTACCTCATGTCACTGTCATATGTCATACAGAGCAATTTGCAGTTAACGCACCTCATGTCACTGTCATATGTCATACAGAGCAGTGTGCAGTTAACGCACCTCATGTCACAGTCATATGTCATACAGAACAATCTGCAGTTAACGCACCTCATGTCACAGTCATGTGTCATACAGAGCAGTGTGCAGTTAACGCACCTCATGTCACAGTCATATGTCATACAGAACAATCTGCAGTTAACGCACCTCATGTCACTGTCATGTGTCATACAGAGCAATTTGCAGTTAACGCACCTCATGTCACTGTCATGTGTCATACAGAGCAGTGTGCAGTTAACGCACCTCATGTCACTGTCATGTGTCATACAGAGCAGTGTGCAGTTAACGCACCTCATGTCACTGTCATGTGTCATACAGAGCAATTTGCAGTTAACGCACCTCATGTCACAGTCATATGTCATACAGAGCAGTGTGCAGTTAACGCACCTCATGTCACTGTCATGTGTCATACAGAGCAATTTGCAGTTAACGCACCTCATGTCACTGTCATGTGTCATACAGAGCAATTTGCAGTTAACGCACCTCATGTCACAGTCATGTGTCATACAGAGCAATTTGCAGTTAACGCACCTCATGTCACTGTCATGTGTCATACAGAGCAGTGTGCAGTTAATGCACCTCATGTCACTGTCATGTGTCATACAGAGCAGTGTGCAGTTAACGCACCTCATGTCACTGTCATGTGTCATACAGAGCAATTTGCAGTTAACGCACCTCATGTCACTGTCATGTGTCATACAGAGCAATTTGCAGTTAACGCACCTCATGTCACTGTCATGTGTCATACAGAGCAATTTGCAGTTAACGCACCTCATGTCACAGTCATGTGTCATACAGAGCAGTGTGCAGTTAACACACCTCATGTCACTGTCATGTGTCATACAGAGCAATTTGCAGTTAACGCACCTCATGTCACTGTCATGTGTCATACAGAGCAGTGTGCAGTTAACGCACCTCATGTCACAGTCATGTGTCATACAGAGCAGTGTGCAGTTAACGCACCTCATGTCACTGTCATGTGTCATACAGAGCAGTGTGCAGTTAACGCACCTCATGTCACTGTCGTGTCATACAGAGCAGTGTGCAGTTAACGCACCTCATGTCACAGTCATGTGTCATACAGAGCAGTGTGCAGTTAACGCACCTCATGTCACTGTCATGTGTCATACAGAGCAGTGTGCAGTTAACGCACCTCATGTCACTGTCATGTGTCATACAGAGCAATTTGCAGTTAACGCACCTCATGTCACTGTCATGTGTCATACAGAGCAATTTGCAGTTAATGCACCTCATGTCACTGTCGTGTCATACAGAGCAATTTGCAGTTAACGCACCTCATGTCACAGTCATGTGTCATACAGAGCAATTTGCAGTTAACGCACCTCATGTCACTGTCATGTGTCATACAGAGCAGTGTGCAGTTAACGCACCTCATGTCACTGTCATGTGTCATACAGAGCAGTGTGCAGTTAACGCACCTCATGTCACTGTCATGTGTCATACAGAGCAGTGTGCAGTTAACGCACCTCATGTCACTGTCATGTGTCATACAGAGCAATTTGCAGTTAACGCACCTCATGTCACAGTCATATGTCATACAGAGCAGTGTGCAGTTAACGCACCTCATGTCACTGTCATGTGTCATACAGAGCAATTTGCAGTTAACGCACCTCATGTCACTGTCATGTGTCATACAGAGCAATTTGCAGTTAACGCACCTCACGTCACAGTCATGTGTCATACAGAGCAATTTGCAGTTAACGCACCTCATGTCACTGTCATGTGTCATACAGAGCAGTGTGCAGTTAATGCACCTCATGTCACTGTCATGTGTCATACAGAGCAGTGTGCAGTTAACGCACCTCATGTCACTGTCATGTGTCATACAGAGCAATTTGCAGTTAACGCACCTCATGTCACTGTCATGTGTCATACAGAGCAATTTGCAGTTAACGCACCTCATGTCACTGTCATGTGTCATACAGAGCAATTTGCAGTTAACGCACCTCATGTCACAGTCATGTGTCATACAGAGCAGTGTGCAGTTAACACACCTCATGTCACTGTCATGTGTCATACAGAGCAATTTGCAGTTAACGCACCTCATGTCACTGTCATGTGTCATACAGAGCAGTGTGCAGTTAACGCACCTCATGTCACAGTCATGTGTCATACAGAGCAGTGTGCAGTTAACGCACCTCATGTCACTGTCATGTGTCATACAGAGCAGTGTGCAGTTAACGCACCTCATGTCACTGTCATGTGTCATACAGAGCAGTGTGCAGTTAACGCACCTCATGTCACAGTCATGTGTCATACAGAGCAGTGTGCAGTTAACGCACCTCATGTCACTGTCATGTGTCATACAGAGCAGTGTGCAGTTAACGCACCTCATGTCACTGTCATGTGTCATACAGAGCAATTTGCAGTTAACGCACCTCATGTCACTGTCATGTGTCATACAGAGCAATTTGCAGTTAACGCACCTCATGTCACTGTCATATGCATTTACAAACTGCAATCTATCTGGAAAGCAGTTTCTTGATAGCAAAGACTTCTTCAATCTTTGCCAACATTGTCAAGTCTCAACCACACCCAAAGATGCACCCGAGAGTGTAACTATGTAGGTCTTGGTGACATATAGTGACTTAATTTACAGTACATAACATTTTGGGGTTAAGTGTATTACATGTGTGAATCCCGTAGTTTCCATCTTGCAGTGATAGTGTATAGTGTTTATTATGAGCAGTGCAGTAAGTCTGATACGTATATGTTTGCCAGCCTGGTCTCATGCAGGACCAACCAACCAAGAATTGTAACTTAGACTAGCTATGTAGCTGTTATTTTGCTGTGCTGCAAACAACTTTCACAATAGCTGTCCCTTCTCTGAGGTTACAAGCTTGTATACAATGTACAAATGTTTGGGTTACTCTTGGTCATCTCAATTGCATGCCTGTTGTGTACGTGACACATCATAATTTCTAATTTCATACTAAGTGTAGTTGAGAAGCTTCTCCCTTTTGTTAAATTAGTATATCCTTTCAGAAGGCCTATGAATCAGCATTTCTGGTGAGGTTTGGTGTTTCTCTGATCTTACACATCTTCCCTTAATTGGAGGAATTCCTGGTTTGCATGGTTATGGTAGACAAATAGGTCTCCTGATAGAAGCTCCTCATTGGACTTTCAAGAAAGCTATTTTGTAGCATTCCTTGGATTATAATCATGCTGATGTGACTGAGACAACATGGTTGAAGTAACCTAGTGCTTTTTTTACAGTGATATAGGAGCTCCTTGTACTTGTTAATTAGGTCGTAGGGTTTTTCCCCTGATAGAAAGACCTATTGCTGAGTGTGCACTCCCCACTCTCACCCTGGTGTGCATGTTTTGTCCAATACCAGGACATATGCAGCTATACAATGACAATATTTCTTAGGCTACATTACAGCATAGCTTGTAATCTGAGAATATGGTCATGTGTTTGAAACCTTACTAACATGTAATTTAGCTGGTTGCTGACAGTAGGGTTGCCAGTCAGAATTTACAGTCATATGGCATACTGTATGTATGTATGTCATGTAACCTTGAGTACTAAAGTTGTATCTGCAAAAACAAGTTGTTGCATGACTGTGCAAATTTTATAAATGCAGTGCTGGAAAAGGATTCGGGAACTGATACTTGAGTAAACTTTACTAGCCTCCCACAAAACGTTTTACAAGCACCACATTTGTTGAATTAGAATAGGAAGGACAGTCACACAATTGTAGTAACCAAATAATTTGCTAAAGCAGCAATTGATCGATCTAGCTACAGTGAACAATAACAGCTTGCAAATGACATTACAGCACAACATCAAAAGCTTGTAATCTGAGAAAAAGTCAGGTATTTAAAACATGTAACATAGAAATTAGAAGTGGTAGCTAACAGTAGGGTTGCCAGTGAGAGTTTATAGTCATGTGGCATTCTGTATGCAAGTCATGTAGCTTGCAAATGAACAAGATGGTATGGTGTATTAGACTGCATGTAGCTTTTCTCTTTGTGGTTTTGTCTACACAAGCACACCTAGCTTGTGCTACAAATACAACCACACTTCAACTCTTAGTGATGTTGAATCTCGAGACTCATCAAGAAGACAGTGCATGGACCCCAAGATGGAACAGGGGACTTGAACTCCTTCCAGCTGCACAGTTGGCAGTGGACAGAATCAACCTGGACCCCACCATCCTACCTGGGTACAACCTGGAGCTGACTGAACTGGACACTGGAACTTGTGATCAGGGCTACCCTAGTGATGCGCTCTTTCAATTTGTCAATGAGATAACTCAGGAGGAACAGCACCTAGTTGGAGTTCTGGGGGGTTTCTGCACCAAACTAGCAAAAGTTGTAGCATTGATTGCTGAGAGAAGTGGGACAAACCTCCTGCAGATTTTGGGCTCACCGTCACCAGCCCTGCATGACAGGGTACAATACCCACACTTGTTTCACACCATTCCATCTTCTGCAGTCTACGCTGAGGCAGTATGCAGTTTGATAGACCAGTTTGGCTGGACTAGAGTTGGGGTGGTTAGTGACAACAGCATGGAACACTCTTATCCTGCACTAGTTAATATGCTGGGAGGTAATCTAGCTTTCTACCCTTTTCAAGGTGCCCCATCTCTACTGAGGACATTACAAGGACGTGCGGAAAGGATTGTGATATTGTCAGTTGGCCTAGAACAAGCAGCAGAAGTACTGTGTTTGGCATACAAGCAGAGTCTTCGTTGGCCACAACTGAAACACACATGGATGGTCTATGAACACCAGGTAGAGGATTTCTTTCGTGCCACGAGCACTTGTGAAAATGATACACTGAGAAGTGCACTTGAAGGTGTGTTTCTTATACAGTATCAGCTCAGCATAAATGATTCAAACAAAGTGATTGTTTCAGGACAAACATACAGTGAGTACTATGAGGATTACCTTGAACAGTTATCTCAGTTTGCTATGCAGCATAGTATCTCAGTAAGTCCAAATCCCTACTCCAATGCCTTACATGACTCTGTGTGGGCCACTGCAATTGCACTGAATGTCTCTCTGCAAACAATAGAAGTTGGAACTAAAGACAAGATTGAAGGTCTGGAGACTGCAAATAGTGAGCTGTCAAATGTGTCATTCACTGGTGCTCTTGGAGATGTAGACTTTGACAACAACGGTGAATCTGAAGTTGCTGTAAACATCTTCCAGATCAGGAATGGGACTGCTGAACTGTACACAGTCATAAGTGACAGACAGTGCAATGAAACAGCCATAGGAAGGAGTCCAGATGATGAAGTACCAAGAATATACACTCTCCAGTCTGCTGCTATTACTGCAGTTTTGCTCACAATCGAAGCAGTGCTCATCATTCTCACTACAGTCATACTGATTCTATTTCTCTACTATCGCAATGCACCAGAGATTAAGGCAACTAGTCCTTACCTCAGTCTTACCATGTTTTTAGGATGCTATTTTCTGTTTGCTGGTGCCATGATTAGAGCTCTTTCACCGTCTGTGATACACAATGGCCACTTCTTCTGCAATGCACCAGAGTGGTGCTTGAGTTTAGGTCTCCATCTTATATTAGCCCCACTGATCATGAAAATGCTCAGAGTTTATCGCATATTTACTTACTTTGGGAAACTGGGGATGCGATGGTCTGATGGGGTACTTTTAGCTGGGCTTCTGGTCATAGTGGGGTCAAATATTATCTTCCTCACTGTCTGGATGGTGTTTGGTGGCGTTACTGGCATTAATAATATGATGTTGGTGACACCTGAAGACTCGTTCCCCTATTATGAGGTTACTCAAGGTTGCAATACACAAAGCATGATTTTATTAATCATATCTGAAACTGATATTATGTTCTTGATTACAATTACAGTGCTGCTTTCTGTTCTGACAAGAAACATCCGACGAAAGCACTTCAAAGACACAAAGAAAGTCAACACATTCATCTACTTGGACATTCTCATCTCCTACATTGTTTTCTCACTTTCACTGATCATCACTAATCGTGAGATTCAAGTTTACCTCGCAATTATTGGAATAAACTCTCATGCCATTCTCTGCCAAATGTTTTTGTTCCTTCCAAAATGTTTGCCACCGTTTCTGCGACATCTTAAATTCAACTATTAAAATATAGCAAGCATTACTAGTGAACTGCAACCAACAATATTAACTGAGTTGTAATGTACCATTTGCTTGTCATTCACATCATTGTACCAGTTCCCAGCATCATTATTGCAGTAAATCGCTGTTTATTTTAGCACAGTATATTGAGCATAGAACAGTCCCGCAATTGTTAAAAACCACAATTTGTTTTTTAGTATAATATTATATAAATAAATTATGGCTTTAGGGTGTAGACTCTACACTGTAAAAAACTTTGGGTTGTTTCAACCAGTTTATAGGGTTGTCTGAGTTTCACACATGTATGTAGGAGTAATGCTGAAATATCACTGAGAAATTTGTTGAACAAATTATACATAATCATAGCCTGCTTTGATATGACATACTAGATAGTAAGGACAAATTGAGCAATTTGTTCAAGAAATCGAGCTATGCTTTGATGTGACATTACATAGGAAGGAACAAATTTGTAATGTCACATTCCAATTTCTTGCTCAATTTGGTTCACATTTATATGGTATGTCACATCAAAGCAGACTGATTTCATTGAACAAATTGCTTATTTGTTTGAAATGTGATATTTTATAGAATTATCATTACTCCTCTGTACATGTGCGCAACTCAGACAACCCTTAACAGGTTGAAACAACCCAAAAATTTTTACAGTGTACCCTGAGTGCAGTTTCATGTATTCCCGAGGGCGAAGACAGTGGAAATACATATAACTGCACAAAGTGTACACCTGTAGAAGCCCACGGTCACACTTGTTACCATATTGCGTGGGAAGATCAAAGGCGCCGGTATGCCAATGCATGCATGCTATATGACACTGCATGCCCACTAGGCTTCCCATATGAGAATAGTGATTCACTGGCACCATTGACCTCCCATGCACTTAGTTAGATATTGGCACTGGGAATCCCTTGTCATACCTCCAGCAGCTTTTTTCTGAGAAGATTAAATTCTTGGAAAAGAAATAACAGTCAAAATACAGAACAAGAACTGAGTGTTCACCAAGAATAAATACATGCAAAAACTTTCCAAGAATTTACTTCACCAAAAGGGCAGTTTGAGCATGACTGGATAACCACAAACTATCTAGTTCAATGCATTGGATTTTAATAGCTTCCTTGCTTGGCAGCAAACTCATCTTGGAGACAATCCTGCAAGTTCAAAGGGATTTCCTCGCCATCCCAGCCATGCGTTTTAGTCAAGAGGAATAAAGGCCGCGGCTCAACAAAGCACGATCATTTGCTTTCAGCAACGCGGTACATTGCACACAGCCGTAAGTTAACATAGCCCTCACATAGCTCTGTAAGTTCACACAGCTCTGTAAGTTCACACAGCCCTCACACAGCCCTCACACAGCTCTATAAGTTAACACAGCCTTCACACAGCTGTATAAGTTAACACAGCCTTCACACAGCTCTGTAAGTTCACACAGCCTTCACACAGCTCTGCAAGTTCACACAGCCCGTAGTGTGACAGCCCTTGTAGTATGTATATTTGCTACAGCAGTGATTCTATGCAACGAGTCATTCACTGTACACTCCAACTCTTTGTAAAATCATGTGTTTCGAGACTTAGCACAAAATCTAGCATTACTTGCGGAATCCTCCATCAACACGGGGGATAGCACACAAAGATGAGCATATAAGCCACCTTCACAAATTGTTTACGGCAGCCTTGAGATAGACAACAACACGACTGCAACCACCAATGCCACCATGGACAACGATATGCCATCTAATCAGTTTATGGTATCCATCTACGTGCCACAATGAATTTGGACCCTCACCTTTGTACTCCTGTCATTGCAAAGCTCTCCGCAGTTGAAAACTAGCACCATGAGGGTCTATACTATAAAGTGTCTCCCTAATTCTCTGCCTCTGTATCTTGATCTCAGCACACCATCAAATGTCTTCTCTCCAATCTTTGGGCAGAGGGAGGTGAACTGCTCTACAACTTCTATTACTTCCTCATCAGAAATAGATGTATATTGGTCTCGTAAACTCATTCCAATTCCATTGGTCTTTCCAAACTCCCTCATTCGTCACTTGATTGTACGTCTTCAGCAGCCAAACATCTTGGCTATGTCAACCACTTTGAAGCCATGCATGATCAAGGTAGAAAGCCAATTGTTCAGCTGTGATTAGAAGTGAAGGACGACCTTCTGTTGTTCTCAATAAGGTGAGTCTCAACCAGCTGATCAATGGTGCCATAGCTGGCCTCAGAATCAGTGTGATAGTGATAGTGAGTGGGTGTGTCACTTCCTTCATGAGTTATTAAAAGTAGTAGGCACAGGGTAATATGAGATGAATAGGGTAATCTCTTATTAACAATGTTTTGAGGAGATTGAAGTAAAACTGCTGTGGGTGAGAAATTAAGCCAGTAATGACTGGTCAAACTGGAAATTTGTAGTGAGGGGGGGAGGGACGGAGAAGGGAGGGAGGATAAAAGTTTTGTGTAAGCATACTGCCTTCATTTTTTAGCGTTAGCTCTGCATTCATACCTGCTGCTTCTGAAAGCACACTATCCCTTGTCTTAACTAGTTGTGCGGAGCCAGACTCTGACACATGAAAAAAGGTTCCGCAAGACTATTGTCTAACACGCAGTTATTATAGCAGGCTTAGCCTCCCACATGGCCTGGGAACGAGGCTACAGAAGGCTTAGCCTCCCACATGGCCTGGGAACGAGGCTACAGCATGCTTAGCCTCCCACATGGCCTGGGAACGAGGCTACAGAAGGCTTAGCCTCCCACATGGCCTGGGAACGAGGCTACAGCATGCTTAGCCTCCCACATGGCCTGGGAACGAGGCTACAGAAGGCTTAGCCTCCCACATGGCCTGGGAACGAGGCTACAGCATGCTTAGCCTCCCACATGGCCTGGGAACGAGGCTACAGCATGCTTAGCCTCCCACATGGCCTGGGAACGAGGCTACAGCATGCTTAGCCTCCCACATGGCCTGGGAACGAGGCTACAGAAGGCTTAGCCTCCCACATGGCCTGGGAACGAGGCTATACAGCAGGTTTAGCCTCCCATATGGCCTGGGAACGAGGCTATACAGTAGGTTTAGCCTCCCACATGGCCTGGGAACGAGGCTACAGCAGGCTTAGCCTCCCACATGGCCTGGGAACGAGGCTACAACAAGCTTATATCTACATACCTGCTTGAAAAGCAGGTGTCTTCTTTCTCATGTACAGTAGTTCTATATCTCCAAGAATAGTTTCATCTTGAGTCACTGTGGAAGTTAAACACCAATTTGCTCACAGTGGTGAAAGTCGATTTTGGAGAAAAATAGGAGGAGGAAAGCAGGAAGAATAAATCAGCACTAACAGTAGCATGGGTTAAAGAACTGGAGTGCGTCCTCGTTCCCGGGCCATGTGGGAGGATAATGGAGTGGAATATAGTATCTATGGTATAACCTTTGACCTTGAACCCCGTGACCCACGTGCAGACGCAGAGCTAAAGTTTCTAAATAAAGCCCTGCAGCTGTGCATGTCAATATGGAAGGACAGACGGACCACCAGGAAAGCAGTGGTGATAGTGAAGTGAGTGTAGCCTGTAGGCCGGAGTATGTATCGGCTATACTCGTATTCACGTCTAGACCAAGTATTAGTCTAAGAACCCACAGTCTTGAGCAAGTCAAAAGAGCAAGTCTTGCCTAACCAGCCTCTCGCCGAGAGTCTCTGCCTGTGCAAGACTAGTCTATAGCATGTATTTCATATGATACAAACAAGACCCACTGGTACAGTGGTGTGGTTTGTTATATACATGCAATGATGCATGAGTATAGTCTCGTTCCCAGACCGCATTTTTTGCGCCCGCCGGAAAAATAGGTCTGGTGAACTGCCTATTCCATTTTCGTTCAAAGTGCGCTGGAATGCTGGTGCATTGTAATTTAATGCTTGACGTCATTGAAGATTGCATTCCACATCGCGTGCTAACGATCTACTAGCGAAATGAACATTGATCGGGCAACCCTAGCTGCCGTGTATAGACTAGACTATTATATCTATCGAAAGGAGCATGGATAGGCTGTCTTAGAGTATGCTGTTTACTAGAGCGTTTTGAATTCACAATCCAGTTGACGTGACGGTCACGGTAATTTCAAAATTTTGGAATGAAAACGCTATAGGCAGTTTACCAGACTATTTTCCCGCTCAGCGAAAAGTAGTCTGGGCACGAGACTAGCGTGAGTATGTGCGTATTTTCATAAATGTCTAGGACTGCCACGGACTTTCCTAGTTGTCCTAGATATACAAAAATGTGGTGTACTGCTTCTGAATATCCCGGGATGTCCTGACTTGTCCTACCTAGAACAGTGGCCAAGTCCCAGGTTGTAAGTGTCCCTTCACATCCTGGGATGTCCCAGCAAGTGCTGTCAGGTAAGGGACAGTCCGTGGCAGTCCTGGACCACCCTGCATATTTTATGCATGTTACTATAATTTGACTCACAACCATGTGTTTCACCAGTTCAAGGGGTATAAATTGAATCAGGCGATCAAAGCCCTTTTTGGGGGGCTGATCAAGGGATCAAGTAGTCTATCAAGCTAGACCATCTCTCACTTTTCTGAAGGGTGAGAGATGGTCTGGCTGGATAGACTACTTGATCAAGGTGACCACCAAACTGCTAAAATCAATGGACCAAGAACACACAGCTGTGATTTGACCTTTGACCCTTGAAAATCAAGGGAACGATCAAGTGATCAAGCAAACTTTTTGCTGATCAAAAACCTTGATCACTGTCACAAACGCTTCGATAGGTGACATAATAGTGACGTGGGTGTTTAAGGGTAAATGGAAGGTTGCTATGTCAATGAAATAAACCTGTGTATAAATGAACTTTTTTGTACAAGTTGCTACAAAAAGAAGGCACTTGTCCTTGGAAATCACTCAAGGGCTTTTTGACAAAGAATGTACTGTTGCCTGTACAAAAAGCCAAAAGGTGGAGCAATTGGTATCACCATTTTGTATGGGCTACTCTCTTTGGTTCCAAGTAAAAGATGTTTACTGTGTGGTGATTGTTCTGTTTCCAGGGTGAAGATGGCTTGAGGCACCAGGAGCTACTCTCTGCCATTGAGGCTTTGGGCAGGAAGAGGTGAGCGCAAACTGCTTGTCACCAGCGTAATGCATGTAGTTGAGTAGTTAGTTGGTGGGTGTGACTGGCAGTGGTGCTTTAAGGCTAGAGGGAAGCTTTATCACACAACTAACGTCACTGTCTACAATGGGAGAGAGTCACTTCTCTTTCTCCAAGCACTTGGACAAAGAGAAGTGTTCTTAGGATCATTCGGACCTCTCCTCCTCTCTGTCTACCTGTATTGACAAGGATGGCTTGGCCTCCCCTATTCCACTGTAAGTGGTCAAAAACTGGCTGGACAGTGGGAAGAAACAAGGCTGTGAAATGCGCACACACACACACATACACACACACACACACACACACACACACACACACACACACACACACACACACACACACACACACACACACACACACACACACAACACAAACACACACACACACACACACATACACACACACACACACACATACATGTACACATGCACACGCACGACACAACACACACATGTACACACAAAGGCGTAGGGGTAGTCAACAGCGGAGTGAAGCAGCTGCCACAGTGTCTGAACACAACTTTTCACTAACTGAAGGGGAAGGTATGTGTGTCACAGAACAGAGCATAGCACTGCATTGCAAGTTGGTGCACTTTATAAGTCTCAGAGACATGGACCCAAACCATGCATCCCTAGCATGGATTACTTTCAGTATCGTGTACAATGTTGAGCCTATTACAAGATGTGCTACTGCAAAGTGATCTATGCACAATGGATGAAAGTATCAGTAAGTATGTAGATAGCACAGGTATTGGGTTGACTGATGATGATGTTCTGTACGTTGTGTTGCCAAGTTCATGATTGTGACAAGTTAAGTTGCTGTAGTTAACATTAAATTCGCAAGCCCACGTGTTTGATCTAGATGTGGTATTCATCTTATGTTTAACTTTCTTCAAGACCTTAAATTTTATGTCAAAATGGCTTGAGAATCACAAAATTTCTTTAGGGACATCCCCAGACCTCCCTACTGATCCATGATTCATGTGTCATTGTTTTCCTCCACATCAGACTCATAAAAAAAAGTACTTTGACTGTTATCCTCCTCCTCCCAGCCTATTGAGTTAGACCATGTCTCCCTCCAGAAAAAGTGTAGCTAAATAGACCATCCTCCTCCCTCCCACCTACTGCAGGGGGGAGAGTGTCTGTGGGTGAGCTGCTGAGTGGTCTGGGCAGCCATCGAGAGGTTGGTGCTCTGAAGAGAAGGCTGACCAGAGGAGAAGGGAAGAGGAGCAAGCTCTTGGAGCCACCACTGCCCAAACCACAGGCTGAAAGGGTGAGTGAGTTGGGAGGAGGAGGGAGAGGAGAGAGAGGTGGGAGAGGAAGAGGGGGGAAAGAGAGCGGGCATATAAGGTGTAGATGAGAAGGGAGAAAGAAAAGGAAGAGAGGAGTGGGTTAGAAGGCTGAATTGGTACATGTAAGTGGAGAGGACAAGAGAGGGATGAAGGAAAAGAAATGGAAGGAGGGGAGTCAGTAGCTACACTGTACCAGGCTTCCGCATGGTGATTGGTGTACACTATGTGTGTGTAGGTCCACAGAGCTGCAGCCTACCAGGAGAGCTCCAAGCTTGTCAGCAAGTGGATCCCCATTGTCAAGAAGAACAGAGAAGTGAGTGCAGTCCACTGCACTGTGTGCTTAGTCCAGTGCCTACATTGTGTGTGTGTGTGTGTGCCTATACTGTGTGTGTGTGTGTGTGTGTGTGTGTGCAGTCAAATGCCTTACTACATAGCTGTGCTGTATGTGTGTACAGCTCAAAGCCTACACGTCGATGATTGATCTCTTGACCTTGTTTCGCAGGCAGAGCACTTGTCGTTTCCCCTGCAAGAGGAACACCTGCCACTGCCTTCCCTCACTGCCAGGGTGGAGACCTTCAAGGTAATACATATGCATCTGTATGTACGTTCACATGTTATTCAGTATCAAATCCTCACATTCACACTAGCTATTTATTATACCAGCTTGGGTGTACCATATACTGTGGTATGATATAGAGATGAACCAACAAGTACAGACAAGCAAAAGATCAAGAGAAAGTTATGTTGTGAAGATGTAGATCTATACTGCACTTGAATGTGAATGTACTCTCATCCTCCCTTTCGCTCTCACTCTCTTCCTATTTTTCTCTATTCCATTCCCCTCCCTCCCCTCTCCTCCCTCCCTCCCCTCCCTCTCTTCCTCCCCCCCCTCTCCCCCCCCCTCTCAAGCCCACCACTGAGCTTGAGTGTGAGGTAGCTGCAGTGCTAGCCTCAAGTAGTGAGCATGTGGGGAGCAATGACCAGGAACTCACCGAGGCTGAGAAGTCAGCATTGCTGAGGATGAGTCTGGAAGAGGTAAGGAGACTCATTCCCAGACTTTAGCCACCTCCTCTCTTTGGTTACTTGCAGTAGGCAAATTGGGAGATGTGATATCAGGTAGACAGATGATGGACACATGGGAGGTGATGCTTAATTTGTGAGCCTTAGCGAACCTCACACTAGCGGGACTGCATTGCGTATGTGTATGTGTATGCTTGCTTGGACTGACCAGTGGTGACCACTTACTAAAAATTTCATGAAGGTGAACTGGCTACCGTAATTATTCGAATACTACGTATGATACAATTTAATGTAAGAAATTCAATTTCAGGAATTTATCATGAATCTAATGCTACGGAAGCCGGAGTCTTAATTTATTTACGCTAATTCAATTTAGCGTAAGATAATGACTGAAGCCAACCTCCAACCTTTGTGGCCTTCCTATCAGTCTCACAGACAGGTGTACTGTCTTCATAGTTCAGCGAAGTCTGTGCACAATTCCAGGAAAAAGCAGCTATACACTTATCTAGCTACGCTTGGTGCAATGTGCTTGGTGCAATCTTCATTGGTCCCAGAGTTTGGCAAGGTATGTACGCAATTCGAGGAAAAGCCAGCTATACACTTACCTAGGTAGCACAGGACACTTGGTATTGCCTTCATAGGTTACAGAGTTCAGACTCGCCCCACGATGATCAAGCATCTTCCTAGTTAGGCCCCTTTCTTGTAGTGTCCAAGGGCTGAATGCCAAAAACATCAATTCCTCATTAAGCGTTAGATGTTAACCTCAACCTGGTTTTCTAGTGGATTGCCTCATTGCAGGCTAGCAAATAGCTTGAGCAGGGACAAAGCAGCAGTAAGAGACAGAATACAGTAATGTAGTATGTATGGCACTTTGCACAGTAAACTCAGAGTAAGGGTAATACTTACTGCATGAGACCCAAGAACCAACTCGTCCTGGTGCAGGCTAGAGAGCGGAGACGAGAGCTTCAGAGGATGAGAGCACTGATGTCCTACCATGAAGAGAAGTGCAGGAGGGCAAAGAAGATCAAGAGCAAAAGGTAGCACGGAGAAAAATGGGGAGGGGTGAAGGAGGGAGAGGTGAGAGAAGGAAGGGAGGAGGGAGGAGGGGGAAATAGGGAGCAGAAGGAAGGAGGAAGAGAGATATGAGGAACATAATGGCTTTAGAATCAGCCTCAGGAAATGAAACATAGCTGTGGAATTGTCAGCCTTTGAAGGTTGTCACTTTCTGCTACCTATGTAAGATTGTGGCGTCATTGTGCTGGGCATGCATTCACCCTTCAGGGACTGCAGACCTGTTGCTGTTGGGTTTAAGTGTTGTGACTAACATACATTGTACTGACAGTAATATGATTGTATAAGCAAGATTGTAGACAGCTAGAAGCCATTGTTCCTTGTGCATGTGACCGGATGTTTTACTTCTAGTACTATTCAGAACAGTGATAGTACTGACTTTGTTTTTGCAGATATCATCGTATTCAGAGGAGAAAGAGGGAGGGTCATACTGTGGAGGGGGCAGCAGAAGATGTGGAGAATGCCGAGAGGCTCAGAGCCAAGGTCTGGTGAATATGCAAAGCTGCAGAACTACAGAAATGTTTTCTCAAAAAGTGCAGTTTTCTGAAGAAGCTTTCTGCAAAGCTATACTGCATACAGTACCTTGTTTTCAATTGTCAAAACATTTGCAACAACACCTCGCCATGTTTACAGGCACAAATTTTTTACATGTTCACATCTGATCGCATACTAGGAATTTTATTGAAGATGTGTGCACTCGGACTTTGATGTTGATTGCCCAATTTCCCCAGGAGCGCATGACTTTAAAGCACAGCAACATGGCCAAGTGGGCAAGGCAGCAGCTAGTCCGAGGTCGCAGGGACCCTGCAGTGAGTGGGGAGGGGAGATGGGGAGGGGAAGGGTCAGAAGGGGAGTGACATGGAGGTAGGAAGAAAGAAAGGGAGAAGTGAGAAGAGGGTCGGAGAAGGGTAGGGGAAGTGTTCTCGCTAGACATTGTAAACCAAGAGGTGCAAAATGTGTAAATTGCCTGTGGCAATTCTTTATTATAGCGTAGGTTGCCTTGGATCAAGTGGTAGTTAGTCTAGAACTAATTGTTGCCAACCGCTTGCTTAGCAGGAGAAGGTGAAATGAGAGATTTCTGACGAACTGCTGATGTGCTTTCTTCATCAGCCCAGTAGACTAGTTTGCAGTAAATAGTGGACCAGAGCACATGCAATGGATGTTGAGTAAATCTAATTGTTTGCTCCTGAGTGGTCGAGAGAGAAG